>OY757022.1:120974556-121382588 GCA_963580285.1 Lucinisca nassula | reverse complement strand
GGTCAAAATCTGTTCAGTAGGTTTATGAGGAGAAGTCGTTTAAAGGAATTGTGGCCGGACGGATGGACAGACGGACGGTGAGTGATCACAATAGCTCCCCGGAGCCTTCGGCTCAGGTGAGCTAAAAATCAAGCTTCAGACAATGCAGTTTTCAATATCTGTTTGCAAGCCAAAAAATATCAAATTATTCCAAACAGTTAAAAGTTTCACTTCAGAGTCTTAAAACTTTGCCTCCGCGAGGCTATTTATAAAGAAATCTGGCATTAGGCCATCTCATTAACGATTCCCGAGGTTGATAAACACCTTTCCCTCGAACAGAAGAGGCGGCTGATTACTTTCATTTCCGTTGTCTTTCTACTGTATATGCAATATTTAATTTGCTCTTTCCTCGATGCCATTGGTAGGCTGTTTTCTGTGATGTCCACATAAATCAAATTTTCTGTTTCTTTCATGCTTTAAATTGTAATTTCTAACACAGTTTCAAAGCGTCAGCCATCCCTGCCAGCACCAACCACGGGCCAACGTCGGGCCGATAGCGGTACGACGTTACGTCGTACCGCTATCGGCCCCGACGTTGGTCCGGCATTCTTTGCTGGCTGGGATCATCATAGAGAACAAACTTTTTCCTCGATTTAGAGGTACTCAGCGTGTTAACTGGGTACAATATTGGGTGTAAACTGAAAGTTTACACCTGGAAACAGCTTGGAATATAAGAATCTTATATGGGTGTGATGGGTGGATGGAAAAATCCGTCCCGAGGGACACTGTCCGGCATCACGAGGCTTGCCGAGTGATGCCGGACAGTGATCCCGAGGACGGATTTTTCTATCCACCTCTCACACCCATATAGGATTCTTTTTCTGCATACCTTCCATTTCTATTGCGAATTTTTAATGCTGCTGTCACTTCGGTTACCGACGTCCGCCATTTTGTGATGACACAACAGGAATGTTTAGTGACGTCACGCATGACGACGCCGCGCATGCGGTTGTAATCAACCAGTGCATTTATCAAACGCGCGATTATATTCGATTTGGGGTCGGAACACCAGGGTCAGAACATAAATTTCTATCCCAGGTAAAATACGGATTTCCTTTTCTGGTGTGCAAGAATATAACTTTATCAAATGGTTCTCTTTAAATTTGCATTTAAATAAAGTCCGCAGTTGCTAACTTGTCTGGCTTCACTCGCATTATTTACATTGCGTAGGTGGAAAAATGACGTCAACACCATCGGAATGACGTAAAAACGTGCGTGACATAATTTTTGACAAACATTAATAACGTTTTGCTTATTGAATTTCACAAACAGATAATCTACATGTTATTTTTTGAGGGTACATCGAAAATCATATTTTCACTGTTTCAAACGGTGATGATACCGATTTTGATTTCACTGAGAAATCTATATCATTCATTGAAAAGCCTGTAAGAAATGAGCATGCGATACGGCTAGTGCTACCGCCTTAGCGAGCTTGATACGGATTCCACGTTCGTATATTCAAAAACAAAGTAGATCTACATGTATTTTGTATAGTATATCATTAAACTTTGGGAGTTCAAATTCAAGTGTGACCAGACCATTCAATTTTTTTTTTCGATTACCATTTGCCATGGAATTTCCTCAGCTCTATGTTTGGTAAAAAGACCCACAAAATTGGAAGCAACGTCTCCAAAATGACCTAAATAGTGTTGACGGGGAAGTAAAACCTCAATTCAAACAAACAAATACCAGCTGAAGGTGACTGACCCAAAACATGGTCGAGTTCAAAATTAAAAGTGCAGTCACGTCTCGTTGAGTTAGGCAAACAATGTAGGCCCAGATCAGACGGTGCAATTCATCTGATCTGGGTCTACACTGTTGATCACAGTACAGGAAAGAAAATTGTTCTGAACGAGGACTGTTTCGTTAAACTCTTAGTTTAACGAAACAGTCCTCGTTCAGAACAATTTTTTCAGCCTACACTCAGAGATGATCGACCCACCAGTGCTGCACTGTCAGTGCTTTGATTTCTTCTTAATTCTCTATCACAAAAGGCGATCAGGCCAGGTACCCACAACAAACATTTATACAGTCAACCCTCTTAAAACCGACAATCGTTATAAAGGCAAACTCGTTATAACGGCATTTTGAATGGAATGACTAAGTACTTAGCTGGTTCCGATCGGCTCGGGCTTCCCTCGGGTTGGAAATGCACAAATCGAGTCCATAGCTTGAAAGGGTGTTTTCATCTAATACTCCAAGAAACAAATGTTTTGGATATTTGTTAGAATCGCCTCAGGCGATTCTAACACATGTCAATAACATTTGTTTCTTGGAGTCATAATGGGGAAAATGTCTTTATTACCCATCATACTCCTAACTGCGATTCTTTATAACGGCAAATTCTTTATAACGGCACAATAATAGGGAACAAATACTAACGTTATAACGAGGGTCCGCTGTTTGTCTAACAAAAACAAGTAAAGAGAAAAGAAAGATCTGGTTACAAACAAACTGTCACCAGTGCTTTTTTGTGTTAAATCTGTGTTGATAGTTAACTGTTGCCAGCGATTTAAAATAAAATCGCTGAATAACCTTATTATTATCCTCGCCAATCCTCCTCTGGGGACATGCGATTTGTGTGTGTGTGTGTGTTGTGTGTGTGTGTGTGTGTGTGTGTGTGTGTGTGAACTTAGGTCCCACAAACAGCTATGGTCATACAGAGACACACACTAATCCGGAAGTCTGCAGAAGCCCGGGATAGAACCCACAACCCCAAGTTTATGAGGAGAGAAGCATAACCATGACACCACGGGGGCTTCTGGGGCTATGGGATACCCTTACAATATATTGTCTAGAAATAGCATGTTAGCTCACCTAGACCGAAGGCGCCAGTGGGGCTTATAGGATGTTAGTGCCGCGATCATAAACGAAACACGTTTTATAATTGGATAGAAACGCATAACGTGCAAATCGCGAATCTGCGGTACATGCACAGCGGGAACTATAACATTTGAATCTGACCGGTAAATTTGAAGCCTTTGTGTTCGCTGAACATCTATTTTTTATGTTTAACTCTTATCCTGCTGTTCACGACAACCCCACCTTTGCAACGTGTAGATCAAGATCAGATGGCTTCTGACTCTTTGACATTCAGTTTATGAATTTGTAAGAATAAATTACATCCAGTAACCAGATTGGTTCAAAGTCAGAAATGGGTATGGCTAAACTGAATATTCAGCAGGTTAAGGGTTAATATGGCAAAAAATACTAAATATTTTTGAAGAAAAAAGTGAGCAGTTTTTGCAAGTGCAAAGAAAACTAGATGACCAATGGTGCTGAACCGCTCACCTGAGTGCTGAGTGTTTATGGAGCCATTTGATTTCTGAGATGTTTAAAGAGTTTTTACCATGGTAGCTATCTTGGTAATGTGACCTAAACAATTTGAACAAATCCGGCCCCCGCCCATCGGGGCTTGAAGAAATAGATGGGCTGGATCATTGGATGCTTCCATGCACCGCTAAAATCCGACCGCACACGAGTACTGGTAAACCACTTAGAGGATCTTAGCCTGCCCAGGCAAAGCCGTGCGAGTCGGACTGTCCATGCTTATAAACCCTATTGGTTTTATTGGGCGACAGGACTTGTGATGTCATTTCATGTCAATGTCGGGTAAAAGTCCCACAAAATTGGAAGCAACCTCTCCAAAATGACCTATACAGTGTTGACGGGGACGTTAAACTTCAAATCTAACAAACAAAACATTCTTCCATCACATAAAGGCTTCATATGTACATTTGGCCCAAAATATGCTCTGTTGCCATTTGAACAAACTTTCGTTCTTCGATCACATAAAGGCTTCATACATATTATTTAATTTTTAGAAAAAAATATTTTGATATCCGATTGACCCTGGACCAAGGTCACCGTTGACCTTTAGTACTCATTACCAGGTACCTTGTTAAACTGATTGCACATACCATCTAAGTTCACAGGCAATGACAGTTTTCGAAAATATATTCATTTGCAAAAGCACAAGTGAATTTTGTGTAAAATGGGTCATGGTCAACGCAGACTAATCGTTGGAATAAGTTACAATGGGCCGGAGTCCCCAATGCTACATTCATAGTATGAAGGTAAGTGGCCCACTGGCTCTAGAGAAATGTTTACCATATTTGGTTATGACAGCCATCTTGGTTATTTGACCTGGACCAAATGAAATAAATTCATCTTTCATCACATAAAAGCTGCATATGAAATTTGACTTCAATTTGCCCAGCAATTTTTAATGAATATTAGGCTTTAATTATGATAACTGAGTGGCCTTGGTCCAAGGTCAAGGAGTGACCTTCACCTTTGATACTCGTGTAGCTTCATTTACACATTTAGTGATTGCTTAAACAAATTTAAAAGTTCTCAGGCAACACTGGTCTCAGAAACATAAACAATGTCCACTTTTTCCCATATAAAACCAAATTTAACCTCGATGAAATTAGGTCAAAGTCAAGATTTTGTTTGTTTGATTTGAGGTTTATAACGTCCCCATCAACACTGCATAGGTCATTTTGGATACGTTGGTTCCAATTTTGTGGGACTACCCGACATGGAGATGAAATGACATATCAAGCCCTGTGGCCCAATGAAACCAATAGGGTTTATAAGCATGGACAGTACGACTCGCACCACTTTGCATGGGCAGGTTTAGATCCTCTAAGCGGTTTACCAGTACTTGTGTGCGGTCGGATTTCAGCTCTGCGTGGAAGCATCATGCAGTCCATCTATTTCTTCAAGCCCCGATGGGCGGGGGCCATCAAAGTCAAGATAGAATCACCATTTGAACTAAATATGATGGGACTTAGACCCCAATGATTCATACCAAGTTTCAAGGCAGTCGGCCCATGGTTCCAAAGAAGAAGATTTTCGAAGAGTGTTTTACCATATATGGGCATGGCGGCCATATTCGTCATGTGACAACTCGTAATTCATTGATTCTCTTTTCCCTGTTCCTAAAAGCTTTCATATGAAATTTGGCTTACCACGACCAAGTGCTTTCTGAGAAAATATTTTTTTTTATTTTCATACCAAGATAACCTTGCCTAGAATACTCAAGAAGTTACATTTGAGCCAGCGCACGATAAAACCTACAATAAGACATGTGCGCCCAGCGAAGACTGAGATCAGCCTGTGTATCTGCACAGTCTGATCAGAGTCTTCGCTGTGCACGTTAAGGATAGCTAAGGGCCCATTGCTCCTTCATGCAGCAAGAGAAGTCTCTGGTCAGACTACATTGATGCACAGGCTGATTTGATTCTTCGCTGGGCGCACAAGTAAATTGTAGGAAATGCTGTGTCGCAGCTCATTTACTCACTGAGCTACCCTTCTCTCACAGGCTGAAATAGTTTCCAAAAAATACACGGTTTTGACTTTTTCCTAAACAAATGCCTATGCGACCAAATATGACCTTGGCCTAAAATAAGTTACGGTCATTCAGGGATCATTATTTGAACAAATAATGGCTCGAGTCCCCAAAGCTGCACACTAAGTTTCATGAAATTCGGTCCACTGGCTCCGGAGAAAAAAGCTTTGGTCCCTTTCGAGAAGTCATTGGTTCCGGAGAACATTTCTGCTGAGTTTTACCTTATTTGGGCATGGTGGCCACATTGGTCATGAGATCAAACTCATATTAATAAAATTCCATTGGCATAGTGGCTCCTGTGAAAAATAAGTTTTAATTTTCATATCTAAATGGCCTTAGGCCAAGGAATAATACTCATGTAGTTTAATTGTCTCATCTACCAAATTTCAGAACACAGGCTGGCATAGTTCTGAAAAATACAGTTTTGACTTTTTCCCATACAAATGTCTGTGCAACCAAATTTGACCTTGGCAAAGGCTATAATGGGCCCAAGTCCCAATGTTACATAGTAAGTTTCATGAAAATCAGCCCATTGGTTACGGTGAAGATCTCCGGAGGGTTTTTAGCTAATATGGGCATGGCGGCCCAACTGGGTAAGGGGGGGGGGGGATGTTGTTATTTCATGTTTCTTCACTTCCATTCATTTTCCTCTTTCTCTTCTGTCCCTCACTTTCATCTCCTCTACTGTCTCTTCTGTCTCTTTTCTCCCTTTCTTTGGGAGACAACACAAAATGGCCCACAGCGGTTGACATGTTGTTAAACCCAAAACGATCAATCAATCAATTTATCAAAATATTATATATGTCGCCTATGTCAGGCAATGAGAATACTGGTGGGTCGACTGTGTCTGAGTATAGGCACAGGTATAAAGGTAAGAAAATGGTCCTGGACTCAGGACTTAAATTGTTCCAATTAACCATTAAATTCCAGTTTGTTCGTTTGAATTGAGGTTTAACGTCCCCATCAATACTATTAAGGTCCTTTTCGAGACACCGCTTCCAATTTTGTGGGACTTTTACCCGACTATGAGAAATTAAATTCCAGTTATATGCAAAGTGTAGACCCTGATCAGATGCTGCGTTCTGCCGTGTCTGATCTGGAGCTACATTGTTTGCCAAGCTCAACCCAAGCTTCCAGTCCAGATTATAACGATAACTCTCTTATGCACCATGATAAGAATAACACAGTTATATTCTATAAATAACCATTACCTGGAATGCCATGATAATATGAGCCCCGCCAAGCGAATTTGTGTCTTCGAGCATTCCGTTATGACAAATTTTAACTGCGCATGCCCAGCCATTCAGAGGGGCCAGGGATATGGCTTTCTGTCTGAAGGTTCCTCTTGATTCACTGCTTGTATGAGCGAGCAGCAAAGGTTCTGGCTAGACTGCGCGAATGCGCAGGCTCGCCTGAACCTTCGCTGCTTGCATAGGTGATAAGTACCAAAATCGCTTGACTGGGCCCATATCATATACTTCATCACCGAAGAGCTGCTTGCCCATTATAAATTTGGGTCGATTGATAAACAATCGAGCAAAAAATCGAGGGTATATCAAGCAATACAATGCAACATCAAGTGAGCTTCTTGATATCGAGTAAAATCAGCAGAACTGTTCCTCGAATTTTATTGCATATTTCCAATTCGTCATTATTTACAGGTATATAATAGTTCCAGTTACTCAGAAGATGAGTGAAACTCAACAGGGGAACTCATTCTTTTTTAGTTCAATGACGCATTAACCCTTTTTGTACCACATGGAATCTTCCTCCTTACATATGTCAGGAGTCCATTTCGAAATTTAGGGGTTTCAGGTTGTTCCAAAATTTATTCGGGAAATGGCTTTACTTTTTGCAAACAGTGTAGGCCCTGATCAGACGCCACGTGCGTTCTGCGGCGTCTGATCTGGGCCTGCACTGTTTGCCAATGTACCCATTTGGAGTATCTGGTATTAAATGGGTTAATATATATGGCACAAAGTAGTTACAGTGCTTCCTCAGATGTCGTGGTGCACGTTTTAAAGTTTTAAACTATTCAGAATAATTTCATTCCTTGAAGCAAAAATGCAATAGGTAAACATTTTAGTCATGCACACATGCATCCGCACGCCCACATAGCATACACAATGGGGTTACGTAATATCGATTTAAGCCAGCCCCTCCCCCTGCCCCAGTAAAAAACAATTACTGACCATTCCAAGCTTTAAGCAGTTCTTTTGTTGTGGTTTATTGTGGATATAGTTAGTCTTTGCGTGCATGTATTGCTAATATCTTTTTTATTTTGGCTAGCCGTTTGGCCATTTTGTGGGTTGTGAAGTTTCATAATGGTGGAGTCTTATATTGGGTGTTTCTTTACCTTTGGTGTCTTGGCTGGGAGGCGTGAAGTAATTGTATCGATTCCTGATCATTGCCTTCTCTTCTATTTTGGTACAAGCTCTCGATGGCTTCTAGAAAAATCTTACCAAAAATGATAAAACAGTTTATCATTTTATACTAAACTACACGTTTAAAGAGGTAATCAACAGATCATTTAGACATTTACATGTAAATATGATTTTCATAGAAAACTATCATAAAATTCAATAAAACCATCACATAATTTGATTGTTTTACACATAAATGTATACAAGCATTAAAACAATTCCAGCCAGTACCATCTCGAAAACACACCTGTATAATTCTGATCCCCCCCCCCCAGAACCCCACTTTTATATAGAAAAACTGGGGCTTACAGGGGTAATCATTGTTGTTCTAATTTCTGATCTAAAATATAGATTGTGGGTATTCGTTAGAACCGCCTCGATGAGGCGGTTCTAACGTTTACCCACAATCTATATTATGAACAGAAATAAGAAAAATATCACAATTTTTCATCTGAAATTTTTTTTTTTTCAGTGATAAAATTTACAATGTATTTGTATAGGCGTGTTTTCGTAATGAAAACCACGAGCCAACGTTAGTCCGATATCGATACGACGTTAGTAAGTCGTTTCCATGTTGACCAGACGGTGGTCCAAGCTTCATTGCTGGCTGAATTGTTCCTAAAACCAGAAATTTATATCACGCATTCGCTTGTTTTACATTATTAGCATTGATATAGGCCAGCCAAATTGGCGCTTCTTTCTGCACCAACTTGTCCTGACAGATCTCATCATATTCTTTGAGATACTGGTCAGCCACTGCTCGCATGGTTATAAAACAATCCACACACTTTGTGAAAAATTTAGACGGCTCATTGGGGCGGGATCGCTGTAACAGAGACCTAAATGTTTTAACCATTTTCATCTGAATATCATCTACCATCTCTTCATTTTCCAGTTTACATCGGTCTCCGAAAGTCACCGAGATAGCAACTAAACACGCGGTTTCTTCCTTTGTCAGTTCAAGTGCCTGAATCTTTTTACACACATCGAAAATGGATGAAATGAGATTTCGTGAATAGAATATATCTGCAGCCTGGTCTATATGATATGCTTTTCCGGTTTCTGTGAGAATCATTTGGAGGTGAGGATCATATCCCCTATAGGTAAGTAAAAGAAATACTTCAAAATGAGACACTTTTAACAGATTACATTGATCTTCCAGAGAAAGATTAGAGAAACCGGGGACCACATTAGCGAATGCTATGTAACTGTGTAGAACAGGCTGGCACGATAAAGCACTCTGTCTAAGAAATTCCTGTCGACCGTCGACATCGATTCCTGTTGACTCCAGAACAGCATTATATTCGTCCTTAGGTAATGGAGCCATTTTCCCAAAAACCTGTGATGTAGTTGTGTATCGCTCGTAAGCTGCTTGTAATGTGGCGTGTATTTGCTCTTCCGTTGTTATGTTTCCGAATGGTTTGATTTGTGCCATAGCATCCATTAGTTTCTCAATCAACGCCAAATCCATAAGAATTTCTAGCGTACTTTGTTCCTCAACAACATTTGGAATCACATCAACAACTACAGAAGGACTGACTACTATTTCTGTGCCACTATCAGGTTTTAATTTCACATTCATTATTTCTGGACCGTCAGATACTATAACAGTACTTTCACCGGATGATCTGTGCGTATTCTGTGTTTCAGGCAGAATGACTTCACCATGTCTTTCCCCTTTCGCTTCCATTATTGTTCTAGTCCGTCTAGTCAGTGTGTACCGTCCTAACTGTGCGGCCTCTCTCGACATTCCCACTTCCAAACATCGCCGATATCGGCAGCCTGAGCAATTGCCCCTTGCGGAAGATGTCACTGGACAGTCTTTTCCTTTAGTGCACTGATACTCCTCTTTCCGTGTTAAACACCTTCTAAAGAAACTTTTACAGGACTCGCAGCTGTTCACACCATAGTGCAACCCTGATCCTCGACCTAAACATACTCGACATGACGGAAAGTCGAGCTTACACTGTTTCTGAGATGTACCTTGACTTTTATTTCTTTGTCTCTTCTCTGGATTTTCATTCCTTCTTTTCCTTTTAGTCGGATTTTCATCCAGCTTCACATTCTTTGGTATACCGATATTATCATTATCCAGAATGTCTTTTTCCGAACCGTCTTCATTCATTGCATGTACGGAAAGTGGTATGTCCACAGACTCTTGCATCTTTCCCATTGCACATCTGAAAGAATAAATTGTATTAGAAATTGTTGATCAAGGGCCCATAACCTTTCCAATCCTGTGTACCTGCAGCACACTCTTCCATTTTCGAACTTGGACACGCCCAATACTTCATGTACATGTATGGACTTGAGTCAAAACGTTTACAGTCAAGATCTTGATGAGACGGCCCATCATTTGCATAGCTCCAGGTAAGGCGCTCTTTTAAAAAGTACTGATATTATATTTTCCTTATTTCTGCAGGAAAACCAATGTTGTGGATACTCACCAGAAGCGCCTCTGATGAGCATCCACAACACATGGTTTAGTGCAGAAATAAGAACAGAATAAAACTAGATCCCGCAGTCGATGGTATACCATCGCAATCATCCTTTTTTCTATTTTTCTACTTTCTGACCTTTGACCTTGGGGCCATGTTGGGGTGAAGGCCACAAAAAGTAGCCCACTGCCATCTACATACCATGTACTATCCACATACAAAGTTTCAAAAGTGTAACTTCAGTGGTTGCAGAGGAGATCCATTTACAAGAAACGTGACGGACGGACAGACAGACGGACACACAGACGGACTGACGACCACTCAACTCTGGTACGAAAACAATATACCCGATTTTTCTTCGAAAAAAAAACGGGTATAATAAAATGTGGAAACCCCCCTTACCTTGGGCTATGTATCTGGATCTACTATTGATAGGTCTGCAGGATTTTCAGTTAAAATAAGGCTTGACATTACATAACCAGCAGACGATTCACAGGCAATGTCAAGCTTTATTTTTGCAGAAAAAAAGCAATAATAAAAAACGACACCAAAAAACAAACAAACAAAAAACATCACAAGGTGTTAATGTTGTGGGTCGCTATGCCAGGGTAGCAACTTTGTGCCATCAATTGTTTGACCATGTAACAAAGAAGCAAATTTGTTACTTGCTACTGTCGATTTCTAAACAATGGATTTTTATGCTTCTGCGATGCGGGAGCATAAAAATCAATTGTTTTGCCTCCCCCCCCCCCCCCCCCCCCCCCATACAAATGCTTACGTGACCAAATTTGACATTGACGTAAAATGGGTCAAGGTCACCCAAAGGTCATGATTTGAAAAAATTTGGTAGTGCCCAAGTCCCTGACGCTGCATACCAAGTTTCAAGGTCACCAACCTTTTGGTTTCTTGGGAGGTTTTTAAGGTTTTTACCATATGTATGAGCATGGCGGACATCTTGGTCATGTGACCCAGTTCTTATAAACAATAAACAAACTTATGTTCCCCCATCCCATGGAGGCTCAACATGTGATTTGGTTTCAATTGACCCAGTAGTTTCAGAAATGTTGTTTGAAAAGGTTGACGACGACGACGATACACGACGACAGACCACTGCCTACCCTATAAGCTCCTCCGGTGCCTTCGGCTCTGATACTGGTTGGGCAAAGATCAATAGAAGGTGGAGAAACAAGCGTTTTTTTATGTTATTTCGAGTTAAAACCCTTATTGTGGCTACGTGTTAGAATCACGTCACTGAGGCGACTGACTCCCCACAACTTAGCTTTGAATGGAGAAATATGGAAAACAAGAGAGCTGTCTGAGGGACAGCCAAATCCTCCGCCCCACTTTAATAACAAAGCTCAACCTTATGACCTTCATCTGTGACCTTGCAAGTTTAATGAAAATCCTTCCAGGGGTGAAGGAGATATGAGACTGACACAAAATTCAAAGTTTCAAACTCGTGACCTTCAACTCTGACCTTGATCTTCAGTCGACATGGTTTATTTGTGGGTTCTGCACATCAGCACGCTGATGGGTATACTCGACCAATGTTTAATGAAAATCCTTCCAGGGGTAAAGAAGATATGGAACGGACACAAAATTCAAAGTTTCAAACCCGTGACCTTCAAATGTGACCTTGACCTTGAGTAGGCATGGTTAATTTATGAGTTCTGCGCATCAGCTCACTGAGAGGGATATTTGACTAACGTGTAATGAAAATCCTTCCAGGGCTAAAGGAAGCATGTAACGGACATAAAATGCAAAGTTTCAGTCTCGTGACCTTCAACTGTGACCTTGACCTTGAGTGAACATGGTTTATTTATGAATTCTACACACCAGCTCACTGATGGGGATATTTGACCAAAGTTTAATAAAAAATCTTCCAGGGGTACAGGAGATATGGAACGGACACAAAATTCAATGATTCAAACTCGTGGCGTTCAACTGTGACCTTGACCTTGGCATGGTTTATTTATGGGTTCTGCACATCAGCGCCATGTAAGGAATATTTGACCAAAGTTAAAGAAAATCTATCACAGAGTTCATGGGATACAGAGCGGACAAGAAAGTGTTACGAAAGACAGACGGACGGACGGGCGTCCGTGTTTACGAATGGGTACTTGTGGGGTTAATTAAGTTCATAAAGCACGTGATGGGTAATTTACGCTTGTTGGGTATACCCAACAGTAAATCGATCTAAACGTAGGGGGTGGTAGGACAGTTTGGTAATTATCCAACAATATCTCTTGTTCATAAAATGTCAAAATTGTCCACAATTTTATTAGATCTGTCCATAAATTTAAATTGAGTCTTTCCAAATATTTGGTTGGAGTGTCCCAATTTTGTTGGGTTATCAAAAATATTTTGTTTGTTAATTTTTGGTACAACTGGTATTTCGTATTATTCTTCGTCAATTCTGTTGGGTTTCTATTTTGTTTATGAAATAGATCAGCTCTAGCTGTGATTTGTTGAGTAATAAATCACAGTTTGGAGGTCAGTTGTAAAGTAGACATAGCACGAGCGCGTAGCGCGCGTGATTTGTCTACTTACAACTGACCGACAAACTGTGATTTATTACTCAACAAATCACAAACTAGAGCGGATCTATTTCGATTCTAACACGCTGAAAATCGGCAATAATGTTGTTGTTTCCTTCAAAATCTCACAACTCTTCGCCATTGTTAGAAGAAAAATCCCGCTAAAATTATCGACTGAAACACATGCATTTATATCCTTTTCTAACGTTTTCGACAGAGAAAATGACGTTACACCGTCTAACGTCAAGTAAATCGACTAGTGACGTCATAAATTTGCAGTTTTTAATGACGTCACACGTCACGCTCTTCCGAGCTGTGATTTGTTGCAGAATAAAACACAGTTATTTTGCATTGCCTATATAGGCGCGCTGTGTTAGAATGGACATTTCTCCTGTTTGGTTATTTTTGCTTGTTTTTTACCCAATTAAGTTGGAAAAAGTACCCAACAATAATACCCGATTTAACCATGGACAGTGTACCGAATTTGTAGCCATTTGTGGGTAGATGGACAGATAGACAGACGGATAGATGAAGGCCATTCCGATAATCCCTGCTCCACTTCGCGGCGGGAGATTAAAATATCCTCGGACTCAAATCAAGGGGACATAACTGCAAAATCCCAATTAATACTTTGTGCTTGTTTGTTATCAATGTTGTTAACCAACCCCAAAACGGGGAAACTTGAAAACAGTGTAGGTCCAGCCACGGAATGTGGCGTCTGATCAGGGTCTATGCTGTATGCAAATAGTTCCGCAAGTTTCCATTGAATTTGAAGGAACACAGAGCCTGACACTCCTAAATTTTGAATGGACTTATGCTATATGTAAGGTGCAAGATTCCATTCAGTACAAGATGGGTTAATGCTGGTGTTGTTTATCAGCAAGCAAAATTATATCAATATAGAAATGAAGGAGCTAAGTTGTGCAATGTGACAGTTGTCATGCTGGCCTTGGAGTCAGGGGTTTCATGAACAAATAATATTAAGGACGCTGACTTAACATGATGCACATTTCTAAACAAACTACCGGTATACTGAAGGGTATAGTGTTAGAAGTGATGACAATCAAGTGTTAGAGGAATGTTCGGTACAAGACTGACTATAATTGGACCCTTGCTGCTTGAATTACTGGCTCTTGTATTCAGGACTGGTTCTTCTTTCAGTCTTCGGTCCAAGCCTACGGAGTACAGATACTATCAATATATCTCAAAGAATTTTAGGGTTGATATAGCGATTACAACGTTATACTGATGGCAATACTGTGCCTTCCAGAACTGTGGTTCTTGCACATGACATATCTTCTCAACTGTACCAAGTATCATCAATATTGGAGTTATGGTGACGATACTGATCACAAAATTATATTGCCAGATATAACAAATTGTATACCATATGGCACCCAGAGTTGTTTTCCTTGCTCATGACATGGGCTCTTAACCTCACAATTGTACCAAGAACCAGGGTGTTGAAGTCGATCACAATGTTATATATATTGTCAGGGGAGATAACCCAAATAATGTGGCACCCAGAGTTGTGGTTCTTGCACATGACATCATCTCACCCTCATGTACAACTACAGAGTCTGTTTGTTTTGGAGTTTAACAGCCTAGTCAACGCTATTTAGGTCATTTTAGCTGGGCAGTTTACCTATCCATATTTTTCCTGAGAGGGTTATACCGTTAGCGGTTAACCAGGGGCCAGTTGTTCAAAACTAACGATGTCGTGAGTTAACGTATCGTTAAAACTTTGATCATTAAATATGGCAAATATGCTGAATTTTTTGCTGAAAAAAGTGAGCAGCTCCGCAAAAGCTGCTCACATTTTTTCAGCAAAAATACCAATTTTTTCGATATTGTACTTGCTAGAAGAGTTAACAATATGACCACTAATGATGCTTTGAACAGCTGGCCCCTGAACAGTGCACATTCTTTCGCAAGAATCAGTGGAAGGGAGAGAATGACCGTAGAAAAGATTCCATGATCAATCTCTACGAAAGAATGTCGCCTACCATGGCAGGAATCGAACATGCATTTCTAATCCACCAGTCAGGCGCACATCCGTCTGAGCTACCGAAATGAAAAGTGAACGGGAAGCTACACAATCATCAGCACATTCAGCTGTCGAAATAATCAAATCGGGAAGGACATTCCGATCTCTAATGGTTCTGGGGAAGAACGACTCTTTATAAATGTCAGTTCTTGCAGTAAGGGTCTGAAATGCCGACGAATGGTGATTTCTACAGTGTCTAGCTGGGGGAACAACTTCCGAACAAGGTCATCTGTTGGAATGCTGGCAGTACCCTTTAGACCATTGTACATGTATAAAAGGATAAGCCTACTACTGTCTTTTCTCCTTTTCTTGAGAGACTCCCATTTTAATTTCCCAAGTATTCCAGTCATGCTCCCAGTTTCAAAACTGTAATTGCCTGTTACAAATCTAGCAGCTCTATTCTGAACTTTCTCAATTTCTGGGAGCAAAATTACGTTGACGCGATTCCGCGATAGCTCCCCTGATGTCCACCCGTGCTTAAGCTTACCATACAACGTGATAATACATCTTCACAATGCTTTGTACTTAAACAGTTTTGTACACCAGCCTTTGTGCATGAAAACCTGTGTGGTTTATTGTACCGAACAGAAGTTTTGAATCTGTAAGAATTATATGCAATTATGTCAGTGATATTTGGGTATCTTGGATTTCTATTTGGGTTATTGTTACTAGTAGTAGTAGTTTATTTTGATAAAAATTACATAGCACATAAAACAAACATAAAATGTACAAAACATACATAAAATGAAGGTAAAATGTCATGTAATCAGTACCAGGGATGACACAAAAAGTAAATGAAAAATCATTCAACTTATTTCCATTGTGGTCCCATGTGGACCGATCGCACGACATCCGGCGGAAAGGCATTTATTACCCATTCTGACTAGAACCAATCATTGATATGCTTATCAATAATAAAACATAAAAACTATTAAATCTTTTAAGACACGTTAAGTGCAATAAGAAAACAACTATTCACATTAAAATAGGAATAGATTGTCCTTTGACACCCCCTTTCTAAAATATATTTAAAAATACTGGAAGTCAGACTTGTCACAAAGTTCCATTTTATCATATAGGTAGCTTTTAACCTCACCTTTAAACCTACGTTCTTTAGTTATAGCTTTTATGTTCTTAGGCAATTCATTCCAATGTTTAATGGCTGTGTACATAAAAGTAGATTTCCCTGCACTTTTTACAGTCGGGGCACAAAGAGATGATTCGCTATGGCGAGTGGAGTACCTATGCACTTGACTGACATGATTAAAGTCTTTTTGTAAATAATCAGGAGCTGAACCATTGACAATCCTGAAAACTATTGGCAATTTTATTTGAGCAACCCTATGTTCAACAGGCAACCACTTGATTTCCTTGAATTCAGTAGTTCCTATATGTGAACGATTGTGCTTACCCATCACAAAACGAATGATTTTGTTTTGAGTCGTTTGCAACTTTGATTTTAATTTACATGACAAACCTGAAAACCAGAAGGTGCACCCGTAGTCAAAATGACACTGGATTAAAGACGACGCTAACATTCTTTTAACATACTTATTCAGAAACCTTGCATTTCTATATAGAAATTTTAACCGGCAATTTGCTTTTTGAATAACACCCAAAGCCATCGAATCACCGCTCAGAGAATTGTCAATCGTAGCGCCTAGATATTTCACGGAAGATTTAGACTCAATATCAGTCCCATTACAAGACACATTCAGAGTTGCACTATTGGAGAGTTTTCGTTTCGTTCCAAATAAAATAGATTCAGTCTTGCCCAGATGAAGTGATAGTTTGTTGTCTATGAGCCAGACACTTATAGTTTCAAGGGCAGATCCAAGTTTTGCTTCAATCGTATTCGCATGTTTATCAGAGACCAAAATGGCTGTATCATCCGCATACAATAAGATCTTTTCATTGATAGCACCGGCCATGTCATTCACATATATGAGGAATAACAATGGTCCCAATATGGAACCCTGTGGTACACCACAAGTTACATTAGCAAATGAAGAACAGGTACCATGTACATCAACCAGTTGTGTTCTGCCAGATAAATATGACCGAAACCACCCCAGACCATCAGCATCTAGACCAACTGCTTCAAGTTTCATTAAAAGAACAACATGGTCAACCGTGTCAAACGCCTTCTGTAAGTCCAAAAGTACCATACCAGTAAAATTGCTTTTATCCATTTGAAAGCGAATATGATCAGATAAATGAGTAAGACATGTACTGGTGGAAAAACCTCTCCGAAAACCAGACTGGTATTCAAATATCAACTTATTTTGTAGCAAGTAACTTTCAAACTGGTCATAAACAACTCTTTCTAAAACCTTTGACACTATATTCAAAATTGACACCGGTCTGTAGTTCCCAGTTTCAGTATTATCATTTTTCTTAAACAACGGAACCACGCGTGCTGATTTTAAATCATCAGGCACAACACCAGTAATAATAGACAGATTTATGATATGTGCTATGGGTACAGTGACAATATCAGCACTATCTTTGATAAATCTGGATGGAATGCCATCCAACCCAGTGGCTTTATTAACACCAAGCTTCAAAAGATACTTAAGTACCTTCTCTTCTGACACAAGCGAAAACCCAAAGGCATTTTTGCGGGCTCCAAGTTTCTGGTAATACTCTGTCACGAAGTTTTTGCCAAACCTGCCAGAACAATTGGGAAGTTTTTCAACCAGAGATGAAGCAACTGTTGAGAAAAAAGTATTAAACTTTTCCGCTACTTGCAGAGGGTCAAAACATATCTCGCCATTACTTTTTAAACCAATTGATTTTGGCGATTCAGATTTCTTCGAAGGCAAACCCATAGTTTTCAAAGTTTTCCAAAGAGACTTAGAGTCATGTTTGTTTTCCATTAATTTATCTTTGAAATAATTTGTTTTTGGCTTGTTGATTAAATACTGTGCTTTATTTCTGAGTTTCTTAAATTCTCCATAATCGGACTCATTTTTCGATCTTTTAAAACGTAAAAAAGCTTTATCTCTGATTGTTATCAAGTCAAGAATTTCAGGACTCATCCATGGTTCAGTTCTCTGCTTTATACGAGTTTCCTTCACCGCTGCAATCTCATCAACCACGCCTAAAAAGTAACATTTAAACATATTCCATGCCATGTCAGCACTTTCACAAGTTAAAATTTTAATCAAATTCACGTTTGAAAGCTTTTCCTTAAAAACTAAAGGGTTATAGTTTTTCAAAGATCGGACTTTGATTGAATTATGCTTGTTTATAGCACCTTTTACCACTTTTCGAGTGCAGAAAATTAATGAGTGATCACTCAGTCCAATGTCAATTACACTCTTCATCTCATTTTTAATTAAGTATTCTTTCCTTTTTATTGTTTATTTTCACAAGTACCCTGCTTATCTGTTCTTCTAGAGTATCATCGTATCTCAAAGGATGTTGAAGTTTTGGCGACCAAAAAGTTATATTGTTAGGGGAGATAACTCAAATACCATGGTACCCAGAGTTCACCCACCTTCTTACTCTTGTGTACAACTGTACCAAGTACCATCAATTTGGCGATCACAGGGTAATATTTTCAGGCAAGAGAACTCAAATACAATGGCACCCAGAGTTGTGGTTCTTGCCCAAGATGCACCTTAGCTTTGTCTATAACTGTACCAAGTAACATTGATAAACCTCAAATGGTTTTGGAGTCATGTACCTTACAATGCTATATTCTCAGGCGAGATAACCCAAATACTGTTGCAACGGGGGTTGTGGTTCTTGCATATGACAGGCCTTCACAAACTCATGAACAGTTATTCCAAGTACTGAAGTTATGGTGATCACAAGGCTGTGTCTATGGATGTATGGACAGATGCAAGACTGATTGCTATATCCAGTGATATCCTCCAAACCTTTTTGGCTGATTCAAGTGATTCATTGAAAATAAAAGGCCAGCAGGTGAGTTATTTCAGCAGTACATTCCTTAAGCACCCCGGCATGCAGACCGTCAGGCCCAGATGCCTTATGTATGTTGAGCTTGTCCAACAGTTTTGCGACCCCTTTGTGGTCAACTGTTATGTCCCCCATAGAGGGGAACAGGCTTGTACCTTTTGATGGTAGCTCACAGTCAGCTTCACGTGTAAACGCCGATTGAAACTGCTTACTACATATATTTGCCTTGTTGTGCGGTTCAGTTGATAAAATTCCATTTTCCCTAAGTGAAGCAATCCGAAATGATTCTTTTTTCAGGGACTTTACAAATGACCAAAATTTCTCAACTTTTCCATTCTTCTGGGGGCCCTCTGGATCAATATTTTCATCATCAAATGTAAAGATGTTAGAAACATGCTTCCAATATGCATCTCTAATTACCTTTTGTACATGAGCTCTGAACCTTTTGTAATGGTTCTTCATGTTGGGATTGCTAGACTTATGAACATGAAAGTACATTCTATCACGTCTTCTGATTTGGTGTTTGATCGTGTTATCGATCCATGGTACACTATGCTTTGTTTCGGTCATTTCATTGATATATACCTTTCCATGGTCATCATGAGTTTGGTCTTAAAACTGACCCACAAGTCATTTACTGACATGTGAGAGAGGTCAGAGGAAAGGAAGGAATCCTTGAATCGCGCCATATGGCCTCGCAGACCATCCATATCCGCACCCTTATATAGATATATTTTATGCAGGACCTGTCGGATTCGCTTTGCTTTTATGTCATACTCAATATAAACTATATCATGATCGGCCTTGCCAGTCGGAGGCATCCCTTTGACACGACTAACAGGGGATGGAGAATGTGTGAATAGCAAATCTCGGGTTTTTTCTTGCCAGGTGGGTATATTTATAACTTGGGAGAGGCAATGTTCCTTTACAATATCCAAAAGTTGTTGCTGTGTTTGCCTTTTCGACACCCCATGGGTTACTTGCTGGTTGCTCCATTCGATATCACCACAATTGAAGTCCCCTCCTACCAATATGTGGGCATTTCCATTTGACATTATCCTATCCAAGGATGTATTAAACGCCTCAAGATAATCTGGGTCAATCTGATCTGGTGGACGGTAAAACGATCCAAGGTACAGAGTCCTACATCCATTAATGTTCAACTTGCACCAGACTTTTTCACAGTTGGTGTCCAACTCCGGAGTTTCTGTGCAGAGCAGGTCTCTTTTGAATGCCACGAAGACACCACCATGGGTATCTCCGGATGGCCTCAAATGAATCTGGTAAAGTCTCGGAGTTTTTGATATCTGGAAGAGGATCAGCCCCAGCACTGAGCCCTGAGGGACACCAGTGGTTACAGGGACACTGGCCAAGTGATATCCAAATACACAAGATTCAAAAGTGTAGAAAAGTATAACGATTTTCTTTTGACCCACTTTCAAAAGATTACGAGAACGTGAAAGAAAACACCCCAAGTTACAGCCCTTCAATAGTTGATGATCTCGTGGCTATCTGACATGTGTGTATTGTGAAACTGGTATAATAAAAAACAAGGTTTTAATCGAGATCACTTACGAATATACTGATGTTCAACTTCAAACTTCTACATTTTTCGTGAATGATTTGTTGTCATTCAGGGATTTTCCAACTAATTGCCTCACTTCCGTAAGATATTGGGTAATAATACAACATTTTAGATTGGTGCTTAGATTTGTTAAACCCGTTTCGATTGGTTGCTGAAGAAGCTCAAGGGAGATAACGGAATTAGCCGAAGATTGGTTTTCGGCTTCAAAGCTGTAATTCATGTACGACTAGAACCAGAGATAAGGAACTTGTCAAAATACTAGCGCTACCAGGTAATAAACATGGTAAAATTTAGGGGTTTAAATATGTTTTTCCACTGTTATTATTCTGTTTTGTCATTCTTTTTTTATAGACTTGTTTCTCTCACATTTAGACAATTGACTTGTTGAAACAAACTGCATTTACTAACTTTTCATATTGTGATAGGTAAAACATTGTGCCCACTGCGCCGTCGCCCGATTTCTGCGGAACTAGCTAAATTGAAATTGGGCAGTACAATGCTCCTGCATGGAATAAGAGTGCCAATTAATGGCCATATGCATTTAACTAAGATCCACCTTATCTATTTGTATGCAGCACATTTTACCAATTTTTCAGAGCATTAAAAAAGCAGGGATAAAATACTTATTGTGCCAAAATCTTTTCTGGAGCACAGACCAGAGCTGAAAAGAAAAAAACAAAAGTTTGAAAAATAAAATATCCTCCTATACTTTTGCTCCTTTTCATTCATACTTCATCGGAATGTTGCTGAGGTGACCCTCTATCAAACTAGCTGAAACGGTTCCGCTCCAATGCACAATCTGAAAAAAAAAGTAAAAAAAAAAAAAAAAAAGTAGATCGCGCATTCAATGGTATACCGTCGCAAATACACGGTTTACTATGAATAACACTAATGACTATGTTTAAGCTAGCCAAATTGACATGTAACTTAAAAAAAAGTTGGGGGTCATGTTGAGGCGGCAAGGTTACAACAAAAGTATCCCAAATTTATTCTATATTCCAAGGGCCATCCCATAACCAAAGTTTCAGAAATGTAACTCCAATAGCTTAGAAGATATGACAAAGTCATACTTTTTGACCTTGGGGTCATGTTTAGGTCAAGGTCACACCAAAAAGTAAACCATTGTCATCTACATCCGATGTACTATTCACATGCAAAGTTTCAAAAGTGTAACTTTACTGGTTGCAGAGGAGATCCATTTACAAGAAACCTGACTGACACACGCACGCACGCGCGCGCGAACTGACGACCACTCGACTCCGGTACGGAAACAATATACCCAATTGTTCTGCGAAAAAGCGGGTATAAAAACAACAACAACAACTGTTAATGGCAAATTCTCCTAAACATTTGGTCCTATCTCAGACAAACTTCATAGGAATGTTGCTTTGGTTACCCTCCACAGAGGAAGCTAATCGGATCCACTAGGATGAAGATGTCTGCCAGAGATTAAAATAGAAGTATCTTAAAATGACAACTTATACCTTTACATATACCTTTGATTCATTGCCATTCAAACCTCACCGGAAAGTTGCTGGGGTGACAAGACGGCTGCCAGAGCTAAACATTAAAAAAAAAAGTTTGAAATGAAACTCCTTATACCTTTGGTTCTATTTCATTCAAACTTCACCAGAATGTTGCGTAATAGACCCTCTACCAAACTAGCTAAAACGGTTCCGGTTCCGCTCCAATGATCAAAATGACTACCAATGCTGAAAAAGAAAAACCTGTTAATGACATGCTGACAACGTTTGTACCTTTGGTACAATTTCATTCCAACTTTATAGGAATGTTGCTTAGGTAACCATGGTAGCTGTCTACAGAAAAAAGCTATACAGATCCGCTCGGATTAACAAGGTGGCTGCCAGAGCTTAAAATACAAATATCTTTAAATGACAGCTACTCATGTTCATTTTTGGTTCAGTTTCATTCAAACTTCGCAGGAAGATTGCTAAGGCGACCTTCTTGGTTACCAAAATGTTTTTGCTCCATTGAAGAAACTGGGTGCCACACTTAAAAGTAGAAACCTCTTTAACCAAATGACAACTTCCTAATTCCTTAGGCCCAGCCCCCGCCCGTCGGGGCTTGAAAAAAAAGATGAGCTGCATGATGCTTCCACGCAGAGCTGAATCCGACCCACACACGAGTACTGGTAAACCACTTAGAGGATCTAAGCCTGCCCAGGCAAAGCGGTGCGAGTGTCGGACCGTCCATGCTTATAAACCCTATTGGTTTCATTGGGCGACAGGTCTTGAGATGTCATTCTCAATGTCGGGTAAAAGTCCCAGAAAACTGGAAGCAACGTCTCCAAAATGACATTTACAGTGTTGACGGGGACGTTAAACCTCAAATCAAACAAAAAACAACAACAAAAAAAAAAAAACAATTCCTTAGACCAGTTTCAGAATATTGCCCATGTAACCACCTATCTAAATGCAACATTTATGCTTCATGGAATAAGATGTCTTTCAGTTTTCCACATGACTTTCAGAAACTATGTAAGGTGAGCGATTCAGAGCTCTCTTGCTTTTGTTAAAAGTGGGTTCTAACCGAGGTAATTGCCAAACGTGACCGATTCGCGGTATGATAGATAGTCTAAATCCACGTAAAGTCACGATACATGTTAAGTCACATAGTGTCACTGTCGCATATTGCGGGCTATTTACTGCGCGTTACTTTAAACCATATTAGAGGGGCAATAAACGTACTAAAACGTAGTGAAATGTATTACATGCGGCTACATAAGCCACTGTCTCACTGTCCAGTTTGGAGGGCTAGGTTTTACTTAACATAGAAATAGATCAGCTCTAGCACACATTTGTTGAGTAATATATCACTGTTTGGAGGTCAGTTGTAAGGTAGACCAAATCACGTGCGCGTGGCGACCAGTGTTATAATACGTTTTAACCCTTGTCCTGCTGAGCCCGGATATGCCTTATTTTCCAAACAATGAAGATCCAGATCAGATGGCTTCTGACCAGGATCTACATTGTTTGCCATTCAGATTGTGAATTTGTTGCAATAATTTGTATCGAGTAATCTGATTGGTTGATAATCGGCAGTGGGTGTGGCATATATGAATATTCAGCAGGACAAGGGTTAAAAAACGTATTCTTGCACACCAGACAAGGAAATCCGCGATTTTACCCTGGGATAGAAATTTATGTTCTGACCCTGGTGTTCCGACCCCAAATCGAATATAATCGTGTGTTTGATACATGCACTGGTTGATTACGACCTTGTGTGCGCCGTCGTTAAAGTTGACATCATGCATGATCTGTGACGTCACTTTATATTCCGGCAGTGTCAACACAATAAGGCGGACGTTGGTAACCGAAGTGACTGCAGCTTTGAAATTCCGCGCTAAGAAATGGAAGGTATGCAAGAAAAAGAATCCAATATGGATGTGAGGGGTGGATAGAAAAATCCGTCCCTCGGGATCACTGTCCGGCATCACTCGGCAAGCCTCGTGATGCCGGACAGTGTCCCTCGGGGCGGATTTTTCAATCCACCCCTCGCACCCATATAAGATTCTTATATTCTAACACTGGTCCCCTATATAGCTAGTAGACAAATCTAGTGATATATTGAGTGGAGAATCACTGGCGGAAGAGCGCGACGAGAAGAGCCACATTTTTATTCCGTTTCATGGCGTCATTCATTTAAGAAAAGAAATTTATTTTTCTGCAGTTCATGGAAGTATGAACGCAGTGAGTCGCGTGCAAAGTAAATGAACCCCGAAGGGGTTCATGTAAGGTTCATGTAATATTTGCTAGCGACCCACTGTCGTTCATACTTTCATGAAGAGCAGAAAAATTAAGTTTATTTTTTATATTTACATTATTTGCTCCACATCACTGGGCGAAAAAAATACTTGTAGTTCAAACTTTTAAAGCTGTCAAACATTTACACGCTGTTTTTCGACAAAGAGCGGAGCAGCGTTGACGTCATCAACGCCCGTTGAGAACAATGATTTAGAATGACGTCACTTAAAGGTGCATTATTGAGCTGTCTGGAAAAAATGCTTCCAAAAATAAAATACATATAGCCGGTATTTTTCTTTTAAACAATACAAATGAATGCATTTTATGCAAAATGCGAACAATTATGATGACAGGTAAACGAGTTTGAGAGGGATTCCCTAACTAGGTTTCGAACACTAGTTAGATCTATTTTTAGTTCGTGACAAAAATAGAATCGCCATATATGACGTTATGCGACGTTCATTTTTGACCTTGTTTGCTTAGGCCATGCCTGAATCGGAAAAAAATATGACGCTGAATACCATGCCATAAGTAACGACACTCAGGGACGATACTGTCGCCATGTATGTGTTAAGTGACAGATTTATTTTTAGAACAGAAATTCCGAACGCATGTTCAGAGCGAAGGGTAAACACAAATGAAAACGACCCTTTTCACAAAGTTCTGAAGCTGTATTTGGCTCCAAAAGTGTACACATGACAAAGGAGTATGCATTGAAGATAAAAACCAGAAAAAAATTTTGAGACCCGGTAGCTCAATAATGCACCTTTTAGTCCGGTCAAACTGTGTGGGGACCTAGACAAAATTGCAACACAAATGTCTTTTTTAGTTTTGACCACCTCTGATATCTGTTAATAACATATAAAAAGTAGGACGGAATCGGAGAATATGAAATTTGATTTTTTCTTTCATTTATATTTATGGGTGATTTCATCACTGTGAAACTATTATAACTGGAGTTGTAAGCTTGTATAGCTTACAATTTAGTTATGAAATGGATTCTATTGCATATATATTGATAATAAAACTTTCATGTCATGTTCCATCTATTAAGTCTATGTTTAGTATGAAAAGGAATGTGTTACAAGCCAATGCTTTTAAATATTCGTGTTGGTTTACCCCACCCACTAACGGAATTTTGATTTTGCTTAGTTTCTTGGGCAGTTTTAGTGTCAGCGTTTTCACAGTGAAGAGATTATTATAGGTTCTTTAAACAAAATTCTCTCTTTCAGTATGTTATTGCAACTAATACATATATATGTGTACAATGGGATTGGGTCACAAGTTCTCTCAACATTAGTTACGACCCTTCCCCTACGAAATGACAGCAATAAATTATAGTCACGTGAAAATGATATGAACGAACAAATAAATGAATACATAAATAAATAAATAAATAGTGTGTACCTTCTCGGGTGAGCATGGAGTAATTGGGATCTACTGAAATACTAAACAGAAAATTGTTTTGTGTTTTTAATGTAACTCCTGGCAGCTCTAAAAAGAGTAGTATAACTTTCGAGGGATATGCGATCATCTCCATATAAAATCAGGTTGATACTCAAAGGGTGAAACTCGCGCGTTTCATGGAGAAATCTCAACCGTTCGTTTTTATATTTAGAGCATCGAAGGAAATAGTGCTCTGCGTTTTCTCTTTCTTGATTACAGGTACAAAGTGGATTCATTGTTAAATGGTTAATATACAAATCATCCGATAAGTTACTACAATTGTTTCTAATTCTAGAATGCATAACTGACAAATATCTGTCACCATTAATATAGCGAGGCGGTACTTTTTGAACATCTAGACGGTGTCTTTTTGTCTGATATTTACAATTAATTTAAGGGGGGGGGGGGGCTGTTGCGTAAGTTTTCGTCCAGAGAATTCCACGACGTTATTCCTGACGGAATACAAGATTTCCTAAATCTAAATAGTTCAGTACGACAAAACGGTTCAGTAATATTATTTTGTATTCCTGACGGAATACAAGATTTCCTAAATCTAAATAGTTCAGTACGACAAAACGGTTGAGTAATATTATTTTGATTTCTCATACGATAATTGGTGGTTTCCCTTATAACAGGAGGGATTAAATCAGTTATGTAGCTTGGAACTAACGCATTCTTTGATCTGTACATGGAATTCTTTTTTTGTTGTTTATGTCTATCTGCTAATGGTGGCCAGCCACATTCCCTGTACAAATTAACCAAAGAAACCGATCTCGTGAGACCAGTTACTATTCTAGCAGCCTCATTTTGAAGCTTTTCGAGAGCATTTGAGTCTTGGATAGAACATCCATCCCAGACGACTGAAAAATACTCAATAATAGGTAGTACATATAAAATATCTATTTGGTTTAGTGCAACTCTAGTGAGCGTAATTTTAATTTTCTCATTATACCTACAATCTTTGCAGCACTTGTTAATATGTTTTGAATGCGCTCATCCCACTGTGCGTTTTTACTTAAAGTCAATCCAAGATGTTTATGAAATTCTAATTTCCGAGGCTTTTTCGATATTTGCATTAAAATTATTTAAGAAATTACTATCTGCTGCGGTTGGACTTTAAAATAAACCTATCAATAAGCTATCTTGATTAACATCGACTTCTGTCCAAATTGACTCTTCACAAAATATTTCTGAATTAAGTCTACGTCGGTGCCTGAGACTAGAACTTATATACAAGAGCAATCCACCTCCAATAGTAAAGTAGAAGTAAAACAAAGATCAGGAATTGATACAACTAACTTACTCCATCCATAAAAGACACCAAAGGGAAAGAAATACAAACATTAAGCGACAAGACCATAATGGAAACCTAAACAAAGGAATGCCATAAGGACAGTTACTTTCCCACAAAATGGCCATATGGTCATCCAAAATTAAAAGACACAAGTGATACACACAGTAAGTAACAAACAACAACATAAATAAATCGCCACAGAAGAGCCGCCTTGGAACGGTCAGTGGAAGATTTCCACTGGTAAGTAGTTCAGAGGATACGTTGGCGTCGAGATGCGTCTCAGAGAAACATAAGATATTAAAATCCAAACGATGATCTTGAATATAGGCAATTTTGTTTCGTATGCTCCAAATATTTAGATGAAGGATAGATAACGCGTGCTCATTGTCTGGACCTGGATTGCTCTTAACATCTCAAGCTTCTAATAGTAGAAGGAACAAAACCAGAGAAATGTGTACATTACATAGCGTATTTAGCTATAAATAAAAGCTTTGTCAGAAGCATCCACCAAAAACACAGTAACCTATATCTAATCATGAAGGTCTGATAGCTGCCAATAGTACAACAAGGAAATAGGACCATGGAGACTTATGAACCTGCATAAAACTGGGGTTGGGCAGTGAAAGGTGACAAATTGCTGGCGGCACATACAGATAAACAACCAGCACCTGAGAGGCTGCTCAAGGTCGTCCGGTGTAAATGTAAGGCCAATTGCAAAACTCTTCTGTGCATTTGTCGCAAGCATGGCCTTACATGCTCTCAAATGTGTGGAGTATGCAAGTGAACTAGCTGTCTGAATTCCATTTAGATGGAGAATGCAGATGACACCGAAGACTGTGATTAGAATTAAGCTTTAGCAGAGCAATGTATTGAAGGAAAAGATGTACATCATGTCTGTATTGTGATTTGACATAAAGGGTCTAGAAATATGAACATTCATGTAGCAAATCCAACAGTGTGGTATGTGCACCCACTAAAGCATGACATCTCCCCAGGCATCTTGCCAGTCTTATCACAGTCTTGGATGTGCACTAAATGGGTAGCTGAGGATCCTAGCTTACTTCAAGTGTACACTGATTATACCCCCACAAATGAAATTTGGGGGGGGGGGGGGGGTGGGGGGTATATAGGAGTGAGCTTGTCGTTCTGTCGGTCGGTCGGTCGGTCTGTTGACTTGGTTTCCAGACTACATGTATAACTCAAAAAGCGCTTCACCGATTTTTTACAATTTTTGGTACACTGATGTAACATCATAAAATACAGGTCAAGTTCGATTTCCACTACAATTCGTCAATTTTCGACATAGTTATGACCCCTTTCAAGTGAAAAAATTGCAAAATGCCGCTGTTGTACTATCAAGGCAGTTTTTGTGGGGGTATTCATCACCTTTAGTGATAGCTCTAGTTCTGTTTGATTTTAGGTTTAACGTCCCCATCAACACTGTAAATGTCATTTTGGAGACGTTGCTTCCAATTTTGTCGGACTTTTACCCGACATTGAGATGAATTGACTTCTCAAGCCCTGCCGCCCAATGAAACTAGGGTTTATAAGCATGGATGGGCCGACTCGCACTGCTTTGCCTGGTCGGGCTTAGATCCTCTGAGCTGTTCACCATTACTCGTTTGCGGGTATGTTTCAGCTCTGCGTGGAAGCATCATGCAGCCCATATATTTCGTCAAGCCCCGTTGAGCGGGTCCATCAAGTGTACACTGAAGGCTGTTAAGACCAGATGGATGACCAGGCTAAGATTAGTCTGATTAGCTTTTGATTGCATGATGTAAATAAAAATCAAAAATGAGTTCCTTTAAGAGCAATGAAAACATTCGTAAGAAAGAAGATGGGTCATACTACGTAGTTTCGGCTAATAAAGCCTCATCAGTGACCCTGTAATGATCCGGCAACGAAAGCCAGAGGAAACATACTGCAAATTTACGAATTTCGAACAGGCAGTCGATTCAAAGACTGATATAAATCAAAATGGGGTCCAAATAATTAAAAACCTGTCTAGAATATGAGTCTAAACCAATAATTTATTTCTGATTTCTCAGAATATTCACGCTGATCTTAAAGGACCAAAAGTAAAATATAAACTGCACTATGGTTGATGTACGGGGAGACGTTTTACGGCCGCCACACGGCACAACACCAGCCGCAGTGAAGGCAAATAAAAATCACCACTTGGTTAATGTATGTGAATTATACATATAAGTATAAGCATAAGAACCTTGAGATTTTCATTTTGGTGATCTAATTATGACTTCAGTCCAATTTTAGTGTTATATGATTTCAGCGAGTTAAGAAACATTGATCATGAAAGTTCGTTTTTGTTGTACCTTGGAATTTCCAAACATTTGCTACTATTTGTATCGGTAGAAAAATATATTCTGTGTTGTTTCTTGGTGTTTTTATCCTTTAAGTTTCAATGCAGTAGTCTTGCTGGTTTGTGGTATGCATTTGATAAGTAACATCATCATTAGTCGATATAAATTGTTTAGAGGTCAGTCACAAGGGCAAAAAAGTGGGTGGGGTAATTTTACCCCTGTTTTATCCATATAGGTCATCATGTAATTAATAAAAAAAACTTGTTTAACCATTTTACATGAAAAAGTTTCCATTCTGGTGTAGAAAGATGAGATTGGAAGAAATAAAACTCAACGATACCTTGTCAGATAGCAAAATATTGAATTTAAACACTAAATTGCTTGCCAAACCTAGTTGCTTTCAAAATGCTAAAAAAAAACAAATTTCATATCGTCCGATTCCGTCCTACTTTTGATATGTCTTTAAGGGAAGGTACTCCAGTACAAAAAGGCTTAAAACATTTGTGTTGCAATTTTGCTTGGGTCTAGGCCAAATATCGCTAGTTTGCCTGGACTACTTTAACGTCACTGAAAATCTTGTGATTCGATGCGTTCATGGAAGTATGAACGCAGTTGTTTTCTATAGGTTTACATTAGACTTTACACTGGAAATGTAAATATTTTTACTTGACGTCAGGTGTTGTAACGTCGTTTTCTTGTATCAGCTATGTTATGAAAACAGGTAAATGCATGTGATACAGCCAGTTATATTGATGGGATTCCTTTCAACAATGGCGAAAGATAGGCAGAATTTGAAAGAATCTGTAGCTTTTCGTCGGCTTTTATATGTTAGAATCGAAATAGATCAACTTATTGAGTGATCTATCACTGTCTTTCGGTCAGTTGCAAGTAGACAAATCGCGTAGCGCTCGTGATTTGATCTTCTTTGCATACAACTGACTTTCAAACAGTGATAAGCCCCCGCCCATAGGGCTTGAAGAAATATATGGGCTGCATGATGCTTCTACGCAGAGCTGAATCCGGCCCGCACACTAGTACTGGTAAACCGCTTAGAGGATCTAAGCCTGTCCAGGAACCGCGGTGCGAGGCGGACCGTCCATGCTAATAAACCCTATTGGTTTCATTGGAGGACAGGGCTTGATATGTCATTTCATCTCAATGTCGGGTAAAAGTCCCACAAACACACTGGTCAATACATACGCACAGGCTGCGTAGCGGTCGCATAGGCTTCGTATTTTGGACGCATAGGCTTCGATGAAAAATGGCGGCTGACAGTTCGTCACTGCAGGTAAGAAACTGTTTTTACGTTAATCTAACTGTTTTATAGCGTTGCCCAATACTGACATCTGCCTTACGGACCACTTTATTAATGTGCGGCTTCGTCTGTTGCAAGAAAAAGTTCGAAAAACGGAATATGGAAAAATAGACCCCAAAAGAAATTTGGCATTCAACACAGATTCACCTGTATTTTCACTTTGGTCCGGTCGTCCTATGTAACTACACGTTTTTGGCTGGTGTTCTGGCCGATAAATTGTGAATAACGATAATGAAATCCAAAAGCTAATATGCAACTTTCGTTACATCTTTTGCAAAAAAGAAAAATATTGATATTTCGATACAACGCACGTAGCTTCGTTACCGATTACAACGTAGAGGCTGCGAACTAAATTTGAAAGCCCTGTATTATGTAGAATAATAGCGAATAATATTAAATTAATATCGAGAAATCAGTCAACCAGCGTTAGTTGGTGATGCTAAAGACATTCTGTATCATTTATACCGAACACATTTTCAGTCTCAGCTATGCAAATACTACATTTTGATTCAAATGCACAAAATCTGTCAAGTTACAATTATTTACACTACCGTTGATAAACTTGCTAAGTCTTCGTCAAATCTGTTAAGTATTTAGCCGAATAATATGTGCACTGTATGAATTTCTGTCGTGTTTTTTTTTATTGCAACGCACATGGCTCAAGACCCTGTGTTAGAAGATTGCGACCAGAAAGTCTCCAAGAGTGACCATCTCACCCACTGAAGCCAGTATGAATTTAATACATAGGAAGTTGAAGCGTTATCTATCAAGATAGCGAGCAGTGATAACATGAATTGGCCAAAGAAAAAATGTAGCCGGGTTTCGGCTAAGTTTTCAAATGCTCCTATGTTATGATACAGAATGTTTTGCCATAATGATGGCGTAGTTTCCCCTGCCGTTAGTCTAAACCGTGCGACACATTGCATTTTTACATCTCCAAAATGGCTACTTTTCAGATTAAAATCCATGATTTTTTTTCTTATTTATTCTGCAAGCATATGTCGTTGGTGCTCGTTAGAACTGCCTCATTGATGCGGCTCTAACGAGTACCACAACCTATGTTTTGGAGAAGTAATAAGAAAAATAATGTATACCCCGTTAACCCAAGTTTTCTCTATATAAAGTGGGGTTTAAGGGGTTGGTGGTGTTCATTTCACGAACTTGTTCACGTGATGCCCATTTTTCCTTGTCTTATACATCTTCTGTACTCCATAAATCCATTTACTACTTCTACTTACGAGTAAGTGTCGTTAGATAAAACATAATACGGAGAGATCGAGAATTCCGTTTTTTTCCTTTGTTTCCTTTTTTCGTGACTTTCAATGTAGACTGTGACGTCACCACGTTTTTTGCTATGAACAGAGAAGAATTGACTGAGCTTACGACAAATAACCAAATAAAAATAGCTACGTCACTGCCATGTATATGTCGGTGGGTTGTACATGTATAAAGAATGCCCTCAGAAAAAAATGGTAAAGGGCAACCAAAGCAGACGAGGCATACGCATCTAGCGTCAATGTGTGAGCTACGTCAGCCATTTTGAGTGAGGCGGTTCTAACGAGCACCCTAAAACTATGTTTGCGGTATAAATAAGAAAAAAATCACGGATTTTAATCTGAAAAGTAGCCATTTTGGAGATGTAAAAATGCACTATGACGCACGGGTGTGTTATCATAAGGGCAAAACATTCTGTATCATAAGAGCATTTGAAAATTTAGCCAAAACCCGGCTACACCGCTGATTTCTTTGGCCAATTCGTGTTATCACTGCTCGCTGTCTTGATATATAACGCTTCAACTTCCTATGTATCAAATTCATACTGGCTTCAGTGGGTGAGATTGCCACTTTTAAAGACTTTCTGGTCGCAAACCTCTAACACAGGGACTTGAGCCACATGCGCTGTAATAAAAATACACGACAGGAATTCATACAATCCAAATATTATTCGGCTAAATACTTAACAGATTTGACGAAGACTTACCAAGTTTATCAACGGTAGTGTAAATAATTGTAACTTGATAGATTTTGTGCATTTGAATCAAAATGTAGTATTTGCATAGCTGAGACTGAAAATGTGTTCGGTATAAATGATACAGAATGTCTTTAGCATCACCAACTATGAATGAATCCTGGTGTACGAATGTCATTTGACGTGTCACCAGTAACAATTCTGATTCTGAACTATCTTCCATAACACCTTAACCTCCGAAGAGGACTTCAGATGGGTATTCCGGTATACCAAGTGCTAAAGGGGGTTAGTTGAATAAAAGGGGACAGAAAAGTGGGTGAGATGAGTTTGTGCAGTGCGAAAAGAGAGTGTTAGTATAGTTAAAAGATAAAAACAGCTTCTGGTGTTTAAGGTGATAAGTGGACTACCTGGCAGACAGCTGTACTAAACTGTGCCAGGGTAGGGAGGACCGGTATGTGATGGGGTAGGGCATTCCAGTGGATGATAGTGCGGGGGAAGAATGTGAACCTGTAGTAGTCTTTCAGAGTCATGATCTGTCGGTATGGAAGAGGATGGTTTTTTGAGGAAGTACGGGTATTCCGGATCAGGTAGTCAGCAGCAGGTATCGCAACAAGGTCAAATGTGACCTTATAAAGGAGGACCAACCGACTGTCTATGCGTCGTTGGTCGAGGGTGCGCCATTTGAGATCCTGAAGCATTTTCGTGGCGCTAGATGTATATCGGTAATCTCTGTTTACCCATCTAGCAGCCCTTCGCTGCACTGATTCCAATTTGTAGGTATCTGAAGCCGTATAAGGGGACCACACAGTAGAAGCATACTCTAACTGTGGGCGGACAAGCGTTTTGTATGCTGTGGCCTTCAGGTCCTTATTGTTGACCCGAATATTACGTTTTAGGAAGCCTAGAGTCTGATTTGCCTTTTTACTAATGTTATTTACATGATCTGTCCATCTGAGGTCTTCCGAAATGGTGACCCCTAAGTATTTGGCGGATGATACAGTTTCAAGTACACAGCCATGAAGACGGTATTCAGTTTGGAAGGGAGATTTACTTCGGGTCACATGGATGACCTGACACTTTGAGGGATTAAAGCTCATATCCCAGAGCTTTTCCCATGTTTCAATGTTCTCAAGGTCTTTCTGGAGGATCTCCGAGTCTGTCTCAGCATCGAGGGCAAGGTACATGGCTGTGTCGTCTGCGAATAGCCTTACTCTGGATCTTACCTGATCCGGAAGATCATTTATGTAGGCTAAAAACAACATGGGACCGAGAACCGAGCCCTGCGGGACACCTGAGGGAAATGGGATGCTGTCAGAGTTAGAGCCGTTTAAAATAACTGATTGTGACCTGTTGTCTAGAAAATCTTTTATCCAGTTTAATGTGTTCCCTCTTATACCATAGAAATGAAGATTTTGGAGTAATTTTTCATGTGCTACCTTATCAAAAGCTTTGCTAAAATCTAAAAGGATGAGGTCAGTTTGTTTTCCAGACTGCATATTTTTAGCAAGTTCATCAACAAGCATAATGAGTTGTGTCTCGCAGGATCTCTTTTCCCGGAACCCATGTTGTAGTTCAAAGAGAATGTTTTGGTCAGTGAAATGTCTGGAGATGCTGGAGGCCACAACATGCTCAAGCACTTTGCAGAGGACACAGGTTAAGGATATAGGGCGGTAATTGGCAGGGTCAGATTTGTCGCCTTTCTTAAATATGGGTGAGACGTTTGCTTCTTTCCAGATGGAGGGGAGCTTTCCTGTATCGAGGGATCTTTGATAGATAAGCTGGAGGATGGGGGCAAGTTCTTTGTGAAGGGTCTGCAGGACTATGGGTTTAAGTTTATCAGGCCCAGCGGCCTTGTGAGGATTTAAGCCTTTAAGAAGTTTTTCAATGCCTTGGGTTGAAACTTGGATATTAGGCATTTTGGGGTATGGGCTGGGTTGGAATGGGAGATTGGTACCAGAGTCATGTGAGTCCTGCAGGGTCCTCAGAGCAAGTTGCTTGAGACTTATTGGGCTTTTAGGGCTAAAAACAGAATTGAATTGGCCGTTGAGAGCATTGGCCTTATCTGAGTCTTCAGAGTAAGATTTTCCATTGGCCTTCAGTGAAGAAATTCCACTAGAATCCTGTTTTGCGTGTTTCAGCATGGAGTACAGTTTTTTGGTTTTGACCTAGGGAGGGGTGTCAGGGTCATCTGCATCATTGTTAATACATAGGATATCTTGCAGGTACTTTTCGTAAGCTTTGTCTATAACTCGCCGTACAAGGTGCTTTTGATCCAGGAATTTCTTCTGGTCATCTGGTCTGCCTGACCTAGACCAGCGTCTATACAGCTTGTTTCGTTTTCTCATTAGTCGGCGAATTTCCTGATTAATCCAGGGGAAACCGTCTCTAGTACCCGCTTTTCTTGTGGGGATATGTTCGTCAATACCCTGCTGAAGTCTGCTAGCAAACTTATCCCACAGAGCTTGACTGTCTGTGGTAGCAGGGGCTGACTCTAATTCAGTAAGTAGTTGGCTCATTGATTCTTTAAGCTGGTCCCAGTCGGCCTTTTTGTACAGGGGGATATCACGAGGGACCTGCTTTATGAGTTCAGGGCGGCTATTTACTTCGGCAAGGATGATATCATGGTCAGACAGACCAGGTAAGATAGAGACTTTGTCAACGAGTGTAGGATTGGATGTGAAAAATAGATCTAGGATATTTTGACCTCGCGTAGGAGAGGTCACCATCTGTTCTAGTAGAGAGTCACTGAAGGCTTCAAGACAATCTTGGTAAAAGGATGGATGATTACAGTTGGATTTAGGTGATTGTGATTTCCAGTCCATCTTTGGAAGGTTAAAATCTCCTAGGAGCCAGATTTGGGAGTTTGATTGTTTGATGAGGTTTAGCGATTTACAAAAAGCTTCAAAGCTAGGCTGGTCTAGTTCGTGGGGCTTGTAGTATGCCCCGATCAAAACGGATTTTGATCCAAGCAAGTTTCATTGGATCCAGAGGTTTTCACACTCTGTACTGTATTCAGGTTTTGCTTGGGATGACAGCGATGATTTGGCAAGAATAATCACGCCCCCTCCCTTTTGACCTACACGGTCACGCCTGTATATGGTGTAACCTAATTCAGGTGGAAAAATTTCACTATCGTGTATGTCCGGGGTGAGCCATGTTTCAGTGCCGACAACTATGTCGGGTTTATGTAAGTCCAAAAGGGCATAAAACTGTGACTTTTTCCCTTTAATAGACTGGAAGTTTATATGGAACTAACGCTGGTTGACTGATTTCTCGATATTAATTTAATATCATTCGCAATTATTCTACATAATACAGGGCTTTCAAATTTAGTTCGCAGCCTCTACGTTGTAATCGGTAACGAAGCTACGTGCGTTGTATCGAAATATCAATATTTTTCTTTTTTGCAAAAGATGTAACGAAAGTTGCATATTAGCTTTTGGATTTCATTATCGTTATTCACAATTTATCGGCCAGAACACCAGCCAAAAACGTGTAGTTACATAGGACGACCGGACCAAAGTGAAAATACAGGTGAATCTGTGTTGAATGCCAAATTTCTTTTGGGGTCTATTTTTCCATATTCCGTTTTTCGAACTTTTTCTTGCAACAGACGAAGCCGCACATTAATAAAGTGGTCCGTAAGGCAGATGTCAGTATTGGGCCACGCTATAAAACAGTTAGATTAACGTAAAAACAGTTTCTTACCTGCAGCGACGAACTGTCAGCCGCCATTTTTCATCGAAGCCTATGCGTCCAAAATACGAAACCTATGCGACCGCTACGCAGCCTGTGCGTATGTATTGACCAGTGTGACAAAATTGGAATCAACGTCTCCAAAATGACCTTTACAGTGTTGACGGGGACGTTAAACATCAAATCAAACAAAACAAACAGTGATAGATCACTCAATGAATCACTGCAAGAGCTGATCTATTTCTTAAGCAACGACAATAAACTTAGTAAACTGTAGCGAAAACGGAGTGCATACGACTGGCTATATATGGCTATATACTTAACCGAGCTACGTTTGTTTTGAAATTTTCAAAACATACAACATGGTATTTCGATTTACGTAGCGTGTACCTATAGCAAAAACACGAAGTAAAACGTACTACGCATTAATACGTACAGAAATGTAATAAGCAACACACCTGAAGGTACTCTATGTATTACTACGCATTACATACTGTTTCCTACGTCTTTCATATAATTTCGTTTTGCTATGTTTTATTCTATGTTTTGTCACGTTTCTGTAGTTAGCTATCACTTCCCTATTTTTGGGCATACTTTCGGATGGAAAGACAGTGAGAGTGGGACGGCGCGTAACTTAACCACAACGCAGAAGACTAATGTATGTTCATCCTTGCTATCTGTAGATTCTATACTTTTATGGCATGACGTGTAAATTTAGTGATAAAATTTGATAAGCACTCCAACCTTTATCTGAAGAATATGCTTACACTTTTTATGATGTAGGATTGTTAAGGACATTGTGTCTATGCATTTGAAGTATGTAGCCTAATACTGATTTATTTGCTTTTCGATAACACAAGCGTATGACAAGCAGACAATGTGGACCCAGATCAGACTGCTCTTAGAGGAGTGGACCGAGATCAGACTGTTCTTAGAGGATCTGGGGCCACCCAGATCAGACTGCTCTTAGAGGATCTGGGGCCACACTGTTTGCAAAAATCAGTTTTGAAGTTACCAGCAGACAACAAAAGAGACGACATCTGTTGTGATTGGCATCTTGTCTCTGATAATAGAATGTCCTTTATACGGATGGATATTACAACAATTGTCGTCTGTTTTGTAGTCGGTTACTTTAAAGTTAATGTTCCAAACAGTATGTACCCAGATCTGATCATGGTCCACACCGTGTCTAGGAGCAGTCTGATCAGGGTCCACACCGTTTGCTTGCGTGCAAAAATGTGTTTGAAAAGATTGCAATAATGCAGCAGACGGCATAAAACAGTAAAGGTTTACTTGTCGTTTTAAGGTTTCACTGCGCACATGTTGTTAGGGCTATGCCTAAGCGCACTGAAAAATAAGTCGATATAAATGCCCGTTGTCTTACACGATACAAGTAATCAAGATATATACTCTGCCAAGATTGAAACTTCCAGCTTTTCCTTTATGGTCTTTGAGAAATCTTTGGCGAAAAATAATAGTTTATGGAGATACGCTCGAAACGACAGACGGACAGACGGAGCGAAGGTTTGGTTTGTTTGTTTGTTTGTTTGAGTTGAGGTTTTACGTCCCCGTCAACACTATTAAGGTCATTTTGGAGACGTTGCTTCCGATTTTGTGGGACTTTTACCCGACATTGACATCTCAAGCCCTACCGCCCATAGAAACCGATAGGGTTAAAGGAGCGGTCCGACTCGCATCACTTTTCCTGGGCAGGGTTAGACCCAAGCTGTTTACCAGTGCTCAAGTTCGGTCAGTTTCAGCTCTGCGCAGAAGCACCGTGCAGCCCAATTTATTTCTTCAAGCCCCGATGGGCGAGGGCTCGCGGATAGACGGACTTATGTAGACGTATATACCAACACTGTATAGTGTATTTTATTTAACAGTTTGACCACTAGCGACTTCTTTGAATAGCTGGGCCCAAAATTTTGTGATGTGTGTAGATAATTACGACAGGCATAAAATCTGACCAGATCCTAATCCCACTTAGTACCGGAAACCCCAAAACGGATACCCTGCATGGCAAACAGTGCAGGCCCAGATCAGACGCCACAGATTGCGGCGTCTGATCAGGGCCTACACTATTTGCAAAACCAATTAGCTATTTTCCGAATCTCTTCAAAAGATACGAGCTTACACAGCCTCTCACCCCTAAATTTCGAAATTGACTCCTGCCTTAAATAAGGAGGAAGATTCCATTTGGTACAAAAGGGTTAACCCTTATCTTGCTGTTCACGACAACCCCTATCCTTGCAAACAGTGTAGATCCAGATCAGATGGCTTCTGAAGAGGCCATCTGATCTGGATCTACACTGTTTGGCATTAAGTTTATGAATTTGTAGCAATAAATTACATCAAGTAATTTGATTGGTTGATAGGCAGAAATGGGTGTGGCTTAAATGAATATTCAGCAAGACAAGGGTTAAGTGCTAAAGCTGACACTCTTTGACTTTGTCACTAGCAAAGCCACCCCATGTCTAATTGTGTCTTTATGAAACTTTAGGACACCAGAACAGTAAGTGAGGAAGTGTTTGAAATCTCAGGGTCCCCAGTGTTATAAAACTTTTTTCCATGAGGGTGAACATTGTTTTTTCTGCTCATGAATAGTTGACATTTTAATATTTATGAGCATAGGACAGAATGGATCAAGCTTTATTTCTGGAATGTTTGATGTTAATGAGCAATGAAAATTCCATACTCCGTTGAGTCGAGCATGAAAAATATAATCGGATCCTGGTTGGATAATAAACACTGGAACTAGGCCTCTTGACTGCAGAAGACGCCAGCTTATGACATCGTGGGGCATAGGTGAGCGAAACAAGAGGTGATGCTCAGCTAGACCCGTCTTTATATAAGCGTGAGATACCAGTAGTTAGCCTATTGTGTGCGTGGGGAGGGGGTCGACTCTTATAAGTATAATATTCTTGAGAGGACCGTAAACACATAGAGAAATGGGGTATCGGACTAGAGGCATTTACGAAAATTTATTTAAGAAATAGATCAGCTCTAACTGTGATTTGTTGAGTAATAAATCACAGTTTGGAGGTCAGTTGTAAAGTAGATCAAATCACGAGCGCGTAGCGCGCGTGATTTGTCTTCTTACAGCTGACCGACAAACTGTGATTTATTACTCAACAAATCACAAACTATAGAACTGATCTATTTCGATCTAACAGGCTGAAAATCGGCAATAATGTTGTGTTTCCTTCAAAATCTCACAACTTTTCGCCATTGTTAGAAGAAATCCCGCTAAAATTATTGACTGAAACACATGCATTTATATCCTTTTCTAACTTTTTCGATGCGAGAATATGACGTTACACCGTCTAACGTCAAGAAAATCGACTAGTGACGTCATAAAATTGCAGTTTTTAATGACGTCAATCGTCACGCTCTTCCTTGCCGTGGTTTGTTGTAGAATAAAACACAGTTGTTTTCCATTGTCTTTATAGGCGCGCTGTGTTAGAATTATTTATTTTGATGATTTTCAGAATCGCACACCGAATATGAACGAACATTGTGCTGAAGAGTCAGGTGACACACTGCATGGCTCGTTGAAAAGCTTGTGAAGATTTAGGTATGTTGTAAAATGGTCGTAAGATACAAATGTACCATAGCCCCAGATAAGAGCGGGTATCCGTATATTATTTTTCTTATTTCTGCATGAAAATATAAGTTGTAAGTACTCATTAGAAGCTCCTCGCTGAGGCGATATTAATGAGTACCTACAACATATGTGCTCGACACAGAAAGACTGACTGAAACCTTTTAGATATGCTTGTTAAAGGAGAATTAGTCTTTAGTCTTATAATAAGAGCGGGATTTAACTGTATATATCTTTTTGGTATTCTATAAAATATAGGTATATTGCGTGCACCCATTTGAAGCGATTATAATTTTCGAGCAAAACTATAATTTCCCACCTACCTGGTCTGGTTTGGTCGATGGAGGGCAAACAGATGTGCTTTCCAATGTGGCCTGGCCCATTTTCTTGCGACAAGGCACAGTTTTGTAATTTTGACAATGCTTTCTTTTTGTCTCTACAATGTTTTTGTTGCTGCTGGCCGATGCAGTGGTAATGAATTGTGAAAGAACCATAATAAAATAATAGCCACAGTAACCTGTATAACATAAAAAGGGAAAACATATAGCAGTCCATTGGTACTTGTATGTATTATAATAATTTGTTAATTTTTCGGATATGTTGAAATTGTTCAGCATTTTCTTTGCAAGAAGGCGGCGAAGCGAGGTTCATGCACTTGTTTTGGGGTTTTGGCCAATGACCTTCGAATCTGTCCGCCACTTCGTATATCCTAACCCCACCTCGAAGCCAAATGACCGACTCATGAACCTAATCCTAAGCTAGCCATAAAATAACACTGATCGGTGAGCTACTACTAACCCTCACCTAGCCCTAACCATCAGTTATCTACTCCTAACTTACGAGTACTTAAGTCAGTAAATATTTGCGGACAGATTCTAACGGCCTGGCCCATTGGGGCTTGAAGAAATAGATGGGGTGCATGATTCTTCCACGCAGAGCTGAAACCGACCCGCACACGAGTACTGGTAAACCGCTTAGAGAATCTAAGCCTGCCCAGGCAAAGCGGTGCGAGCCGGCCCGTCTATGCTTATAAACCCTATTGGTTTCATTGGGCAGCAGGGATTGAAATGTCATTGCATCTCAATGTCGGGTAAAAGTGCCACAAAATTGGAAGAAACGTCCCCAAAAATGACCTTTATTGTCTTGACGGGGACGTTAAACCTCAAATCAAACAAAAGACAGATTCTAAAGTCTAGCCTATTCTTACTTCATGTATATATAGCAGGGGTTCATTTCGAAGTCTATGGGTCCCAGGATTTTTGTTTACTGGTCTTGTGTTTATTTTGAATGGGTTCGCTGTGTAGTCCCGCCTTAGTTTTTTTTTGTTTGTTTGTAATATTCATACCCGCATGTTCTCTTGTTGTTAACTTTGTTCACCTAGAGTAGAAATAAACGTTGAAACTGTAGCCGCCTATTGGTTTAAATGCATGGAATGGCCAACTCTCATCACTTTACCTGGGCAGGCTTAGACCTTCTAAGCGGTTTAGAAGCCTCCGTGATGTAGTGGTTACGCTACTCGCCTTGTAAACCAGGGGTCGCAGGATCGATCCCGGGCTTTTCCAGACTTTCGGATGAGTCTTTAAACCGAGGTCCCGTCTCCGTATGACCTTAGCTGTTAATGGGACGTAAATATCAAACACTCACTCACATTCTAAGCGGTTTACCAGTACTCGTGTGCAGTCGGTTTCAGCTCTGCGTGGAAGCATCATGCAGCCCAATCTGTTTCTCCTAGCCCCGATGGGCGGGGGCCGCTGCTCAGACGATGAAAATTTGTTCGAGACAAGGGTAGTTGGGACCAGCTCGGGTTAATTATACCGCCAGGTCAAGATGGTGTAATAGGGGTATCTTTCCGATTTTCTGTAAAATAGTTAAAAAGTTATAGTTCGAACAATTTGACATGAGACTGACCTTTATCCGCCCCCGCCCGTAGGGGCTTGAAGAAATATATGGGCTGCATGATGCTTCAACGCAGAGCTGAATCCGGCCCGCACACTAGTACAGCTGAATCCGGCCCACACACTAGTATACTGGTAAACCGCTTAGAGGATCTAAGCCTGTCCAGGAACCGTGGTGCGAGGCGGACCGTCCATGCTAATAAACCCTATTGGTTTCATTGAGCGACAGGGCTTGAGGTGAATTGCGACCCATTTACTGAATAACAATATCGCCATCTTCGGGAGGCGGCGAAGATTATCGGGTGTGAAATTATTTTAATACAGTTCACCTGTCTCTGGTCAATTTGTTCGAACTATAGCTGTGTGTATTCATTAGAATCGCATCATCGAGGCAATTCTAATGAGTACACACAACATAATTTTCAAAATAAAACATGGCAATTACATGTACTCCAAACTAATAAAAAGTAATATCATCGGAAATGTTTCCTATGGACGTAAAAACGAGTTTCACTGAAGTAGGACACCTGAACACTAGTCACAGTGTGTGAAATTGGCTCTGCAATCGCCCATCTGCATTCAGCTCTGCATTAGACTTAGCAGGATTCCCTTAATGTAACAGGATTCCTGCTAAGTCTAACCCAGTGCTCGACCTAGCTCGGCATTGCTCTGCATACAACTTGCAATTCGCCAGTCTAATGCAGAGCTCGACATAGCTCGACATAGCTCGACGTAGCTCTGCATACAACTTTTAATGTGCCAGTTTAGTGCAGAATTCTGTAATCGCCTTAGGTCTGCATAAACTTTTAAATCAGCACATCATTGCTAAGCTCTGCGCTTGACATAGCTCGACGTAGCTATGCATATAACTTCCAATTCTCTAGTATAGTACAGAGCTCTACAAACGCCTTAGGTCTGCATAAACTATGAAATCAGAACATCAATGCACAGCTCTATGCTCGACAGAGCTCAACGTAGCTCTGCATGCAAATTCCAATTCACCAGTCTAATGCAGAGCTCGACATAGCTCGACATGGCTCTGCATAAAACTTCCAATTCGCCAATCTTATGCAGACCTCGACCTAGCTCTGCATACAACTTTCAATTCGCCAGTCTTATGCAGAGCTCGACATAACTCGACGTAGCTCTGCATACAACTTTCAATGTGCCAGTTAAGTGCAGAGCTGTGCAATCGCCTTAGGTCTGCATAACTTTGAAATCAGCACATCATTGCACAGCTCGGCGCTCGACATAGCTCGACGTAGGTCTGCATACAACTTCCAATTCGCTGCAGTGCAGAGCTCTGAATTAGACTGATGAATTGAAAGTTGTATGCAGAGCTATGTCAAGCTAGGTCGAGCTCTGCATTAGACTGGCGAATTGAAAGTTGTATGCAGAGCTACGACGAGCTTTGTCGAGTTCTGCATAAGGCTGGCAAATTGAAAGTTGTATGCAGATCTACGTGGAGCTATGTCGAGCGCAGAGGTGTGCCTTGATGTGCTGATTTCATAGTTTATGCCGACCTAAGGCGATTGCAGAGCTTTGCACTAGCGAATTGGAAGTTGTATGCAGCGCCACGTCCAGCCATGTCGAGCGTAGAGCTGTGCAATGATGTGCCGATTTCAAAGTTTATGCAGACCTAAGGCGATTTCAGAGCTCTGCACTAAACTGGCGCATTGAAAGTTGTATGCAGAGCTATGTCGAGCTCTGCATAAGACTGGCGAATTGAAAGTTGTATGCAGAGCTAGGTCGAGCTCTGCAGCAGGCTGGCGAATTAAAAGTTGCATACAGAGCTACGTCAAGCTATGCCGAGCGCAGAGCTGTGCATTGATGTGCTGATTTCATAGCTTATGCAGACCTAAGGTGATTGCAGAGCTCTGCACTAAACTAGCGAATTGGAAGTTATATGCAGAGGTACATCGAGCTATGTCGAGCGCAGAGCTGTGCAATGATGTGCTGATGTCAAGGTTTATGCAGACCTCAGGCCATTGCAGAGCTCTGCACTAAATGAACGAATTGGAAGATGTATGCAGAGCTACGTCGAACTATGTCGAGCTGTGCAATGATGTGCTGATTTTCAAGTTTATGCAGACCTTAGGCGGTTGCAGAGCTCTGCACTAAACTGGCACATTAAAAGTTGTATGCAGAGCTACGTCGAGCTATGTCGAGCTCTGCATAAGACTGGTACAGTGAATTTGTATGCAGAGCTTTTTGTTTGTTTGATTGATTTGAGGTTTAACGTCCCCGTCAACACTGTAAAGGTCATTTTGGAGTTGTTGCTTCCAATTTTGTGGGACTTTTACCCGACATTGAGATGGAATAACATCTCAAGCCCTGTCGCCCAATGAAACCAATAAGGTTTATTGGCATGGACGGTCCGCCTCGCACCGCGGTTCCTGGACAGGCTTTGATCCTCTAAGTGGTTTACCAGTACTAGTGTGCGGGCCGGGTTCATCTCTGCGTGGAAGCATCATGCAGCCCATATATTTCTTCAAGCCCCTATGGGCGGAGCTAAGTCGAGCTGTGTCGAGCTTCAGAGTTGTGCATTGATGTGCTGATTTCATAGTTTATGAAGACCTAAGGCTATTGCAGAGCTCTGCACTAAACTAGCGAATTGGAAGTTTTATGAAGCTGATTTCAAAGTTGTATGCAGAGCTACGTCGAGCTATGACGAGCTTTGCATAAGACTGGCGAATTGAAAGTTGTATGCAGAGCTATATAGAGCTAGGTCGAGCTCTGCATTAGACTGGAGAATTGAAAGTTCTATGCAGAGCTATGACGAGCTTTGCATTAGACTGGCGAATTGAAAGTTGTATGCAGAGGTATGTCGAGCTATGTCGAGCGCAGAGCTGTGCATTGATGTGTTGATTTCATAGTTTATGCAGACTTTAAGCGATTGCAGAGCTCTGCATTAAACTAGCGAAATTGAAGTTGTATGCAGAGCCACGTCGAGTTATGTCGAGCGCAGAGATGTGCAATGATGTGCTGATTCCAAATTTATGCAAACTTAAGGCGACTGCAGAGCTCTGCACTAAACTGGCCCATTGAAAGTTGTATGCAGAGCTACGTCTAGGTATGTCGAGCTCTGCATAAGACTGGCACATTGAAAGTTGTATGCAGAGCATAAGACTGGCGAATTGAAAGTTGTATGCAGAGCTATGTCGAGCTAGGTCGAGCTCTGCATAAGACTGGCACATTGAAAATTTTATGCAGAGCTGTGTCGAGCTAGGTCGAGCTCTGCAATACGCTAGGTCGAGCTCTGCTATGTCGAGCTCTGCATCAGACTGGCAAGTTGAAAGTTGTATGCAGAGCTATATCGAGCGTAGAGCTGTGCATTGATGTGCTGAATTCATAGTTTATGTAGATCTTAGGCGATTGCAGAGCTCTGCACTAAACTGGCACATTGAAAGTTGTATGCAGAGCTTCGTCGAGCTATGTCGAGCTTTGCAGAAGACTGGCACATTGAAAGTTTTATGCAGAGCTACGTCGAGCTATGTCGAACTCTGCATAAGACTGGCAAATTGAAAGTTGTATGCAGAGATATGTCGAGCTAGGTCCAGATCTGGGTCAGACTTAGCAGGAATCCTGTTACATTAAGGGAATCCTGCTAAGTCTTATGCAGAGCTGAATGCAGATGGGCGATTGCAAAGCCAACTTCGCACAACTCGGAACACTTCCTGGTCATTCAACTGTGCACTTTGGGTTTGTCCAAAATGAGTCTTGCCTGTTTTATTAAGGAATAGATCAGCTGTTGAGTAATGATTGCTGTAAAGTAGATCAAATCACGAGCACGAAGCGGATTTTCGCTTCCGTCTTCTGTCACACCTATGTAGACGCGCTGTGTTAGAATAACGCATAAAAATCGTCAAATTTGGGTGAAAGACGCATGGAATAAAATGCAAATTCATTAAAGCACACCAGACTCCAAGTGTTTAACACTTTTTTTTATACTGGATAGCCCCAGATGGGTCATTTTTTGGGGGTTTTGGTTTTACGGCCCTTTCAAGATTATTTCACTCATATCAAGCCGATCGTTAATCAGAGGTGGGCGAAAACCGGAGTACCCGGAGAAAAACCACCTGACCTTCCGTTGCAGAACTTGGCGTCTCACATGTGACTCCAGCGAGGTTCGAACCACAGCGGTGAGAGACCTAATGATCAAGAGTCAGCGCTCTTAACCACTAGGCCACGGAGGACCGTTCCCCAGACGGGTCATTGGCAAATATTGGCAAACAGTGCAAGCCCAGATCAGACGCCGCAAGATGCGGCGTCTGATCTGGTCCTTGACTGTTTGTAGAAAGTTCAACCATTTTAAAACAGATTTCTTTAACCCTTATCTTGCTGTTCACGACAACCCCTATCTTTGCAAACAGTGTAGATCCAGATCAGATGGCTTCTGAAGAAGCCATCTGATCAGGATCTACACTGTTTGACATTCAGTTTATGAATTTGTAGGAATAAATTACATCAAGTAATCTGATTGGTTCAAAGTCAGAGATGGTTGTGGCTAAAATGAATATTCAGCAAGAGAAGGGTTAAATTGTTCAATCTGACACACCTAGACCGGGTGGGGGAACGGGGTGAAATTCCATTCAGTATGAAAAAGTCTGTGCTGAAAAGGTCAATGTGAAAGTACACGTTGGCATGCCATATTTTTCTGTGCTTGTTTGGGTTGGATGGTGGGCGACGGAGCAAACTTTATCAAAGCACTGGCAGCTCTGGGGGTCTATAGTCTGAGTGTGGGCTGGAAAATTGATCCTGAACCGTGACTTAGACTGTTAACATTTAGTTAAATCCTTAAATTTCTCTAGTGTAAGCAAACTTCAACAATGTAGAACCTGATCAGACGGTTCTACACTGTTTGCCCAACCTAACACATGATTCCACACAACGCACTCTTATCTCACAGCGACATGAACAACACGGCTAATATCTATAAATGACCGTAGCTGAATTTCTTACAAATCAGTGATGGTCGTGTTTGTTTGTTTGTTTGATTTGAGGTTTAACGTCCCCGTCAGCACAATAAAGGTCATTTTGGTGACTTTGCTTCCAATTTCGTGGGACTTTTACCCGACATTGAGATGAAATGACGCCCAATGAAACCAAAAGGGTTTATAAGCATGGACGGTCCGCCTCGCACCGCGGTTCCTGGACAGGCTTAGATCCTCTAAGCGGGTTACCATTACAAGTGTGCGGACGGTTTCAGATCTGCGTGGAAGCATCATGCAGTCCATCTATTTCTTCAAGCCCCGATGGGCAGGGGCAGGTGATAGTCGTGTAGATATCAATCTGTCATCGGGGTATCTATTTTAATTGAGAAAGAAGAGATGGTAGAGGAGATAAAAGTGAGGGATGGGAAAAAGAGGAAAATGAATGTAAGTGTAGAAACAGAAGACTAATCAACCTTTCCCATACCAGTATTTTGGTTGATTTGAGGTTTAACGCCCCTGTCAACACTGTATAGGTTATTTTGGGGACGTTGCTTCCAATTTTGTGGGGATTGTTTTGTTCAACATTGTTTATAAACCCTATTGGTTTCATTGGGCGACAGGGCTTGAGATGTCATTTCATCTCAACGTCGGGTAAAAGTCCCACAAAATTGGAAGCAACGTCTCCAAAATGACCTTTATAGTGTTGACGGGGACGTTAAACATCAAATCAAACAAACAAATAATACGAAATGGCATCTCAAGCCCCGTCACCTATTGGAACCAATAGGATTTATAAGCATGCACGGTCCGTCTCGCTCCGCTTTGCCTGGGCAGGCTTAGATCCCCTAAGCGGTTTACCAGTACTCGTGTGTACCAGTACTCGTGTATACCTGCTGCAAGTACAGCAGGCCTTGCCCGACCGAAAGGAAATATCAGTTGGACGCCCCAGTGACGTAAGAGGTTTTGTTTGTTTGAAATGTAGTTTTACGACTCCGTTTACACTTTAGGTCATTTTGGAGACGTTGTTTCCAATTTTGTGGGACTTTTACCTGACATTGAGATGAAATGACACCTCAAGCCATGCCGCCTAAAACCAACCAAAAGAGTTTTTATGTAAGGACGCTGCGACTTGCACCACTTTGCCAGGACAGGCTTAGGTCCTCTAAGAGGTTTACCAGTATCCATCAGCTGTGCGTGGATACATCATGTAGCCCAGTCAGTTTCTCCAAGCCCTGTTTGGTGGGGGCCCATTGAGGTATCCGCAGTATATACACACGTATAGAGAGGTCAAACTTTATGTCATGGCATCTCTAAATACATATTATCATATATAGGAGAAAACCTGTCTTTGGTTTTGCTAACACCGAACTACTCGGCAACACAGAGTCACAAACAAGCAGGCCTCTTGGAAACAAGAGGTATTGGCCTATCCAAGCGGCGAACACTCTGGTGCAGATCAGACTGCGCGGATGCGCAGTCTGATCTGGGCCTGAGATGTTCGCAAATGACAAAAATGTTTTCTCCTGACGTGGCCGAGAAGACAAAAACAGCCTTTGGTAACTGAAAGCTTTTGATAACTTGTTACATAAAGTTTCTGCAGTCTTAACCCTTGTCCTGCTGTGCCCGAATATGCCTTATCTCTGAAACAATGTAGATCCAGGTCAGATGGCTTCTTCAGAAGCCATCTGGTCAGGAACTTCATTGTTTGTCATCCAGTTTGTGAATTTGTTGCAATAATTTGCATCAAGTAATCTGATTGGCTGATAATGAGTGAGTGAGTGTTTGAGTTTTACGTCCCACCAACAGCTAAGGTCATACGGAGACGGGACCTCGGTTTAAAGACTCATCCGAAAGTCTGGAGAGATTGGCTGATAATCAGTAGTGGGTGTGACATATTTAAATATTCAGCAGGGCAAGGGTTAATAATCATAGTTTTATGTGTAATTGTACACCTGCATGGACCCAGGTGCTCAGAGCTCAATACGCTAAAACATGAAAAAAGGAGTAAAAATGATGTTTTTGCTGAAAAATAAATGCTGTTATCCTATCACAGCAAAACCCCCAATGTTTAAGATAAGGTATTGAAAGGTCCTGAAACCCTTACGGTTTCTTTGGGCGGTAATTTCATCTCAATGCCGGTTAAGAGTCCCAAAAAATCGGACGCAACGTCTCAAAGATGATCTAAAAAGTGTTGACTGGGGCGTGAAACCTCCACACAAGCACTGCTTGCCATATACGACATTGTTACTCGATTTTTGAACATATAGTTTATGCCAGAAATCTTAAAACAATCTACTTGTGTGAAACTTCGATATCAGATGCATAAATCTATTAGCTCAGGTGAGCGATATAGGACCATCATGGTCCTCATCATGGTCCTCTTGGTTTAGGGAGGTCGAACAACGCCAATAAGAAAAAGCGTATTTCTTATCTAGTAATTTGTCTGATCTGGTCCCCACCGTTGCCAGTGTCCCATTTTTGGACGTGAGACATATATGGGATTGCTTCTTTGAACTGCCTCATAACAATTCTGATTGAGGTTCTTCTACTGTAGTTACTCAGACTGTTACTGCATAGTGGTTTTAGCAGTGTAAGGAAAGTAACGCAAACTATACAAACCATCAATTTTTCAATATTTTGTGGGTCATTGCAAGAATTTCAATGGCCCCCGCCCATCGGGGCTTGGAGAAATAGATTTGGGCTGCATGATACTGAAACCAACCGCACATGAGTACTGGTAAACCGCTGAGAAGATATGTATACTACGAGTCGGACCATCCCTGCTTATACACCCTATTGGTTTGTTTTGACGGATGGGTTTGAAATGTCATTTCATCTCATTGTCGGCTAAAAGTCCCACAAAATTGGAAGCAACGTCTCAAAAATAACCTAAACAGTGTTGACGGGTACGTGAAACCGCAATTCAAACAAACAAAACAATGACTTCAAGTCAAATAAGAGACTTCTCCTAACCCTTTTTGTACCAGAAACCCAACGGCCCCCACCCATAGGGGCTTGAAGAGAATATATGGGCTGCATGATGCTTCCACGCAGAGCTGAATCCGGCCCGCACACTAGTTCTGGTAAACCGCTTAGAGTATCTAAGCCTGTCCAGGAACCGCGGTGCGAGGCGGACCGTCCATGCTAATAAACCTTATTGGTTTCATTGGGCGACAGGGCTTGAGAAGTCATTTCATCTCAATGTCGGGTAAAAGTCCCACAAAATTGGAAACAACGTCTCCAACATGACCTTTTCAGTGTTGACGGGGACGTTAAACCTCAAATCAAACAAAAAAGAAAAAAAAACAGAAACCCCAAAAAACGGATACCCTGGCAAGCAGTGCAGGCCAGATCAGACGCCGCAGAACGCGGCGTCTGATTAGGGCCTACACTGTTTGCAAAAAAGTTCAGCCATTTTCCAAGTAAATTTTCAACTAAAGTGAAGAAAACACAACCGGTCACCCTTTAATTGTGAAATGAACTCCTGCTATGTATAAGGAGGAAGATTCCATTTGGTACAAAAAGGTTAACCCTTATCTTGCTCAACACGACAGTTCCTACATCAGCAAACACTGATCAGATGGCTTCTGAAACCATCTGATCTGGATCCACTCTGTTTGATATGCAATTCGTGAAATTAACGAATACACTCTATCATGTAATGTTATGATTGATAGTCAGCAATGATTAATTTATTCAGCAGGATTATTGTTATATGAATCAAATTTCTCCAGTTTTTTTTTTTCTATCTAAAGTACATGTGAAGGATATTTTAGGAAAGGGTAATATTATTGCAGAAAAGAGTGATTTCCCTTGGTAATGTGACCGGTCACATTGTATGACATTGCGCAGCAGCTAAGACGGTGTGTTTCATATGTAGTTCAAAGTTTTATCGTTTATCTGTCCTTGATCATATGTGAAGTACCTATCAGTCTTTGCGTTTATAAAGGACATTTCTATATTTATTTAGAGAGAGATTTGCCCAAATGTGTTCCACCAAATTTAATACGGCTAATAAGTGCGGCAGCATCTAGCTGCAAGCAAGATACATGTCGCTGCATAATTTAAAAATTTGATATTGGCAAATTATTTCTTACGTGTGAGAGGAATATAGTATTTGAAAGTATGGAGGAAGACTCGGATTTATTACTTGATTTTGGGGTGAGGTATTTTATGCAATCATTTTTATGCCTGATGCCTTTATGATGGACCATAACAGTCGTATTTGGTGGTACAAACCCTGCAGGCACAAAACGTTGACTCAACGTTGAACTAACGTTGAAACAACGTTTTCAACGTTGTTTCAACGTTAGTTTAACGTTGAGTGCCTGCTGGGAAGCCATATCCACATATTATTTTCTTTTTTCTACACGAAGGCATATGTTGTGAGAAGCTGCGAGGCGCTTCTAATGCCGGAGCACCCACTCCACATGTTTTCATGCAGACTAAGAAAAAAGTATCAGTACTTTTCGGATGAAAAAAGAGCCTTTGCTGGAGCTATGGTGGTTCAGACGATGGAACGTTTGCATCAAACCTAATTGAAAACCAATTTTGTATACATCTTCTGAACTTCGAATTCTATAGGTGCTCATCCAAATGTACTCATTGAGATCTCGCCGAGATTTGTATGAGTACCCCACATGCACGACATTTATATAGTCATCCTCGTTGCAAAACAGACCTTGTCGTGTGAATCTCCAATAAAATCAGTATATAAAAGCCACGTACATTCAATAACTTGAATAGCTTTGGGACCATGAAAACATGTTCGAGATAGGGGTAGCTCGAAATATTGAGATTTAGTCATAACGCCAGAAAATGAGGCATAATGAGGGCTCCTTAAGAATATATTTAGGGTCTTCTTTAAAATACAGGTATGTTGTATGTACTCATTAGAATGACCTTATTGAGGGCCCGGATTCTAATGATGCCCACAACATAGGTTTTCAAGCTAAAATCAGAAAAATACCAGTTCTTTGCCTTACCTGGAGCTATGGTGGTACAATCGACAGATCTTGTAACTTTGTAGTTTTGCATCAAATCTTAAACCCATTTTTACTCCAAATCATCTATAATGCGAATTCTATATTTACTAATTCATATCTCGCCGACATGTGTATAGAACTTCTTCAACAGTCATCCTCGTTGCAAAACAGACCATGGCATGCGAAATCAGTATCAGTATAAACCATATTCCTATTTTTGAGCCCCGTCACGAAAAAAAAAACAAAAAAAAAAAAAAAAAACTACATTCGAGGTTTTTGTTTATACAATGTACTAATTTATTTATTTAATTCGATTGCGGTGAAAGCTTCAAGTTAATTTGAATCGCTCTCGAACGCTCATTCCAGATGTTATCACGCGCGCGAGAGACGGACAGTGACTTTTTCACCGCTGGTACCCATTATTACGTGTCATGCCCAAGGACACACTTGGGTTCCGGTGACCGGACACCTGGGCTCCGGTGACCGGACGCCTGGGCTCCGGAGACCGGATTCGAACCAACATTCTCTCGATCATAAGTCGAACGCGGTAACCACCGAGATATCAAGGCTGCCAACCAATAAACTATGAATGCGCTAACCACTGAGCTACTGAGGCTGCATGCCAACCACTGAGTTATAAACACGCTAACCACTGAGCTATCAACGCTGCCAACCACTGAGCTATAAACGCGCTAACCACTGAGCTATCAATGCTGCAAACCACTGAACTATAAACGCCATAACCACTGAGCTATCAATGCTGCCAACCACTGAGCTATAAACGCGCTAACGGCTGCCAACCACTGAGCTATAAACGCGCTAACCACTGAGCTATCGAGGCTTCAGTAAAGACGGGCCTCCTCAGCTACATAGATTAACAAGTCCGTGTAATGAATATCCATCTTAAGTTCTTAACCCCACTTCTTATAGATACGCAAACAGTGTAGATCTAGATGCGACGGATTATAATGAGCCGTCCCATCAAGATCAACATTGTTTGCATTCCCGTAAATGAGTTTGGCTGACCTTGCTATTTGTTGGAATATGCACATGTCCAAATTCGTAGATAAAAGAGTCAGCACAGAAACTCAGGGGTGTTAGGACTGAGAGCAAATAGGAGGTTAGGGATCTTATTACATGTTCTGTTCACACGGTGTTTTTGATCTTTCAGGCTGGCTTCCACTTGCCATTCTCGACAAGGATACCCTTGCTGGACATGGATACTGGTCCTGAGTTCCTGTCGTTCTTTGAGGAGACATTCCACTGTTCTGAGTTCGCTAAGGAGATAGATCTCGCAGGATCTCCAGTAAAATTGACAAACTCAAGTGATGAATCATACGTGGCGATAGGATCTCCTGTAAATGAGATTGTTCTTGGAGCATCCCCGTTGAATACTTCACCGCTTTCATTGTCGCCGTGTTCGAATTCGCGCCGAGATGACTTTTCACCTTTAAATTCTCAGTCAGCTTCAACAACATCAGCGTCTTCCTCTCCATTATCCTCAGCGGAGATAATTACATCACCTTTAGGGTCACCTACCATATCTATATCTTCATCAGTGTCTTCAGAAAATCTCGCACAGAATGATGAAGAAGACCAGGTCCCAACTAATGGCAGTTGCATGAAGAACAGAGGAGGCGGTGAAAGTGAGAAATATGCTCCAAAGGCGCTAAAATTTCCACCGTGTTCTGTGTGTGGCGGCAATGCTTCTGGTCTTCATTATGGGGTCAACAGCTGTGAGGCATGCAAAGGCTTTTTCAGGCGATACTTACTGAGAAACGAAGATTATAAGTGTTCAAAAGGTGGAAAATGTGTCATTACTAGCAGGCACCGTGGAAATTGCTCAGGATGTCGACTGACTAAGTGTCGTGCGTTAGGTATGTCTAAAGACGCCTCGCGTCTTGGTAGGTACACTCTGTCTCGAAGAACGAAAACAATTATGGACGTTAAGGAACTCGAGACGAAAGATAAAACTTCAGCGGTTAAAGTTAAAGACGATCTTTCTAAACTGGAGGAATTAGAAACCTTATCTCACTCAGCCGCGGAAAAAGAGAGGCAATACGTTGTCCATCCAAGAGATGAAATCTTCCAGAAGAAAGTCAAAACTGTGTTAGCCTCGCCTGCAAAGAAAATAGAGGAGAAAACCTATGTTCATAATCTTATGAAAATATTAATGAAAGCTATGCATGATATTAAACCATTTGGTGACATAACTACACAGAAAGAAATTGACAAGACAATCACAGCACACTATGAAAAGTACAAGTTGAAGGTGGAAGTGTTCGGTCGACTTAAGGCAATACCAGATGACGAGTATTACTCATTCCTCAAGAATTACGGTATAGACCTTGACGGGCGGTGGGCTGTTCTGAAACGGTCCAAACACGAGCTGGAAGGTGTGGTTGAAAGATACGTTCATTTCGCGAAACAAGTGCCTGGGTTTGCCTCTTTGTCCGTTAATGACCAGGCAAACCTTCTGAAAGTTGCGCGTTGTGATTTTTTTATGATTCTGATGCACAGAGGATACATTCATGATTATCAAGTTTTCTTAACTCATAACGGTATGCCTTACCATCTAGAAGAGGCGGCTGATAAGTTTTTCTCTAGGGAATTAATCATTGGTATTTTGGACATGTACCACCGGTGGCAGAAACTAGATATCAACGAGGAAGAGATGGCGCTTCTAATTGCAATTTCCTTAACCTTCTCCGACAGATGTAAACTAGAAAACTGCCATCAGGTCGAAAAGATACAATACACAATGACTGAGCTGCTAATTAAATGTCTGCACAAGCGAAGTAAAGCTACTGCTCGGCGGCGGTTCACGAAAATGATTGATCTCTTCGTTGTGATGCGGGATTGCTCTGAGCAATATTATAAGGAATATAAGAAACTCTGTGACAATGAGCTGATTATTGAGGAGGTCCCAATGATGATGGAGTTGTTATTAGAAGACTTCTGAAATCCCGGTTCCGGTTGTTCAAAGCCTCATCAACGGCCTCGTTGGTGGTCAAATTGTTAACTATTCTAGCAAGTGCAATATTTAAAGCCGGTCTCGGTAGCTCAGTTGGATGCGCGTCTGACTGGTGATCAGGAGGACGCGGGTTCAATACCTGCCGGGGTCGACAACATTCTTTCGTGGAGATTGATCATGATATATTTTCTATGATCATTCTCTCCCTTCCGCTGATTCAAGAAGGGCAGTTGTCAGTTTCTGGCGAAAGAATTTGCACTGTACTGGTTAACTACTTACGTATAAGCCTGCCCAGGAAAAGTGAGGATAGGTAAACTGACCGGCTCAACAATGACCTAAAATAGTGTTGACTGGGTTGTTACACTCCAATACAAACAAACAAACTAAACAATAGCTAAAATTTTGGTATTTTTGCTGAAACAATGTGAGCTGCTTTTGCATAAGCTTCACACTTTTTGAGCAAATATATTAGCATATGTGCCATGTTAAATGATCAAAGTTTTAACGATATGTTAACTAACGACGTCGTTAGTTTTGAACAACTGGTCCCTTGTTGATATTTGTGTGATGTGTTGAAGGAATAATATACATTGGGCTGATAAATCATAACCAAGGAGTAGGAATTCGAACCAGGGACGAGGCTCCTTGGTTCCAGTTCTGACCACAAGGGTGAGATGTCCTATACATTCCGACTGCCTCTTGATAAATGATGTTACCCACCTTTTTGACTGAAGTTGTTTTTTTGGCTCCAAACTGGCATTATTCTGGTGCGAACTTGTGATAATTTTCTCATTAATTATCTCGCATTAGAGGGAATGGGAACACCTTCAGGGGAGGCAACTCCTGCAAAATTATTTTTGTCTCCCATATCAGAAGGGGTCAATTCTAAAAAGAAAAAAAATGCTCCTTAGGAGCCAATTCTTTCCTCCAAGAGTTTACCCCTTTTTCAGTGGACAAGGTTTATGGAAAAGCGAACAGGAAGTTCTGACAGTTGCCACCTGAATAATTCCTGCCAACCATGCATTTGACCACAGTCACCACACCCCAGGGCACGTTAACTTCCAAAGAGTTACAACTTCAAACTTCTCCTCTCTGAAACCTTAAGGTCCAGAGCTTAGATATTTAGTATGTGGCAACGTTTAGTGGTCAACTACATAAATCCTGCCAACAATGCCTCTAGGGTCCAAACCGACTTCAAAAGCCTTCTCTAAAACCATAACGCCCAGAGCTTAGATATTTAGTGTGAAGCAACGTTAAGTGGTCACCTACATAAATCCTACCAAGCATGCCCAAAGGATCCATATTGGCCACACCCAGGGATTCATAAGCTCCCACAGACATAATTGGAAGACATAGTCTTCTTCTCTGAAACACTGAGACACATTAGGCTTATTGATCTTCTTGTTTTTGTCTTGTTTGTCTGTTTGTTTGTTTTACGGCCCTCTAAAGATTAGTTTTACTTCTTTCGAGTCGATAGTTAAACAGAGGTGGGCGAAAACCGGAGCACCAGGAGAAAAAAAAACACCTGACCTACCGTTGCAGAACTTGGCATCTCGGTGTGACACGAGCAAGGAGCAAACCACAGCAGCGAGAGACGCAATGATTAAAAGTCAGCACTCTTACCCATAAGGCCACGCAGGCCCGTATTTCCAAGTATAAAGATGTCTGGTTTGTGTTTGTTAGCTCACGAGATGAGCTTTTGGGGTCACTTTTTGCCCGTCGTGCGAGCGTCCGTCCGTGCGTGCGTGCGAATACAATTTCTTCAAACGACATCTCCTCCTAAACCATTGATCGGATTTTGACTAAACTTCACAGGAATGATCCTTAGGTGGTCCCCTTTTAAAGTTGTTCAAATGGTTCCGGTCCGTTGCACATCTAGGTCACAGGAGCCAAAAATATTTATTTTTTTCACTGAAAACTTAAAAATCTTCTTCTCTGAAACCACATGGCCCAGGTCTTTGATATTTGGTATGAAGCTTCATCTAGTGGACCCCTACCAATATTGTTCAAATTATAGTGCTGGTGCAAAAAATGCCCCCCCCCCCCCCCCCCCGCCCCGGGGCTTTTTGGTTTTACATAGGCTTATATAGGGAAAATCTTTAAAAATCTTCTTCTTTGAAACGGCAAGGCCCAGGACTTTGATATTTGGTATGAAGCTGCATCTACTGGACCACCACCAAGATTGTTCAAATTATAGCCCTTTGGCCAAAAATGGTTTTACATAGACTTATATAGGGAAAATCTTTAAAAATCTTCTTCTCTAAAACCACAAGGCCTAGGTCTTTGATATTTGGTATGAAGCTTAATCTAATGGACCTCTATCAAGATTGTTCAAATTATAGCCCTGAAACCAAAAATGCCCCCGCTCCTGGGCCATTTGGTTTTACATAGACTTATATAGGGAAAATCTTAAAAAATCTTCTGTAAAACCACAAGGCCTAATGATCTTTGATGTTTGGTGTGAAATTTCATTTAGTGGACCTCTATCAAGATTGTGCAAATTATAACCCTGGGGCCAAAAATGTCGCCGCCCCGAGACCCTTTGCTTTTACATAGACTTATAAAGGGAAATCTTTAAAAATCTTCCCTGAAACTGCAAGGCCCAGGTCTTTGATATTTGGTATGGAGCTTCATCTAGTGGACCTCTATCAAGATTGTTCAAATCATAGCCCTGGGGCCACAAATGCCCCCACCCCGGGGTCCTTTGGTTTTACATAGACATTGATTTGAGATTTAACGTCCCCGTCAACACTGTAAAGGTCATTTTGGAGACGTTGCTTCAAATTTTGTGGGACTTTTACCCGACATTGAGATGAAATGACATCTCAAACCCTGTCGCCCAATGAAACCACTAGGGTTTATTAGCATTGACGGTCCGCCTCGCACCGCGGTTCCTGGACAGGCTTAGATCCTCTAAGCGGTTTACCAGTACTTGTGTGCGGGCCGGATTCAGCTCTGCGTGGAAGCCTCATGCAGCCCATATATTTCTTCAAGCCTCTATGGGCTTTACATAGACATATATAGCCCCGGGGCCATTTGGTTTTGCATAGGCTTATGTAGGGAATATTTAAAAAAAAATCTTCTTCTCTGAAACCGCAAGGCCCAGGTCTTTGATATTTGTCGTGTAGCTTCATCTAGTGGACCTTTGCCAAGATTGTTTAAATTATAGCCTTTGTTGATGTTGGGTGTGAAGCTTTACCTTTAAGACCTCCCTCAACATTATGCACATTAAAGCTCTGGGGCCCACTTGTTACACTATGGATCAGGTGAGCGAGGGCCATCATGGCCCTCTTGTTTGTGTTAAGTTTAACAAAATTGAATGTTCTCAAGCAAACAGTGCAGACCCAGATCAGACGACGGTTCTTCGGCGTCTGATCTGGGTCTACACTGTTTGCAAATTCTAGAAAAGGGACGCTACGCATGTGCAGGTTAAGCTGGTTGCATCAGGGCCGCTAGACAGTTTCAAAGTCAAACTTCAATGGCTCGAACACCTTTGGGACCTCGAAAATCTGTTCGAGACAGGGGTAGTTCGAGCCACTGAGGTGACTGCCAGGAGGCATAACGAGGTACTTTTAGACATCTTTTCGGTGTTCTATAATGAAAATGTCTGCTGTGTGTACTCATTAGAATCGCCTCATCGAGGCGATTCTAATGAGTACACACAGCATACATTTGCAAGATAAAAGACCAAAATTTCCGTAATCATCCCCCACTATTTCTTATGTAGAGGATTTCGCTAGGGACTCAAGAATGGGTTCGACACAGCCCTGGTAAACGAGCCAACGGTGTTCGAGCCATCGAAGTTCTACTGTACTGGATGGAGCTATACACGCTGAGTCGACAATAGTTACAACCCATGTTATCGGACTGAAGTGTGTTATCAAAGTTTCGGTCAAAGTCCGCCCAGGTTTAAATGACACGTGTTTTAAAACTTCAACGGTGCACATTTACATGCACTTGACCCAAATGCAATTTTCATTCATCAGAGCAAAACAAAATGGTACATATTGTTTCGGCAAAAGTGAGGTTTCAAGGGTTCTTATTTGTGTCTTGGGTAGCTTTTTGAACCGCCGAGTATAACAATTATGTCCCCCCCCCCCTACACACACACACATCGCCGAAAGGGAGGCGGGGATACTATTTTAGTGCGGATCCCGTCTGCGTATACATATGCATCGGCGTGACACTTTCTTGTGTGCAAGATATGTCATGAACTACTGGATGGATTTTAATCAAGTTTGCATGGATATAACATTGGGACAGAATGAAGAACTGTTTAGGTTTTGGTGACCTTGACCTTAATTTCAAGGTCACAGCCGTGCTTAATAGGACAAATTTAGGTTCTGTGCAGTATATCTCGTGAACTACTGGGTGGCTTTAATCATATTTGCATGGGTATAACATTTGGTCGGGATGAAGAACTGGTTAGGTTTTCGTGACCTCAACCTTATGTTTAAGGTCACAACGGTGCTGATAAATTAAGCTTGTTTTTAAAGGGGTTTGTGCTGAGGGGGAATAGGGGGTAAGATCTGTTTTCTCAGAAAACAAATCTAGTTAATAAAATTAAAATAACCATTTTCACTTGAAAACTGCCTTTCGGAATGGAAGCCTGCCAATTCTTTAAAAAGTTTGTTTCATTTATGGAAAGGGGTCTCTTAGAGACAACACGTCGTTGCTCCTCGTGGACAAATTCCGCACCTTACATCACGTTTAACAAATCCGTATACTATAATGAGCACCGGTCGGCCTCGGTAGCTTAATCGAATGCGCGTCTGACTGGTGATCAGGAGGACGCGGGTTCGATACCTGCCGGGGTGGTCAACAGTCTTTCGTGGAGATTGATTATGAAATCTTTTCTACGGTCATCCTCTCCCTTCCGCTGATTCAAGAAGGGCAGTTGTCAGTTTCTGGCGAAAAGAATGTGCACTGTACTGGTTAATTTTGAAAATATTTGAGGGTCACTAATGTCCTAATTGGTCGAAACTAGCTAGTCTGGCCCAGAAAAAATGTACACTTTATATTTTCTAGTTCTGTGGTGTATTCCTTGCTTCCAAATGATAACCCTTTTACAGAACATATTTAACGTCACTACAGCTGGTGTCTGGGAACGCGTGGCGGCCGTAAAACGTCTCCCTGTCCTACATCATAGTGTAGTTTATATTTTCTTGTCCTTTGGGATCATTGATTCCATTGTGGAATTTTGAAAAATATTTGAGGGCCACTGATGAGGCCTAAATGGCAGAAACTAGCTAGTCTGGCCCAGAAAACGTGTACACTCCATATTTTCCCGTTCTGTGGTGTAGCCCTTGCTTCCAAAGGATAACCCTTTCTTGAACACATTTACGTATAAGCCTGCCCAGGAAAAGTGTGGATAGGTAAATTGACCAGCTCAAAAATGATAAAATACTGTTGACTTGGTCGTAAAACTCCAGAACAAACCAACAAATGAGCACCCCCAGTAAACCCCACTCTATATAAAGAAAAGCTGAGTTCTGCAGGGGTAAACATTAATTTTCTGATGAAAGGCATAGGTTGTGGGTACACGTTAGAACCGCCTCATTGAGGCGGTTCTAACGAGCATCCACAACCTATGTTTGGATTATAAATAAGAAAAATATCACAAATGTTCAGCAGAAAATATACCGTTTTGGAGGTATGATAGAAAGCACTTTGTCAGGCAGATGTGCTGTCTAATGAAAAAATGATAGTTTTTTGTAAGGCTTCAGCATACAAAACTGCCACGGGAATCATGAAAAGTGTATGCCTAGTAGGACGTCATCGTCGCGTTAACAAGGCCGTGAAACGAACACCCATGTAATTCCAACTTTATATAGAGAAAACTATGGTTACAGGGGTATACATTTATATTGTTTTTGCTCCAGATCATAGATTGTAGGTGCTCGTTAGAACCGCCTCAGTGAGGCTTTTTCTTTCCATTAGAACCACATCAGTGAAGGGACTCTAACGAGCGCCTACAATTTAAATTTGGGCCAGGAATAAGAAGAGTTAAAACTTATCAGTTTTAGAGATATGAAAGAATGCACTAGTATGTCACACAGACGTGTTGTTATAATGCCAGGTTTATCCATACCCTTAAAGGTGAGTAAATGACAACGCCTTCATGAACGTCTCTTTTTTGCTCACCTGTCACAAAGTGACATGGTGAGCTTTTGTGACTGCTTGTTTTGTTTGTTTGATTTGAGGTTTAACGTCCCCGTCAACACTGTAAAGGTCATTTTGGAGACGTTGCTTTCAATTTTGTGAGACTTTTACCCGACATTGAGATGAAATGACATCTCAAGCCCTGTCGCCGGGTTTTTTAGCATGGACGGTCCACCTCGCACCGCGGTTCCTGGACAGGCTTAGATCCTCTAAGCGGTTTACCAGTACTAGTGTGCGGGCCGGATTCAGCTCTGCGTGGAAGCATCATGCAGCCCATATATTTCTTCAAGCCCCTATGGGCGGGGGCCGGTTGTGACTGCTTGAAGTCCGTCGTGCGTCGTCAGTCGTGCGTCGTTCGTCTGTCAACACTTTACTTTAAAAGCATCTCCACCTAAACCGGTGAACGGATTTTAAAACAATTTTGCATAAATCTTCCAAAATTGCCTAAATGGTTCCTGTCTGCAGAACAAGATGGTCATCAGGGCTAAAAATAGAACATAATGGATAAAACCCTTAAACGTCATCTTCTAGGCCACTGGCCCAATTTCAAAATAATTTCACAGGAATATGCCTTGGGTGAACCTTAACCAAACTTGCCCAAACCATTACATCTCAATGTCGGGTAAAAGTCCCACAAAATTGGACGCAACGTCTCAAAAATGACTTAAACAGTGTTGACGGGGACGTCAATTTGTTTGTTTGATTTGAGGTTTAACGTCCCCGTCAACACTGTATAGGTCATTTTGGAGACGTTGCTTCCAATTTTGTGGGACTTTTACCCGACATTGAGATGAAATGACATCTCGAGCCCTGCCGCTCAATGAAACCAATAGGTTTTTATAAGCATGGACGGGCCGACTCACACCGCTTTTTCTGGGCAGGCTAAGATCCTCTAAGCGATTTACCAGTACTCGTGTGCGGGTCGGTTTCAGCTCTGCCACGGGGACGTCAAATCAAACAAAATCTCGTGTGTCAATAATTTACAAAAACAAAAAAAAAAAAAAAAAAAAAATACATCTCCTCCTAAGCCGGTGAACGGATTTTGAAATAATTTTATGGGGATGTTCCTCGGGTGACCCTTTACCAAAATTGCTCAAAATCGTTCTGCTCGGATGAACAAGCTGGCCACCAGAGCTAAAAATAGAAAAAAAACTTCTCCTTAACCAGTGGACAGTTTTTAGCTCACCTGTCACGTAGTGACGAGGTGAGCTTTTGGGATCACTTTTTGTCCGTCGTCCGTCGTGCGTGTGTGCGTCAGTGCGTGTGTGCGTGCGTAAACTTTTTCTTTAAATGACATCTCCTCCTAAACCACTGATTGGATTTTAACCAAACTTCACAGGAATGATCCTTAGGTGGTCCCCTTTCAAAGTTGTTCAAATGGTTCCGGTCCATTGCACATCTAGGTCACAGGAGCTAAAAATAGAATTTTAAAATGAAAACTTTAAAAATCTTCTTCTCTGAAACCGCAAGGCCCAGGTCTTTGATATTTGGTATGAAGCTTCATCTAGTGGACCTCTACCAAGATTGTTCAAATTATGGCCCTTGGGCCAGAAATGCCCCCGCCCCTGGGGCCTTTGGGTTTACATAGGCTTATATAGGGAAAATCTTTAAAAATCTTCTTCTCTGAAACCACAAGGCCCAGGTCTTTGATATTTGGTGTGAAGCTTCACCTAGTGGACCTCTACCAAGTTTGTTAAAATTATAGCCCTAGGACCAAAAATGCCCCCGCCTTGGGGGCCTTTGGTTTTACGTAGGCTTATACAGGGAAAATCTTTAAAAATCTTCTTCTTTGAAACAGAAAGGCCCAGGTCTTCGATATTTTGTATGAAGCTTCATCTAGTGGACTTCTACCAAGGTTGTTCAAATTATTGCCCTTGGGCCAGAAATGCTCCCGCCCCGGGGGCCTTTGGGTTTACATAGGCTTACATAGGGAAAATCTTTAAAAATCTTCTTCTCTGAAACCATAAGGCCCAGGTCTTTGATATTTGGTGTGAAGCTTCACTCAGTGAACCTCTACCAAGATTGTTCAAATTATAGTACTGGGGCCAAAAATGCCCCCGCCCTTGGGGCCTTTGTTTTTTTTTTTTTTTTTTTTTTGGGGGGTGGGGGTTGGGTTTTACGGCCCTTTCAAGATTATTTCACTCATATCGAGCCGATCGTTAATCAGAAGTGGGCGAAAACCGGAGTACCCGGAGAAAAACCACCTGACCTTCCGTTGCAGAACTTGGCGTCTCACACGTGGCCCGAGCGAGGCTCGAACCTACGGCGGTGAGAGACCTAATGACTAAGAGTCAGCGCTCTTATCCACTAGGCCACGGAGGCCCGTTGGGCCTTTGGTTTTACATAGGCTTATACAGGGAAAATCTTTAAAAATCTTCTTCTCTGAAACCACAAGGCTCAGATCTTTGATATTTGGTGTGAAGCTTCATCTAGTGGACCTCTACCAAGATTGTTCAAATTATAGCCCTGGGGCCAAAAATGCCCCCGCCCCGGGGGCCTTTGGTTTTACATAGGCTTATACAGGGAAAATCTTTAAAAAAAATTTCTCTGAAACCGAAAGGCCCAGGTCTTCGATATTTGGTATGAAGCTTCATCTAGTGGACCTCTACTAAGATTGTTCAAATTATGGCCCTTGAACCAGAAATGCCTCTGCTCAGGGGCCTTTGGGCTTACATAGGCTTACATAGGCAATATCTTTAAAAATCTTCTTCTCTAGAAGCACAAGGCCCAGGTCTTTGATATTTGGTGTGAAGCTTCACCTAGTGGACCTCTACCAAGATTGTTCAAATTATAGCCCTAGGCCCAAAAATGCCCCCGCCCCGGGGCCTTTGGTTTTACATAGGCTTATACAGGGAAAATCTTTAAAAATCTTCTTCTCTGAACCGCAAGGCTCAGATCTTTGATATTTGGTGTGAAGCTTCATCTAGTGGATGTCTACCAAGATTGTTCAAATTCTAGCCCCGGGGCTAAAAATGCCTCCGCCCCGGGGGCCTTTGGTTTTACATAGGCTTGTACAGATAAAATATTTAAAAATCTTCATCTCTGAAACCTCAAGGCTCAGGTCTTTGATATTTGGTATGAAGCTTCACCCAGTATAGCCCTTGGACCAAGAATGTACTAGAGACACTGATTCTCAGGTGAGCGACTCCGGGCCCTCCGGGCCCTCTTGTTGAAATAATTTTACAGGAATGTTCCTCGGGTAATTGTCTAAATGGTTCCGGCTCGCTGAACAAGATGGCCGCCAGAGCTAAAAATAGAAAAAAAAGAAAACCATTAAAACGCCATCTCCTCCTAGGCCACTGGCTCAATTTCAAACTAATTTCACAGGAAAATTCATTGAATGACCCTCTTTCAAAATTGCCCAATCTGTTCCAATTGGATGAACAAGAGGGCCATCAGAACTAAAAATAGAAACAAAATCTTTAATCGACTTTTCCTTCTTAACTAGTGGACGGATTTTAACAGCCTCGCAGTACCTGGGCTCTATTGTTAAGGTTCTAAATCCAAAGTTCTTGCTTCAAAGCTGAAACTATTTTGGAAAGACCATATCCACTTTTGTGCTCACTTGTCGTCTCAATATTCCTGTGCATGTAAATCTTGAACACTGACAACGGAACGAGAGAGAATTCATTTACTAGAGAATGGTCGTCAGTCGGGCTCGGGCACTGAATTGCCCTCACGAAGAGCTCCTCACAACAGTAAAGATATCTCCCGCTCACCGGGCCTCACCAAGGCAATTTAATGGGACATTGTTAATGGAACAAGAAGGCGTGGAAGTTGCTGTTTCAGACGGAAAGAATTGATTGGTCAGTTCGACGAGGCGTTCAATAAAATTGAAATCAAGGAGGTTCCGTTAACTGGGAGATCGGCCCCTTTTGTATATAGTATTGCTGTGTCGTCGGAGGGAGTGATCAAGTTGCATAGAGACCTAAATCTCTGAAATGCTTTAGGGCTGATGAGCTTCATCCTAGAGTGCTAAAGGAACTAGCGTATAAACTAGGTCCATTGTTTGCACATTTGTTCCAGCAATTCATTGATACGGGTGAAATTCCTAAAGACGGACTATGGCACTTAGTGTTCACCTTTGCTAAAAGTTACGTCAATGTCACGCAATGCCTATAGCATTCACTAATCTGGAAGACATAACGCTTAACATCTTAATTGGCAAGTTTAATTAACCCATATATGCCTAGTGGCCCTTTTTTGGGACGTTGGCAAACAGTGTAGACCCAGATCAGACGCCGCATAACGCGGCGTCTGATCTGGGTCTACACTGTTTGCTCAAAGAACATACATTTTTGTACAACTTACATTAAACAAAACAAATCTGACACCCCTATAATTGAAAATGGACAACTCCAAATTTATAAGATGGAAGATTCCATTGTCATATATGGGTTAAGGAGAATCAAAGTAAGACCCTATCCAGCAAAACATGTTACATCAGACTTTCACTTTTTTAAAAAGTTTTTGTCACGCCTGCTTTAAGCATAGCGCGATATAGGAGTCCGAGTTTTCGTTCGTTCGTCCGTTCGTTAAGCCGTCAACATTTGCGACCACTCTTTCACCCTATTGTAAGAGTCCATTTATCTAGAACTATAAGAGCTTCCTTAATGATATTTGGTACAAGCTTGTATCTAGGAATAGCAACTTCAATGCAAAAATCCATATCTGACCTGGACCTACATTTCATCATTCACTGACTTCGTGTGGCCCCCGCCCATAAGGGCTTGGCGGTGCGAGGCGGACCGTCCATGCTAATAAACCCTATTGGTTTCATTGGGCGACAGGGCTTGAGAAGTCATTTCGTCTCAATATCGGGTAAAAGTCCCACAAAATTGGAAGCAACGTCTCCAAAATGACCTCTACAGTGTTGGCGACGACGTTAAACCTCAAATCAAACAAACAAAACTGACTTCGTGAATTACTGCGACCACCCTAATTTAAGAGCCCATTTCTCAAAAACTAAGTTTTATTAACGATACTTGTTACAAACTTGCATTTAGGAACAGCAACGTCAATGCAAGCATTAATATTTGACCTTGACCTACATTTTATGCTTCACTGGCTTATAGAATTATTTCGACCACCCTAACTTTCACCCTTAAATAAGAGTCAATTTCTCGAGGACTATAAGAGCTTCATTAATGTTACTTGGTACAAGCTGGTATCTAGGAAAAGCAACTTCAATGCAAGCATCCATATCTCACCATGACCTTTATTTCATGGTTCACTGACTTACTGAATTAATGCGACCACCTAACTTTCACCCTAATGTAAGAGTCCATTTCTCGAGAACTATAAGAGCTTCATTAATGATACTTGATACAAGCTTGCATCTAGGAATAGCAACTTCAATGCAAGCATCCATACCTGACCTTGACCTATATTTTATGGTTCACTGATTTTGTGAATAACTGCGACCACCCTAACTTTCACCCTAATGTAAGAATCCTTTTCTCAAGAACTATAAGAGCTGCATTCATGTCACTTTGTACAAACTCGCATTTAGAGATAGCAATTGTAATGCAAGCATCCATATCTCATACTGACCTACGTTTCATGGTTCACTGACTTCGTGAATTATTGCGACCACCCTAACTTTCAGCCTTATGTAAGAGTCCATTTCTCGAGAACTATAAGTGCTTCATTGATGATACTTGGTACAAGCTTGCATGTAGGAGTGACAACTTTCATGCAGTCATCCATGTTTGACCTTGACCTAGATTTTATGGTTCCGTGACTTTGCACTCCCACAGGCGCGACATAGCCTTCGGTGGAATTTTTTTCCTCTTCATCCGCAGGATTATCCAGTGAAAACTGGAGAGGAATTAGCCTAAAGGCTTTTAAGCAGTCAATGACCTTGTAAAGCGAAGTATGAAAAGTGGATTAGATCATCTGATATCAATTTCACTCATCTATGTATAGACATGTGGCACACAACAGCTAGATATCAACATGCAAGGGCGTGACTATGTGCTAATGGACGGATGTAAGGATGGACTAATGAACAGACAGATAAACAAACAACCATTCTCTAGCCATTTTGGGACATCCCCAGAGACTATGTGACTGTCCACCTTCAAACAACTGAGTAAAACGAAAGGAGCTATGCCGATGACAAGATGAATAAAAGCATTGCTAACATTGCATCATACACACCACTGCAGGCCAGTTACAAGCATTCTTTGTGAGATGTTTCTAGATCAGAAACCTTAGAAATAGGACAGCCAGAACCCAAATGCTTTTATAAACCTGTGACAACAATATTCTTTATCTCTAGTATAGAAACTGCAGGCAATACAAACCATTTTTCAGATACACACAAGAGAGATAACTCAAGAACTTAATCCTTATCATGAATATAGATCTCGGAAGCCAGCTGATCAGGATCTATACTGTTTTCGATTATGCTTCTAAATCCATGTGGTCGAGAGGGGAGTTTTTGATTGCTTTGGATTTAACGATACGTAAACCATTTGGGGCAATTTTGTGTCGTCTCGCAGAGAAAGAGAGAAAAAGAAATAGAAGTTATAGTAGATGAGATTTAAGTTAGGCACAGAGGAGAAAGGGGGAAAGAATATAAGAATCTTATATGGGTGTGAGGGGTGGATTGAAAAATCCGTCCCAAGGGTCACTGTCCGGCATCACGAGGCTTGCCGAGTGATGCCGGACAGTGATCCCGAGGGACGGATTTTTCTATCCACCCCTCACACCCATATTGGATTTTTTTTCTTGCATACCTTCCATTTCTTAGCACGGATTTTTAATGCTGCTGTCACTTCGGTTACAGACGTCCGCCATTTTGTGATGACACGACAGGAATGTTTAGTGACGTCACGCATGACGACGCCGCGCATGAGGTTGTAATCAACCAGTGCATTTATCAAATACGCGATTATATTCGATTTGGGGTCGGAACACCAGGGTCAGAACATAAATTTCTATCCCAGGGTAAAATCACGGATTTCCTTGTCTGGTGTGCAAGAATAGAAGTGTAGAGACAGAAGAAATAACAACACCCCCTCTATTCTAACCAGCTGCAAGGACAACAAGCCTTGTCCAACTGTAAGCTAATATCAGTTGGTTGCCCCAGTGAGCAAGGTACACGTCATATTGGCGTCACCCAACCACACCGAAAGGGGAGTGATGAAGCACATTGAAATATTCGGCATGGTGAAGGTTAATTTTATGTCCTTGGTCATAATAGGCAACCTTTAGTACCCTGTACCTCTGTAAAGTTTCATCAAGCTGTTCCATATACTAAAGAAATATAGGCAAACAAATATTTTCCAGACAAATGATATGGGAAGATGACTCGAAGTAGAATAGCCAGAGAAGCAGTGTTTGCCTACTTTATAGTAGCCTAAGTGCGCAATATGTCTATGAAGTATAATCAAATTTGGAAAAAAGTGGATTAGGCCACATAATATCAGTATTATTCATCTATGTATAGACTTGTGACACATAACAGCTAGATATCAACATGCAATGGTGTGACTAGAGGTTAATGGAAAAATGAAAAGATGGACTAATAATTAGACAGATAAACAGATGACCGACAGCCATGCTGTAGCCATTTTCCGACATCCCCAGAGACTGTGTCAGTGTCCACCTTCACTGCAAGTCCATAAAGGCCTGAGTAAAACGAAAGGTGCTATCATCACGAACACACAACTATATAATTTTGACCCCCTTGAACCCCACTTTTATATAGTAAAACTAGGATTGCCGGGGGTATACCTTATTTTTTTTATTTCTGCTCTAAAATATAGATTGTGGGTACTCGTTAGAACCGCCTCATCGAGGCGGTTCTAACGAGTGCCACAATCTATATTTTGAGCAGAAATAAGAAAAATATCACAATTTTTCATCTTAAAATTTTATTTTTTTCGGCGATAAAAGTGGTAATGTATTTGTGTAGGCGTGTTTGCGTAATGGCTGGCGAGATGAATAATCGCATCACTAACACTGCATTCCCAGCAGGCACTCAACGTTGAACTAACGTTGAAACAACGTTTTGTGCCTGCAGGGTTGTACCTTCCCACCGGAGGCCAATAACATGCATTTTTCAGGTGTTCTAGAGCAGACAACCTTAGAAATAGGGCAACCATTGTCCAAAAACCCTGATAAATCTGTGGTAATAATTTTATATACCTATGGTTCAGAAACTCCTCACCATGCTGAATCCGGATATATCCTTTTTGGAAAGCAGCATAGATCCAGACCAGTTGGCTCCTCGGACGCAAGCTGATCAGGATTGGTACGGTTTTTCATCCTGCCACTGAATCCATGACAAAAATCAAAATAATGACTGGCTTTCACGCAGATAACGAAGCTTATGTAAACAGTTGCAAGTGGCAGTGTAGCGCCGCTTAGTGTTCAATCGACGCTTAGTGTTCACCATGGACACTAAGCGTTGATGGTGAACACTATATTATAAGCGTTGCCACTGTCAACGCTTAGTGTTCATTTTGCCAAATGAACACTAAGCGTTGATCATGTAGATCGGAATGCAGTATCAACCGCTAGTGTTCCTTTTCTGGTATGAAAAAAAAAAGTTTGCCTCAAACAAATCACGAATACTTCTTGATGTATGAACATCAAACTTCGGTATTACGAGACAGTACGACCCGACATTTGACCAGAGCAACGAATGTCATCATGACCTATATTTCATGGTCCATGGATTTTGCCTTATAACACGAAGACCTTATCGTATATGAACATCATAACTTGGTATTATGAGTCAATATGGCCCGATATTTGTCCTCAAAATAATTGTAGGTCACTATGACCTATATTTCATGGTCCAGTGATTTTGCCTTTTAACGCGAAGACGTTTTGGTATATGAACAGCATAACTTGGTGTTATGAGTCAGTATGAAACGATACGAACGATATGAACGATGCGAAAGGTAACGACGATCCAATAATGATATTCATAACGGTAAAATATGCCTTGCTAACCAATGATTGGTATTATAGTAATAACGGTACTACCTGTCAAACCTACCTGTGGTGGTTTACTCTTTTACGTCACTGTCAACTTATCTTCCGAGAGCTATATAGGTTGACAGGTTGTACCGTTATTACTATAATGCCCATCATTGGTTAGCAAGACAGATTTTACCGTTACAACTATCAGTTTTGAAGCGTCGCTACCTTTTCGCGATGGTATAGTCTTTCAAAACGCAGTGAGACGTGACTGCACTTTTAATTTTTGACGAGTCCGTGATTTAGGTAAGTCGCCTTCGTTTTGGGTTTACATTGGCGCGATTCAGTTTTACTGAGATTCGTACTGCATCATATTATCCACTTGGAAAGAATTGTACATAATGGCATTATCAAAAAACTTATTTATAATTTTAAAATCCTGTGAAAAAGGAAATCCGAAACCTGCTTTCCCTAAAACATGGAATAGTCTCGTCACGCTTGATCGTTGAACTCTCAAAGGTCGTTGATAAACTATAGACAGTCCTCAACAACAAAAACACTCGCTGACGTCACTCTCAACTTATCGTCCGAGGACTGTATAGCTGATCTGTTCTTGTATTGTTATGATAGACATTTACCGTTGTTCTAGATTATGACCCCTAGCCCCACCCCGTGGCATGCACTCAGGGGTCTGTTCTCTTGGAACATATGAAGACTCTCCCAGGTACTTAAGTCCAAAATATGAGTACTCTGTGATGCGTGACTGTTGAAATCGCAAACGCAAAAGCGGACGACCGATGTGACAACAATAGCTCTCATTGTACTTCATTGTATTTGGCGAGTTAATGCCATGGCGAACAATAAGTGTTGGGATCGCACACAGTATCGACAGTCGCGACGCTTAGTGTCCATGGTGAACACTAAACGTTGATGGTGAACACTAAGCGTTGCTACTGAAACGCTTAGTGTCCATGGTGAACACTAAGCATTGCAGTGGCAACGCTTAGTGTTCGCCATCAACGCTTAGTGTCCATGGTGAACTCTAAGCGTCGAGTGAACACTAAGCGTTGTTACAGGGCAGGAAAGTTTAAGCAATTAAAATAATGCTATATGTCCAAATATTTGGGTCGTATCTTTCAAATGTGTCTAGTAGATTTGTGGTCTGTAAAGTACAACACCGAACAGGGGGAACACTATATTTCAGACGGAGCTACCTATTATTAATGCTAAATAGCACCAACAGATTGTGCACATGGTACTGCTAATGCCTAATAATGAAATTAAAACTAAATTAACTCTTTTGTGCCAAATAGAATCTTCCTCCTTAATATATATTGCAGGAGTTAATTTCAAACTTTAGGGGTGTCCGGTTGTATTTTCTTCAAAATGTATTAGGAAAATGGCTGAACTTTTTGCAAACAACAATTTGTACTTGATGGCCAAGGTCGGATCCAGTCCCTGTTTTGTCTGGTGTCCCACAAGGTTCGATACTTGGACCTGTCCTTTTCTTGGTATCTATCAATGATCTTCCGGATAACTTCAGGTCATCTGTTCGTTTGTTTGCTGATGATTGTGTTTTGTATACGAATATATATACTTCTTCTGGCTGCTTATCTTTCAAGATGACCTGGATAGCCTAGCACGTTGGGAGGCTGATTGGCAAAATGAAGTTCAATGTGGCCAAATGTCATTCAATGAGGGTGTCACGGCACCCTCCAGACAAGCAGATTCGATTCGACTACTCCCTACATCAGCACACATTGGAGCATGTCCAATCCGCAAAATATCTTGGCATCACCATCACTGATAATCTGGATTGGGGTCAACATATTTCTGAGATTACATCCAAGGCAACTAGGACATTAGGAGTTCTTAGACGCAATTTGGCTTTTGCTCCTAGGCAGACAAAGGATGTTGCATACAAAACATTTGTTCGACCTCAACTCGAGTAAGCATCACCTGTTTGGCATCCCCCCCCCCCAAAGTTAAAACTCAGATTCAACAGGTTGAGAAGGCCCGTCGTGAGCAGTCCTCTTTAACCTTCTTTTATAAGATACACTCAGATACAGTGTCTCTTAATAAAGATAAATACTTGGCCCCTGTGGCTACTTCAACTCAAACAATGGCATCAAAATTAAACAACAGTCAGTATCGTAGGTACCAGGCCTATAGTGATGCCCTGAAGAAGAACTATTCCTCAGTGGAATAGTCTTCCCTCCTCTGTGGTAAATGCCAAAACTGCAGAGGAGTTCAAAGCCCGCATGGTTTAGATTGGGACCCAGAGGTATGTGTTTTAGTACACCTCTGAAAGCAGATGGTAAATACTTTTAAGAGGTTTTTTTTTTTTGGCTAAATTCTTATTTTAGCTCTAAATTTAGCGCACCACCCAACTGAGGTAATGGCCAAGTATGACCGACTCAGTATGTGAAGATAGATAGATAGATAGATAGATAGATAGATAGATAGATAGATAGATAGATAGATAGATAGATAGATAGATAGATAGATAGATAGATAGATAGTAACTTGATCACTCCCGCCGATGACACAACAATATTATCCATGAAAGGGGCCGATCTTCCAGTCAATGGAACCTCCTTGAACCCAGTTTTATTAAACACATCAATGGTTGACCAACTAGTTCCTCCGCCCTTTAATATTCTGATTCAGCCACCCCGTTCCACCCTCTTTTATTAATGGGTCGGATATCTTGCCTGTATTTCTTATGGCCATTGATATATCTGTAGAAGTCTCTGGGATTTGCCTTTACAGTTTTTGCTCATCTTCACCAACAATCTCTCGATACGTTTGAAATTCCCAAAGAATGGCTCCTAGCTAACATCTGTCCACTTTTCAAAAAAAGGAGACAGGGCACTTGCTCGTAATTGTCGCCCGGTTTCACTGACCTGTGTTCTATGTTAATTACTTGAACACATAGTCTGCTCAAACATCATGGCCCACTTGGATGAACATAAACTTTTGTCAGACAGACAACATGCATTTAGGAAAAGGCATAGTTGCGAAACTCAGTTGAGCACGGTTATTAATGATTGGGCAAAAATCTTGGACAAAGGGGGGCAGGTGGACACATTTATTCTGGACTTCGAGAAGGCTTTTGACACCCCTCCCCGTGGACTACTTAAATCCAAATTATTTGGTTAAGGAATTGGAGGGAGGACTCTCAGATGGATAGATTCCTTCCTGTGCTACAGAAAACAGCGTGTTGTTGTTAATGGTGAATCTTCGGTATGGGCGCCAGTTTCATCTGGGGTCCCCCAAGGGGACTGTTCTTGGTCCGCTGCCATTCTCCCTTTACATCAATGATATTTCCTCTGACATTGACTCGGAAATAGGACTGTTCGCAGACGACTGTGTTTGCTATCGGGAAATCAGAGGTACTGAGGACTCAATGAAAAATTAGAAGGAAAGATCGATAGATTAGGATGTTGGGCACGAAAATGGGGCTTGAGATTTCAACCCGTTAAATGTAATATTATGCAGATAACTATGAAAAGAGTAAATAAAATTGAGGCTTCTTACACCAGTCCCTGGACAATTCGGCCCATAACAAAATCGGCCCATGACAAAATCGGCCCATAGCAAAATCGGCCCATACAAAATCGGCCCATAGAAATTTCTGTCCAAAATTTTAATGATGTATAATTACTATGTTTGCATATAATTGGTTTGCTTGCAGGGCCAAATCAGTAACATGTAAGTCGAACAATGGGATAAATTGAAAAATATGTTAATATTCTTTCCTCAACTGATAAAAAACACATGCTAACAAGTCTGAGAAAATAATACCGCTCAAAACCAAACTTTATACGGGGAAATTTGGAGTATAAAGGCGTATATGTTATTTAAACTCCAAATTTCCCTGTATAAAGGGGTATATGTTATTATGCGTTTTTCTGATCCAAGACGTAGGTTGTGGGTACTCGCTAGACACGTTCTATAGAGCAAAGACAACGTACGTGCTCGGAGTATAAATAAGACAAATATAACATTTATTGTCGGAAAAGTAGTCATTTTCGAGAAAATGAAAGAATGCACTATGTCACGGGTTTGTTATCATAACCGATATTAAGAAAGAAATTGCATCGTTTAGAATTTTGAAAATGCTTTTAGGGTTTATGATATCTGATTGTTTTCACTGGCAATGGTTAGAAAACTGACATCAAGCGAAATTCACATTCACATTGGGCTTATGAAATTGTTAAGGGTTTCGTTGTGTACATTTTTTTTCTTATTTCCATTTAAGAAATGGAATACGTTATGAATAAGAGGCGTCCAGTAGAAAATCTAACATTTGATTACAGGAATCACCCATAGGTTTTCGTCCATTAAGATTTGCAAGGCCCCGAGGAAGGCGTTTGAATGATTAGGCCATAAAGTTAGCAAGTTCCTAGCAATTTCCACAATTCGCCCAGCATACACAGATCAGCTTGCTCAGTCGCACAGTATGGTCATGATCGTTGGGGGCGTGAGGAAGCTTTGGCTACTTCACGAGCCAAGCATACACAGCTCGACTTGCTCTGACGCACAGTATAGTCATGATCGCTGGAAGCTTAAGCTACTTTATGATTAATAGTTACACACAAATCAGACTGCGCGGATGCAGACTGATGTGAGTCTTCGCAAATTGGGCCGGCGCTAGGCCCACATATAGCTTTAGATGTGCCTCGCCCAATAACTTTCATAAAACGAAACCGAAAGCAATAAACAAAGAAAGTGGTAAAGACCCGCATTAGAGACATAAACTAATGAATGATTGGCACGTGTACAAATAATGACTGAAGTTTGAGTAATATGATAATTGCTCTGTTTGTTGCTTTCAGGCGCGTGTCGATAAAGGTAACAACGTAAAGTGATTATTGATCATTTTACATACCGACATGTGCCAACAATATAAACAAATAAACAATGACCCCAGAACTACAATTTCCAAGTTCATAAATATATATTTTTTTTCTAAATAAACACATCCTCTTTTATATTAGTTTTATTTCCTATCTATTCCATTTCAAAGTTTGCATTGCGAGATGACTCACATCTGAGGGAGTTAATTATTGAAAATAATGATACAGATGCCGGGCGGGGGTAAAGGGGTGAAAATAAATTGTATGTATACATGTATTTAATCATAGATTAACTATATATTTCATTGTTTTATGTCTTGGCTGATAATTGGCCCATATAACAGCATTTGAGTCATTTATGGGCCGAAATTGCGATGGGCCGATTTTGTCATGGGCCGATTTTGACATGGGCCGATTTTGTTATGGGCCGAAATGACCCGGAACCCTTACACCTTAGAGGGAACGGTCATCGAAAATGTGAATTCCATTAATGACAATCACTCACGATTTGACATGGAATACATACATTAGCAACATGTGTACAAAGGCGGATAGAACACTTAGTTTCCTGAGGCGAAATCTTCATCAGTGTCCTCAGGATGTGAAAGAGACAGCATATTGGGGACTTGTTCGCCCAATCTTCAGGGTGGGGAACCCACGTGACCATTTGATATAGTAAACGGAATTTTATGAGGAAAATCGCTCGCTTCAGGTACGGTTTTTCCCCGATATTTTGGTTATTACAGCACGCATTTTTACGAGTCATATACCAAAGTACTCTGCTCAACTTCCGATTTTTTATGACGTTTGCTTTGAAGGCAGAAACTGTCTGGTTTTGGTAAAATGCTCGCCCAAATTTTTTCCCGAGCCCGACAGATCGTGATAAAGACCACGGCAAACGGCAGAAATCTTGAATTTATCGCAAATAGAGTGTTTTAGATGATTCTACCGCATCCGAAATTGCAAATATTACCTCTAGCATGTTTCCATGTAACAGTTAACACCGATACACCGTTTGTTTGCCTGTTATGGAAAGTGTTATAAAATGATCCAGTTCACGGTACAAAATCGGGAAGGTAATGTTCACGGTAATTTCTACAATTGTGATAACGTGAACGCCAAACTGGTAATGCTTTACAACATGTCGCAACAACAAGATGGCAATTCACGTGATGTTGGTCATGGGATATTACATTTTCGTTGATACATAATGTATTCCTTTTTTCCAAATGACTTCCGCATGCCAGACATGTAGTAAAGACTTAAGATTGAAAACATCTTAACGAACACATGGGCACGACCGCCTACGTTTGTCGTGGAAACAGCTTTTTTCTCAGACTTATTGGAAGATACATCAATGCAGTACACATGGAGCGGCAAAAGAGTTTTTGTGTTCAAAAGGTCAGAAAGCGTTTCTCATAAAAGCGAACTCAGACCCTGAGGGTGAAGGTTTGGATTCTACAAACAGGCCTCCTAGTAAAACCTATAAAACCTATAATAACCTATAATTTTGTGTCAAATCTATAAAACCTTTATTTTGTTCGTAAAACCTATAAAAAGCCTTTATTTTCATGAAAAAACCTATATTTTCACTTTTAGAACCTTCTTGCGACTCAACCCTAACTTTTCTTCAAAATACACTACTAATTTTTACTTTTTAGTCCCATAAAAAGTGATGAAAACTGTCAAGAAATTGTTGTTTTTTTTCCTCGCTCGCTCTGACTTTGTAGATGTGGATCAACTATATCTCAGGAATTCTGGCACAAAAATTCCTCAAATATTTTTTCTTCAGTTTTAAATCTTTATGTAAGTTTGGAAGACTCTTTTTTAACCTGTATTTTTATTGAAAAACCTGTAAATAACCTATATTTTGAGTAAGTAGAACCTATATAAAAACCTATATTTTCAAAGTGGGCAACTAGGAGGCCTGTACAAAGTAAACTTAAAATAGAAGTGGAGGCAATGATCAGGAATCGATACAATCAACCCACAGCTCCCATCAGAGGCACCAAAGGGAAAGAAACACAAACATGAAACAACGGACCCTAGTGGAAACTTCAGTAGCGGAAAGCCAAAAGGACAGTTACCTTCCCACAAAATAGCCAATAGGCTATCCGAAATAAGATAATATAAGCGACACAATATAAGTCGATTTAACGTTGCCACAATCCTCGCCCTTACTTACATTGCGAATTGGTCAAATAATTTGTTCAGGCCGCATGAAGGCAACAAAGACCCTACCTTTAAAGAATTGTTTACTTGATGTTCTGGTTGAATGCTAAAACTGAATACCCTTCAGAACAGACTTACACAAATATACCGCGATTTGTTTGTTTCAAGAGCACCATCTATATTGCAAAAAGAAAGGCCTCCTAACTCATCAAAGTAGAAGTAAAACAAAGATCAGGAATCGATACAATTAACTTACTCCACCCATCAAAGACACCAAAGGGAAAGAAACACAAACATTAAGCACTTGACCAGACCATAATGGAAACCTAAACAAAGGAAGGCCATAAGGACAGTTACTTTTCCACAAAATGGCCATATGGCCATCCAAAATAAAAAGACACAAGTGATACACACAGTAAGTAACAAACAACAACATAAATAAACCACCACAGAAGAACCGCCTTGGAACGGTCAGTGGAAAGATTTCCACTGGGGGGCTTAAATAGATTTTACGTGGCCACAATCCTCGCCCTTAATTCCGTCGCGATTTAGACAAATAATTTCTTCAGTCCGCATGAAGGCCTCCTAACTCATCAGTGTAACATCTCCGTGAACACAAATAATCAAAGAACCACAGAGGTGAGACAACGGTGAGGACTCGACAGCAAGAAACCACTGAAATGCTGGAGCAAAAGAAAACCAACAGTTAGACTCCGATGGGCCCGACCAGAGACAGAACATCGGGCATCAACCAACATTTCCAAGAATTAGATCTCTCTAATTCTCAATAAGCCTTTACGTTGGAGCCGTCATAGAATCTGAGGCCTGACCCACCGGCGTGCAATTAAAGAGGGAAGCAAAGTTGCCAACCGTGATTGGGTTAACTACCATGCATGCAGTCTGTCGAATAACATCCATGTTGTACCCAATCTTTTTTATATCGAAGAATGATTTTACGAAATTGGGTGCTGAAGTCATTGCGGTTATATATTTTTCTGAATTTATATACTAAGTCACCATAAAATTCGGGTTCCGATAGACCTTGTTGCAGAAGAGATTTAAGTCCAATATTGAATTTTGAAATTAAATCAGAATGGCGTCTATAAAATTTTGAAAAGGCTTTGCGTAGTTTATGGTACCGATAACCCTGATTAAGGAGTTTAGCCGTTAATAATTATTTATTATGTCGATTTTACGTGATGTTGGTCATGGGATATTACATTTTCGTTGATACATAATGTAACTCTTTTTTCCAAATGACTTCCGCATGTCAGACATGTAGTAAAGACTTAAGATTGAAAACATCTTAACGAACACATGGGCACGACCGCCTAAGTTTGTTGGAAGTTTCCATTAGGGCCCGCCAGTAATTATTACTGGCCGTTTCGAGTCGGGGCTTTTGCTGTGGTGTTGTTGAGTCTGATAATTTCCTCAGTAATGTATACTAATTATTTTTAATGACAGATTCATTCTGTGATTGTTCGGTGTGCTGCAAATTTTAAAGCCCCCCCCCCCCCCTCCCCCTCCTCGGCATAGAAATATGAGTCAGCACAAAATGTAGTCCGGCTTTTATCAGTTTTATGCTCAGATTCATTCATTCCGGTGATTGTTTTGAAATTTTCTCGCATATAAATTTGTATACATGCACTGTCTTAAGTTGAAAAATTCCAGGAATGATCAGACGGCATATGCCTTTTGAAAAACCAACAATGAATATCTACACAAGCGTACTGGCATGTTAGTGTCTTAAAAGTGCCATTCAAAAACTTAAGGCAGACGACTTTAAAATTCTATTTTATTTTTCAGAGATTGGATTCAGCATTTCATATGAACCAGCTGCCTACAGCTTAGTCATAAGAAATGTGAAATTGCGGCGAAATATAAGAATAAAAGACGACATATCCTCTGCAAAGTTTAAAAATGGCCAGGTTAAGATTTTACCGCTTCCAGATGAGTTTCTCAATATCAGTCTCCACTGTATTTGTAAACGTCCGTTCTACACATGTAAACTGGGTGTATAGTCAGTAATAGTCCACAGCAGTGCAAACTATGTCGAACAGAATGAGATGTCTCATTATGAGCCACTTCACCAGGACCTACACTGTTTTCAAAGGTATCTGTACTTGGCTATAAAGGGTTGGAAGGGTCCAAAATCATAACGCTTATATGCTAAGTACGTGACGCAAGAAATTTCAACAGTATGGTAGCATGCCAGCAAAATATACTTCGAACAGTTGTCACTGTCCAACAATATGTAAGCACAGTTGTGACAAATAATTAGTTACACGCCCCAAAACTTCAAATATCGCACAAAAAGCGTTTTCATTGATTGTAGTGCACGACGATAAGATAGGTTGTTGCCTGAGCCGCGCATTTTGCCATATATATTGGAGTCTGCATTTAGCACCTTATTTATTTGTGTTGTCATAAAACTGGCAATTTGTTCGTTTTATTAAGGCGTAACTATACCAAATTTAGTGACACAGAGGCCTTTCTGATATTTCATCTTCATCAGTGTGTCTCAACCCCAAAATTTTGAAACCCAAACGGATGACGGACAAGACCCGGCAAACACAGCACATCCCCCTCCAAGCACACACCGACCGACGTACCTCATGAGACAGGCCAACTGGAGGCATCTGGCAAGAGACGCCTACCCGCGGACTTATAGGCGTCCCCCACCGAGCCAACATCAGCAAACATGGCCCACGCTACACGGAAGTCCCGGGCATCAGGAAGGAGATGTCCAAAGCAGCGAGACTTGCAAAATTTAAAATATTACCAAATATTACAAAAAGTGGGAACCAAATCCGCTAACATACATGTCCCACCTGACAAGTCAGTCTTAGTTTTAGAAAAAATAGAAATTTATACTGCAAAATTTAAGATATAAAATAGTTATTTTAATCAGTACTTGAGAACTGACGTCAACATCGCAGTATCAACCTCAGCACTAAGGAACTGATCTGAAGTTTAACGTCCCCGTCAACACTGTATAGGGTTTATAAACATGGACGGTCGTCCGACTCGTACCGCTTTACCTGGGCAGGCTTAGATCCTCTAAGCGGTTTACCAGTACTCATTTGCGTTGGGTTTCAGCTCTGCGTGGAAGCATCATGCAGCCCATTTATTTCTTCAAGCCCCAATGGGCGGGGGTCGGACATTGAGATGAAATGACATCTCAAAATCTGTTGCCCATTGAAACCAATAGGGTTTATAAGCATGGACGGTCCAACACGCACGCTTTGCCTGGGCAGGCTTAGCTCCTCTAAGTGGTTTACCAGTACTCGTGTGCGGTCGGATTCAGCTCTGAGTGGAAGCAACATGCAGCCCATTTATTTCTTCAAGCCCCAATGGGCGGGGGCCGGACATTGAGATGAAATGACATCTCAAAATCTGTTGCCCATTGAAACCAATAGGGTTTATAAGCATGGACGTCCAACACACACGCTTTGCCTGGGCAGGCTTAGCTCCTCTAAGCGGTTTACCAGTACACGTGTGCGGTCGGATTCAGCTCTGAGTGGAAGCAACATGCAGCCCATCTATTTCTTCAAGCCCCGATGAGCGGGGGCGGACTGATAATTCGTATGTTGTATTAATGTGCAAGTAAAATTTAAGTGTATAACAGCCGAAGATTCGTAATGTTCATCCGAGTATTGTGAACCAAACTACAAAAAGCACTCCAGCTGTAGTGACGTTAAATATGTTCTATAAAAGGGTTATCCGTTGGAAGCAAAAAAACACACCACAGAACTGGAAAATATGAAATGTACATGTTTTCTGAACCTGTAAGATCTTTCAGTTTTAATTTCAATAAACGTGTTTCAGATCTTGATATTGATACGAAGACTCCCGATACCTGAGATTGTAAAAACTCAGTGTGTATTGCTATCCTGCTGCTGGTCATATAATTATTTGCCAATTAAAAAATTATTCCTGATTTTAGGATAAGAAATATAATTAATGAAGGACTGTGATATTGGTTTCCGTCTAAAATTTATTTAAAAATGTAGGGATGAAATCGCTGCTGCCTTAAATGAATTCGGTGATCGATGTTGTAAACGGGAGTAAGTTGAGAATAGTCTGTCTGCTTACGATTTTTTCTACTCTTTATGCTAGTACACATCCTCATAATCTTATAAAACAAAAACTTATTGTTTTAACTGAATGGACTTTTTACAAAGAAGATTCTCTCTATCTTGCATGTTAGAAATGCGATTTTCACTTCTAAAGAGCATACGAATTATACACTATGGTCATGTCAGAAAGTGTGTGAAGCTCTAACCTTTCTACCTGACAATCTTTTCATTAGATTTGGTACAAAGTTATTTAGACAAATTACGGGTATTCCGATGGGTACGAATTGCGCACACCTTGTAGTTGATATGTTCTTGAATTGTTATGAAAGAGACTGCATGATGTCACTTTCTGCTGATAACCAATCAGAAATAATAGAAGCTTTTAGCTCTACTTCTAGATATTTGTAAGATTTATTAAATATTGACATTTCGTACTTTGGTGGTTTGATCAGTCATATTTAACCCCCAGAATTTCAGTTAAATAAAGCAAATTCCTCTGATACCGAGGCCCCGGTTTTGGATTTACATTTTTCTTTTGTAGATGGATTTGTTTCCTGCGATGATTAGAATTTATGATTGTATATTTTCCTTATTTGGATGGTGATGTTCCTCATGCGACATCCTACAGTGTTAATATTTCTCAATTCAATTTGCCAGAGTGTTTAGACATGTGTCTGACTTCAACACTCGTAATAAATTGTTAACTGCTTAAGTTCTAAATCAGGGGTATCAGTATCATAAACTACGTGAAGCCTTTTCAAAGTTTAATAGTCGCCGTTCTGATTTGATTTCAAAATTCAATGTTGGACTTAAAACTCTTCTGCAACAAGGCCTATCGGAACCCGAATTTTATGGTGGCTTGTATATAAAGTTAGCAAAGATATATACTTGCGATGACTAAAGTACCCAATTTCGTGAAATTGTTTTACGATACAAAAGATTGGGTACAACATAAATGTTATAAGACAGACTGCATGCTTCGAAAGTAACTAAATCACGGTTTGTATCTTTTCTACCCTTTTGATTGCACGTCGGTGGGTCGGGCCTCAGATTCTATGACGGTTCCAGTGTAAATGCGTGCATAAATTTCATTTTATGTAATGTTGGTTGGTACCTGATGCTTCGTCTTTGGGCTGGCTCCTCGGAGTTTAACTGGTGGTTTTCTTTTGCTCCAGCGTTTCATTTGTTTCTCGCTGTCGAGTCCTCAACGTTGTTTCATCTCTGTGGCTGTTTAATTTGCATGTCCTCGGAGATGTCACCATGATGAGTTAGGAAGCCTTCATGCGGACTGAACAAATTAAAAGTCTAAACCACGACAGAAGAAGTAAGGGCGAGGATTGCAGCTGCGTAAAATCGATTTAAGCCGAAAGAAAAAAGAAGTGGAATACTGACCGTACGAAGACGGTTCTTCTGTGGTGTTTTATTTGTTTAATTGTTTGTTACTATTTTATGTCTCGCTTGTGTCTTTTTTATTCTGGATAGCCAGTTGGCCATTTTGTTGGAAAGCAAGTGTCATATTGGCTTTCCTCTGCTGTTGATTCCATCACGGTCTATTTACTTCTTGTTTGTGCTTCTTTCCCTTTGGTGTCTCTGGTGGAAGGTGTAAATTAATTGTATCGATTCTTGATCATTGCTTTACTTCTCAGCAAACATTTAAGTATACTTTACAGGATATCAACCCTCACCTTCACTTCTAGTGTGGTACAAACAAGCATTTATGACATAAGTAAAGGAGTAAAACACAGTATGAGGTAAAGAAACTGATTTACATAACTAAAAATAATTAATATATATTACTGAGGAAATTATCAGACTCACCAACACCACAGCAAAAGCACCGACTCGAAACGGCCAGTAACAATTACTGGCGGGCTTACGTATATTTACGGGATCCCAAATTGCACCCTTAGGGCCTGAGTTCGCTTTAATGGGAAACTTGTTCTGATCGTTTGAACACAAAAACTCCTTTGCCATTCCATGTGTACTGCATTGATGTATCTTCCAATTAGTCTGAGGGAAAAAGCTGTTTCCACAACAAACGTAGGCGGTCGTGCCCATGTGTTTTCGCGTATGTTCGTTTAGATGTTTTCAATCTTAAGTCTTTACTACATGTCTGGCATGCGGAAGTCATTTGGAAAAAAAAAAGAATACATTATGTATCAACGAAAATGTATTTCCCATGACCAACATCACGTGAATTGCCATCTATTTGTTGCGATATGTTGTAAAGCATTATCAGTTTGGCGTTTACTTTATGTGGAAATTACCGTGAACTTTACCTTCCCGATTTTGTACCGTGAACTGGATCATTTTATAACACTTTGCATAACAGGCAAACAAACGGTGTATCGGTGTTAACTGTTTGATGGAAACATGCTAGAGGTAACATTTGCAATTTCGGATGCGGTAGGATCATCTAAAACACTCTATATGCAATAAATTTAAGATTTCAGCTGTTTGCCGTGGTCTTTATCACGATCTGTCGGGCTCGGGAAAAAAATTTGGGCGAGCATTTCTCCAAAACCAGACAGTTTCTGCCTTCAAAGCAATCGTCATAAAAAATCGGAAGTTGAGCAGAGTACTTTGGTATATGACTCGTAAAAATGCGTGCTGTAATAACCAAAATATCGGGGGAAAACCGTACCTGAAGCGAGCGGTTTTCCTCATAAAATTCCGTTTACTATATCAAATGGTCACGTGGGTTCCCCACCCTGAATCTTGGAATATGGTAGTTGCATCTGGGACCCAAGCGGAGTGGTCCTTAATGAAGAAATTGAAAAAGTTCAGAATAGAGCTACTAGATTTGTAACAGGAAATTACTGCTTTGAAACTGGAAGCATGACTGGAATTTTGGGAAAATTAAGATGGGGGTCTCTCAAGAAAAGGAGAAGAGACAGTAGGCTCATACTCTTATACAAAGGTCTAAAGGGTGCTGCCATCATACAAGATACAAGATACAAGAAGCTTTATTTAAAGTCGACATTCATAATTTACAACAATTTAACATTAGCCTAGGGCTATTTTGTCGACAAACACATATTAAGACTATACAAGTATAAAGTTATAACAAAGATCACAGATATTTAGAAGAATATCACAGATATATATTACATGGCAATCCTACAAGAGATAAAATTAACATTAAGACTAGGCGATATTTCAATTTGGTGTAAGATACATGTCACATAAACCAGTCCCATAAAACTTGTTACATAAATTTTTTTTATAAAACTTGTTTAAAAAAAAAAGGAAAAAAAAGAAGTATTTCTTCCTTAAACAATCAGTTGAAGAAAGATAGAGTGGAAATTTCCACTATTAGTTTTCACTTATTTTACAATTTAGTGTATTTGAGTTCTAAAAAATTATCTAGCATACCCAATCATTCAAACAGATGACCTTTTTCCCCAAGCTAGGCACTGTAGAAAGCACCATTCAATGACGTTTCAGACCCTTACTGCAAGAACTGACATTTATAAAGAATTGTTCTTCCCCCGAACCATTAGAGATTGGAATGCCCTTCCCGATTCGATTATTTCGACGGCTCAAGGTGCTGAGGATTGTGTAGCTTAGTTTACCTCTTTGGTTAGTTCCCATATCACAGGTCCTGGTGTATGAATGTCATTTGATGTGTCACATGCAGTAACAATTCTGATTCTGATCACCTACCTATATAGAAATCATCATTCTGATTTTTGAAGTCAGTCTTAATTTCTCGTCTTAAAATGGATCTTGTCATAAAACTAGGACTACTAGATGTACCTCAGTTGCTTCACCTGGAACATCACTGTTTAGAAAAGACAAACAAAAACAACAACAACAAAAAAAAAAACGTCTCAAAAAGGGTTAATTTTGTTGGGAACAAGACAGTTCCCCGACAAGACAGTTCCCCGACACGGTTTTTGGAGACAGTTCCCCGACACATTTGAAGACAGTTCCCCGACACTTTTGAAGACAGTTCCCCGACACTATTGTTCATAGTTAAATGACCTGTGACTGATAATTATAATTGGCAATTAGTTCCCAGACACTTTTGAAGACAGTTCCCCGACACTCTTGTTCATAGTCTTAATGATCTATTTGGCATTTTAGTGATAACTGGGGATAATAAAGGCTAAGTGATCATTGTGAATGGATTAAGTATACCTGTGATTTGGAGAGGCAATGTCTTTCTGTGTCGGGGAATTGTCTTAAGATATATTAGTTATAATTCCGACGTTTCTTGCTATGGCAACTAAATTAATGAGATCCCTGAAATTTCCTCGTTGATTTCAAGACAGTTCGCCGACATTTGTTCTGACGATGATCTGTCTGGAAGTCTAAGCCAGAGGAGAGGTAATGTGGAATTTCTTTGTCAGTCAGCATTCGCCAAGATGCAGTTTAAATGTAGATGGTCTTTAATGCTCGGTCAAAGCCTAAAAGAATGCCAGGTCAACTTCGGATCGACGGCGATACGACGTGGCAACGTCGTATGTATCGCTGTGAGCCAGACGGTGATTTTAATGGGTAGATATTTGTTTCTTTGACTGCTCAACCATATTGATTGATAGTCAAATAATTATCATTATTGTTCTCATAACAGCGTTAGATATCTATTTCATATTCTTATACTTTAATAATATTTATTTAAAACAAAAACTTTGAACTCATCTTCTTTTTTCAAATGTTCATTATATGGAAAAATGACAATTAGAAATATACTATTGCGTTTCCTAGAAGACATTTTTGTTTTGTTTAAATGTGTGCATGTTCATTAACTGGACATGCTAGTTTGCTTAATTTCGGATGTATTCATTAAACTTATTGATAATGGTATCAAGTATAAGCTTTTTTCATACATGTAAAAGTCTGTCGGGGGAACTGTCCTCAAAAATGGTCGATGATTTAATATTTCTAAACGACTGTCGGTGAATTGTCTTCAAAATATTGATGAACAAATAATAACTATCAATTATGATAATCATCATGATCAGTCACAGGTCATTTGACTTTGAACAATAGTGTCGGGGAACTGTCTTCAAAAGTGTCGGGGAACTGTCTTCAAATGTGTCGGGGAACTGTCTCCAAAAATCGTGTCGGGGAACTGTCTTGTCGGGGAACTGTCTTGATTCCATTTTGTTTCACCTGATAGAATTAACTGTATCCGCCAAGGTGCTGGCGATTATACGTCGTTATTTTCCGGAGCCTGTACGGCTTTTGCCGAGTTTGAGATTTACGTCCCTTACTATTGATAGTCGGATCATTTCGGAAGTTTCCATTTATCTCCATTACAATCTGCGCCTGTGTTGGAAAAGGGCACAGCTCATCTACGTTCTTTTCTTTTTCATGCCTTAAAAATACAATTGTCTATGGCTACCGCCCAATCAGCCCTTCTTTTAAAGAAACAACTAGGTGGTAAGTAAATTTCACAGTGTAAAATGGAGTAGATTGGCTCCAGAATGCGACGAACTATAACGTGTCAAAACTTCTTTTGTTTCTCATGTCGCAGGAGTCAGCTGTCAATCAATTAATTCTCCTTGGGATTTTTCTGTCTGTCTTTTAAAACCCTTTTTCGTTATTTATAGATACTGCTGCATGTGACAACACAGTATCCTAGCACAGGTTCAGTCGATTGCAGCAACCAAAAAATTAAAAAAAATCCAAATTTCCTATCATTTTCATTCATTCCATTTATGCGTCACATTACTTTCAGGCAGGGCTCAAGAAAATAGACGGATCCAATGTTTTGACACGTGACCTTGTTTACCTGTCATTGCGCATGCGCAAAATTACTTTTCCTTTTGATTACAATCTTTCGTGGTTGGCAAAAAGACCCTGGTTCCATATAAACACATTGTAAATAGGTTCAATATTTCGGGCATATTTTAGTTGATTGTCACAGAAAATCGATCAAATTACACTTAAAATGAGTAGATAAATATATTTTAGAGCTCATTCATGCATCTTCCGCATTTAGTCATTCGTTTTGCGCATTTTTATTACAAATAATTAAGACAGTCCCGCCTCGTTACCGTATAAGTTTAATAGGTAATTTAATCATCAAAACATCCTCAAACATTCTAGAAACCAATAATTACTAGCCAAGACATGTCTATTATAAAAGTTTAAAGGTCAATTTTGTCATTTCGATTCCAAACAAAATACAAGCTTGGAGAAAATAACATCGCATTTACAATGGCGATAAACGGCCAAAGACGTTTTCTGCCAACCACCGGTCAGGCCCAGCAAATAGTATTATTGAGTGATGACGTAGTGTTTGGATGTGTCTATACTGGATTGTCTTGTCTGACTTACTGTGCGACGGAACCAATGGAAACAGGTCAACTCGGCCTGTAACCAACTCGGCCTCAAGTCAACTCGGCCGGGTCAACTCGGCCTGCATTCGTCAAGCATTATATGACAAATCATTAGTGAACGGAGAATTCTTTTCGCCTTTGACCAAAGTTATATTGTCTGAAAATTATTACTTGGGAATCGGACTTAAATGCACATTTTCAAGCTGTATTGATCAAAAAAGTATTTAGTTCACACCAAATGTATATATTCACATCTATCTATCTTTCTATCTATCTTCTGATACTGCGGCGGTCACATTTGACCATTACCGCAGGTGTATATTATATACACTCCGGGTTTTGCAGGATGAAAGCCTACACAGTAATCATGTAATTACGGTAGGGATCTTTAACCTGCACAGGGGATGGTTCTCCCTGCACAGGGGGCCTCCAGTTAACGTCCCGATCCGAAGGACGGTGCACTTTATGACATTCATCAAAGACTAACATTCGTTTCTGGTTCTTTGAGTAGTTTTCCAGTCCAGTATAAATACCACACCACATCTTAAGTGTATCAGGAGTTATTCTAAATGATATTAACCTGCTGTCCACAAATTGATTAGAAATGCTAATATTGTGTTACAATCCAACCATGCCATCGAGGTCTGCTGGAAAGATGTATGGAATAAGAAGTACCTAAAGACTAAAAAATACGGAAGGATAACACAGATAATATATTATATAAGACATTTAACATATGACTTCATCAAGGACACGTCCGTCAGGCTAAATTCGTATTAGGGTCTGACTTGACCAGGCCGAGTTGACTCAGGCCGACTTGACTCAGGGCCGAGTTGACCCGGATTCCTGTGCGACAGACTCACAGTTCAGTGGTCAGTGCACTTGCCGCAGGCTCTGATGCCGGAAATCTGGCTGGAAAAATGTAGGGCAACATTTACTTAAATAAAAAAAAAAATAACGCCCCCGCCCGTAGGGGCTTGAAGAAATATATGGACTGTATGATGCTTCCACGCAGAGCTGAATCTGGCCCGCACACTAGTACTGGTAAACCGCTTAGAGGTTCTAAGCCTGTCCAGGAACCGTGGTGAGAGGTGGACCGTCCATGCTAATAAACCCTATTGTTTTCATTGGGCGACAGGGCTTGAGATGTCATTTCATCTCAATGTCGCGTAAAAGTCCCACAAAATTGGAAGCAACGTCTCCAAAATGACCTTTACAGTATTGACTGGGACGTAAAACCTCAAATCAAACAAACAAACGTTTACTTAAAAAGAGCGTAGCACTGGAAAAAAAGGGCATGGCGCTAGAGAAAAGGGACATGGGGCATCACACCACGCTAAATGGGGGAAATACTAAAGTCTCTCAGAAAAATGATATTGGGGTCAACATACAGTACAGTTTCCGCGAAGCCTCAACAGTTCACGTACACGCATGATGTGTGGAAATGATTAACTTCCATGCATGAACCTCACGAAATCCCAACAAAACCGGTGCAAAATTCGCATTTCCAGCTCTTATTTCATGCATGAACTGATAGCCTTCGCGCATATCATGCATGGATGATTAAAATTCCAAGGGAAATTCCGCGGAAAAAAATTGTGTATGACCCATGAAGGCAGCTAAATGTACCTGTGTAGCAAATTGAGGTCGATCTTTATTATCAAGCCCATGCAAGATTTTTGGTGGCTGAGAGTGGCGCAAACAAATATTTTTAGTCATTTACTTTGATGGTTGTATTTTCTCATCAAGCCCTTTTCCTCTTTCTCCCGTCTTTCATCTCAGCCACAAACTCTTTTCTCCCTTTCTCTGGGAGACAACACAAAATGACCCAAAAGGGTTGAAGTGTCGTTAGGAAAGTTGCTTCCTATTTGTGGGACTTTTACCCGACACTGAGATAAAATGACATCTGAAGCCCTACCACACAATGAAGCTAATAGGATTTATATGCATGAACGGTTCGATTCTCATCACATTCCCTGGACAGGCTTAGACCTTCTAAGCGGTATACCAGTACTCAATTTCCGTTCTGCAAGGAAGCATCAAGCAGCCCAATCTATTTCTAATAGCCCCGAGGGGGCGTCTGTCTGTTAGAAGCCAAATGTTACTATTATGTGTCAGAAATTAGGTCATGTGCACTTGCACGTCATTCAGATGTTGGTGATATCACTTTTTGAGTTTTAGCACCTATAGATACCATTATGAAAACACAACCATTTAGATATATTGGTAAAATTTTACCACAGAAAATGAAAATTTTAGTTAAAAATCCCGATATTTTTCATATTTCTGCTCAAAACATAGATTGTGGGTACTTGTTTGAACCACCTCTGCAAGGCGGTTTTATCGAGGACCCACAGTATGTTTTTGAGCAGAAATAAGAGAAATAATGTGTACCCCTGTAAACCCCAGTTTTTCTATATGAAAGGGTGGTTGAATGGGGTCAAAATTATATCGGCATTTTCTCATGATGCAATATAAATACTGCACATGGCGCCATTCCAACATATTTTCTGTTTAGTATAATACACTATCTAGATGACGCATAGCCTTAAAATTTACCCATTATTTTCATGCATTCCCACTTGGAGAAAAAAAATTATCTTTCAGGACGAAAGATAAATTACGCGGGATACTTTACGTTTCATGCGTGAACACTTTGGTTTAAGCATGGAAACTCTGCACTATTTGAGATAAAAATTGCATGTGAAGCCGATGTCCTCCACGCAAAAATTATGTAATTGGAACGCGGGAAGTAAAAAATATCCATGCATGATGCACTAACCATCGAGGCTTCGCGGCAACTGTACTGTATTTCTGAGATTACATCCAATGCAACTAGGACATTAGGATTTCTTAGACGCAGTTTGGCTTTTGCTGCCAGACAGACAAAGGATGTTGCATACAAAACATTAGTTCGACTTCAACTTGAGTATACATCACCTGTTTGGCAGCCTCATGTTAAAACTCAGACTCAGCAGGTTGAGAAGGTTCAGAGGATGGCTGCCAAATGGACAGGACCTGCAGGCGATGGCGGAACAGAAGTAGTGTTGGTGATATGGTAGATGATCTGGAATGGCCATCGTTGGAGGCCCGTCGTGAGCAGTCTTCTTTAACCTTTTTTTATAAGATATACACTGATACAGTGTCTCTTAATAAAGATAAAAACTTGACCCCTGTGACTAGTTCAACTCAACCTGTTTAACAGAGCATCAAAATCTACAGTGCCATCTTGAGTGGCTGATCCAGTCCCTGTTTAATCTGGTGTCCCCCAAGGTTCGGTCTTTGGACCAGTCCTTTTCATGGTGTTTAATGATCTCCCTGATGACATCAGGGAAACTAATCGACACCCTTCGGACAAGCCAGTCAAGTTTGATTATACTCTTAATCAGCAATTTTGGAGCAGGGTCAATCTCGGATAATATCTTGGTATCACCATCACTGACGATATTGATTGGGATCAACATATTTAAATCTAAAGCAAATAGGACTTTAGGATTCCTTAGACCTAATTTGACTTTTACACCTACATGTAGGCAGACAAAGGATGTTGCATACAAAACGTTGGTTCGCCCTCAACTTGAATATGCATCACCCATTTGGCATCCCTATGTTAAAACCCAGAATCAGCAGGCTGACAGAGGGACCATAAAAAGACCAAGATACTTATTGGTAGCATAGTTTAGATGCAACCTGAAAAGGCAAAGACACAGACTAGCATCCATGGGGTCCAGCCGTACCCAGATACAAAAGCAGACTAGCAAGACATTATACTGGATCAATGTTGATGCAAGTAATTGCAATAGAGCGTGTATTAAACAAACTGAAGTCGAATATTCGCATTCATGAGCCGATTTGCAGAACTATACCAAGTTCACAAACTAAGGTCATGAGTTTGATTACACTCTTCTGGAGTCCATGTCATTGATCTGAACATTGATATTTGCCATTTGTCTATGAATTAAAGATTTTGGATTAAGGCTTTGGTACTATGACCTAAGCTACCTTCGAGCCTTAAATTTCTTGTCCACTCCTGTCTCCATATCTCCTGTGCCATCCTCAGTATCTCAGTCGGATGCCCGTCTGACTGGTGATCAGGACGCGGGTTTGGCATTTTTTCATGGAGATCATGAAAACTCAATGGAACAATCTGACCCCATTGCTCAGCAAGAATGTGCCCTGTCACGAGAAAATCTGTTTCATTATTTGCGTGCAACAAAGGGATTGGTCAGCCTGCATACTGTATTGTCGTTTGATCAGCTCATTTTAATTTGCTGCCAGTTTGCTATCGCTAATATGGGGACAGATTCTTTGATTCTCTTGGGGTTTTGTGTGTTTGTTTTGTTTTTAGTACAACATTGAGTAACGATGACCATTTCGGCTCCAACTATGCCACCAAATCCTGTTGCTTTTTCATATTGGGGTTTGCTTAGGCTCTCTTTGTGAAGGGAGATACCCAGATTTTCTGCGGAAAAGGGGAACATGCAATTTTAGTTTCAATGGGTATTTATTTTAAGGGAACACGGAAATAAAACTAATTTTGAGGAACTATGTACATTGTTTGAAAACACTTTCAGGACAATACATGTATAAAGAAGTGTGTGACCAGTGAAGACTCAAATCATCATACATGTCTGTGTAGTCTGATCAGAGTCGTTGCTGTTCACCTGAGCTGTCTATGGCCTCTGGTATATTCGAACAGTAACAAGCAAAGACTTTAGCAGGGTTTGCTGGATGCACAGACAGATCTTTTCCTTCCTTGGTAAAAAATCTTCTGCTGTGCGCTAGCTCATTTACATGATAAATCCATGATGCTGAGGCATTGAAGCAGAGCATGAGAAATGGGTCCTTATCCCATTGGCGAAAAAAAAAAGAAAAAAATTGTTGAAACAAGAAAAATAGCTTGAACGTCTTAATGGTATTATTTGTTTCTATATACAGGTAAATGGCAAAAAATATCATTTTTAAATTTCAGTAAATATTAGCATTGCCAAAACAAGTATAAACTGCTTGTCTATACGGTCATAAATGTCGAGATGGGACTCGCTGTGTCTCTGTGAAAGGCAGTAAAATTCTCGGACAGATTAGTGTCTCGTTCAGTGTACCATTACAATGTCATGCTGAGAACACCTCTGCGTCATGCTTGCTGTCTCGTTCCTCTCAGTGACAAGTCGAAGAAACACGGTGACACAGAAATTTGTCATGGTGACGACTTAGATCTATAGGAATGTCTCGTTGCCTGTACTGTATTTTAATTGAAAATCAGGAATTTCAAGAAAATACCCTGAAAATTTTGCCGCCTACACTAACAGATGTTTAGCACTTCAAGGGTGGAGCGCCAGGATTCTTGCTACTGGAATGACACTTTTTGCTGCCAAGCAGATGCCTTTTGCTGCCTACTTTCAAACCAGGTAGCAACTACATGTACAGTAAAATTCCTATATTAAGACCACCTTTGGGACTGTTCAAAAGTGGTCTTAAAGACCACTTTTGAACAGACCCAAAGATGGTCTCTGACCAGTGGACACTGAAAACACAAGGAAAGAATAACTGCAATCTGCAAAATAAGCTTTTTATATCAGAATTACACATAGTCTTAATTCATTAGAACCACCACAACATAGGTTCATAAGCAGAAATCATAACTTACCATTCTGTTATTACCAGTCACCTTATTTGTTGCTAAAGTAAATATATAAGGAACTCTATATCTTGATTCTTTCTGTATTTCAGATTTAAATAAGAATCCAGTGGAAGGTTTCTCAGCTGGCCTGGTGGATGATGAGGACATCTACAAGTGGGAGGTCCTAATAATTGGCCCACAAGACACCCTTTAGTGAGTATCTGGAAAGTCCTTGTATCTATCCAACCAGTCACCCTTTAGTGACTACCTGGAAGGTCCTTGTAACTACTGCATAAGACACCCTCTAGTGGGTATATGGAAGATCCTTGTATCTCACTCTAGAGACTATCTGGAAGGTCCTTGTTTTTGTTTGATTTGAGGTTTAACGTCCCTGTCAACACTGTAAAGGTCATTTTGGAGACAATGCTTCCAATTTTGTGGGACTTTTACCCAACACTGAGATGAAATGACATCTCAAGCCCTGTCAACCAATGAAACCAATAGGGTTTACTAGCATGGACAGTCTGCCTCACACCACGGTTCCTGGACAGGCTTAGATCCTCTAAGCGGTTTACCAGTACTAGTGTGCGGGCCGGATTCAGCCCTGCGTGGAAGCATCATGCAGCCCATATATTTCTTTAAGCCTCTATGGGCGGGGGCCATTGAAGGTCCTTGTAACTAACCAACAAGTTACACTTCATTGAGTATCTGGATCCTTGTTTTTATCACACAAGACACCCTCTAGTGAGTATCTGACAGGTCCTTGTCCCTTTCCCACAAGACACCTTCTAGTGAGTATCTTGACCCTCTAGTGAGTATCTGACAGGTCCTTGTCCCTTTCCCACAAGACACCTTCTAGTGAGTATCTTGACCCTCTAGTGAGTATCTGACAGGTCCTTGTCCCTTTCCCACAAGACACCTTCTAGTGAGTATCTGACAGGTCCTTGTCCCTTTCCCACAAGACACCTTCTAGTGAGTATCTTGACCCTCTAGTGAGTATCTGACAGGTCCTTGTCCCTTTCCCACAAGACACCTTCTAGTGAGTATCTTGACCCTCTAGTGAGTATCTGACAGGTCCTTGTCCCTTTCCCACAAGACACCTTCTAGTTAGTATCTGAAGGGATGCAGACTAGCAGTTGCCCAAGGTGCCTAAAGTTTGAATAAAATGCTTATTAACTTGTGTAAAATTTGGATTTATGGCACTTTGGAATGCTTTAGTCTGTTAGAAGCCTCTGTGGTGTAGTGGTTACGCTACTCGCCTTGTTAACCAGAGATAGCAGGAATGATCCCGGGTTTCTGCAGGCTTTCCAATGAGTCTTTAAACCAAGGTCCCGTCTCCGTATGACCTTAGCTGTTGGTGGGACGAAAACTCAAACACTCACTCAATGCTTAGTCTGTTTCCCTGATCTGGAATGTCTTTGCAATTATTCCATAAGGCACCCTCTTGTTGATACCTGGAAGGTCCTTATAACTACCCTACAAGACATCAGTTAGTGAGTGTCTTGAATGTCCTTGTAACCAACCCATAAAACAGCCTCAAATGAGTATCTGGAAGGTCCTTGTGTTAAACTACCATACCAAGACCCTCTAGGGCATATCTGGAAGGCCTCTGTAACCTTACCATCCCACAAGACACCTGGAAGGTCCTTTTAACTGCAACACATGGCACCCTCTAGAAACTATTTAGTTAATCCTTTCAATCTTATAACTATCCCATAAGAAACCCTCTAGTGAGTGTCTGGAAGGCCCTTGTAACTATCTTACAAGAGTTCCTTATAACTAACCAAGAAGACACCTTCTAGTGAGTATCTGGTAGGTCCTTGAAACTGTCCCACAAGGTCTTGTAACTATCCCAGAAGACACCCTCTTGTGAGTATCTGGAAGGTCCTTGTAATATGCCCAAAGATACATATACATCTCTTGAAGGAGATTGCATTGCAATGACTATGGTGGGTCAAATTTTGGGATACTGTGGATGAGAAGGTACAGCACGTGGGCAATGGTTTGGCAAAGGCTTTGTCCAGATCATATCTTGCCAGAGCCTTTGTCATATTTCTAACCTTGCTTTGTTGGGCTGGCATACATAATTAGGCAATATCTGTGGCTCTGGTAAGGAGCAATGAGGCTATTTTTAGGGTATCTTGTTTTCCCTATATAAAGCTTGTTGTGGATACTTTTTGGAATCACCTGATAAGGGTCTGCACTGTTTGCTTAGGCCTGCATGTCCCAACACTTAGGATCATTATGGTAAATCTAAAAATTCAGGACTCTCACAAGTCCTTGTAGCTGAGCAGGTTGGTTTACGTCTTTCCTGGTCACAAACTCTGAAGACAGCTTTTCTCATCATGGGACACTTACTGCCAGTTTACAATCAGCTGATGTGGAGAATGAAATTTTTATGTTAAAAATGTGGTTCTGGATAATTCATGGTAGTCATTATATAGGGTTGATAACCATTATTTGTTTGTTTGATTTGAGGTTTAACGTCCCCGTCAACACTGTAAAGGTCATTTTGGAGACGTTGCTTCCAATTTTGTGGGACTTTTACCCGAATTGATAACGGTTAACGCTTTAATTAATTATACCCGCTTTTTCGAAGTTAAAATTGGGTATATTGTTTTCCTGTCAGAGTCCCGTGTCTGTCTGTCCATGTGTGTATGTGTGTGTGTGTGTGCATGCATGTGTGTGCGTTTGTGTGTACGTCCCATCACATTTCTTTGGAATGGATCTCCTCTGAAACCGGTGTAGCAGTTTATCTTTACCCCCTGGGTAGCTTTACCCCCGGGGGTAAAGATATCCCGGGATATCTTTACCCTCACCCTGGATATCTTCACCCCCGGGGGTAAAGATATCCTGGCTGGGATATCTTTACCCCCGGGGGTAAAGCTAAACTGGCTAGGATATCTTTACCCCCACCCCAGCTTTTGGGTATAAACTATTTTCTTAATGCCCAATTTCTTTTTATATTATGTAAGTGAAGCAAGATAGTGGACTCGATGTTTCACTTTAACATTTTTTTCCTTTCAATCATGACTCCGACTAATAGAACTACCCTTAGTAAGAAATATGACCATATTATAGAGGCAAATGATTATTTAATAACTTCTTTTTTGTATATTTTCTTATTCAAAATGTTGCTTATGACAATCTTTCATAATCTTGCATTATCCCTGTCAGTCGTGAAATGGGTGGTGGTGGTGAGTGGAAAGGCGGGGGGTAAAGATATCCCGGCTGGGATATCTTTACCCCCGGGGGTAAAGCTAAACTGGCCGGGATATCTTTACCCCCACCCCAACTTTTGGGTATAAACTATTTTCTAAATGCCCAATTTCTTCTTATATGTAAGAGAAGCAAGATAGTGGACTCGATGTTTCACTTTAACATTTTTTGTTTCAATTGTGACTCGGACAAATAGAACTACCATTAGAATGAAATATGACCATATTATAGAGGCAAATGATTATTTAATAACTTCTTTTTTGTATATTTTCTTATTCAAAATGTTGCTTATGGCAATCTTTCATAATCTTGCATTATCCCTGTCAGTCGTGAAATGGGTGGTGGTGGTGAGTGGAAAGGCGGGGGTAAAGATATCCCAGCTGGGATATCTTTACCCCCGGGGGTAAAGCTAAACTGGCCAGGATATCTTTACCCCCACCCCAACTTTTGGGTATAAACTATTTTCTAAATGCCTAATTTATTCTTATATGTAGTAGAAGCCAGATAGTGGACTCAATGTTTCACTTCAACATTTTTCGTTTCAATTGTGACTCGGACAAATAGAACTACCCTTAGTAAGAAATATGATCATATTATAGAGGCAAATGATTATTTAATAACTTCATTTTGTATGTTCTTCTAAATTATATTTCAGCAGGGAAAATAACAAATAGTCTATGAATTAAAAATCACTTTAAGAAATTGTATAGTTTCTTATTCAAAATGTCCCTTATGACAATCTTTCATAATCTTGCATTATCCCTGTCAGTTGTGAAATGGGTGGTGGTGAGTGGAAAGGCGGGGGTAAAGATATCCTGGCTGGGATAGGATATCTTTACCCCCGGGGGTAAAGCTAAACTTGCCAGGATATCTTTACCCCCACCCCAACTGTTGGGTAGAAACTATTTTCTAAATGCCCAATTTCTTTTTATATGTAAGTGAAGCAAAAAAAAAAAAAAAAAAAAAAAAAACAAGCATAATTAAACCATACGGCTTGCAAGAATATTTTTTTCACATCTTACACCATTGCTCATTGGTTGGGGTGAAATATATATATGGCTGGGATAGGGAGACCCACCCCCACCACCACCCCCCAAAAAAATCAAGACTTTGGAAAAACCCGACAAGCACACTTCTCAACAATGGAAGGTACTACTGATGTCCAATGGTTTATGGTTACATATAAGACTAATTTGGCATTGAGAAAATAGTTTATACAAAAAGTGGGGATGGGGGTAAAGATATCCTGGCCAGTGTAGCTTTACCCCCGGAAGGGCAAGATATCCCAGCCAGGATATCTTCATCTCCGCCTTGCCACACACCACCACAACCACCACCACTCACAACTGACAGGGTTAATGCAGGATTAAGAAAGATTGTCATAAGCAAGTTGTTGACTAAGAAAATAAACAAAATGAAGTTATTAAACAGTCATATGCCTCTATAATATGGTCATATTTCTTACTTAGGGTAGTTCTATCAGTGTCATGACTGAAACAAAAAATGTTCAAGTGAAACATCGAGTCCACTATCTTGCTTCAGTTACATATAAGAAGAAATTGGGCATTGAGAAAATGGTTTATATCCAAAAGTGGGGATGGGGGTAAAGATATCCTGGCCAGGATATCTTTACCCCCTGCCTTTCCACTCCGGGGATACCCCGGGGGTAAAGATATCCCAGCCAGGACATCTTTATCCCACGCCTTTCCACTCACCCCCATCACCCATTTCACAACTGACAGGGACAATGCAAGATTATGAAAAATTGTCATAAGGGACATTTTGAATAAGAAAATATACAAAAAGAAGTTAATAAATAATCATTTGCCTCTATAATATGTTCATATTTCTTACTAAGGGTTGTTCTATTAGTCCGAGTCACGATTGAAACGAAAAATGTTAAAGTGAAACATCGAGTCCACTATCTTGCTTCTCTTACATATAAGAAGAAATTGGGCATTAAGAAAATAGTTTATGTCCAAAAGTTGGGGTGGGGGGAAAGATATCCTGGCCAGTTTAGCTTTATCCCCGGGGGTAAAGATATCCCAGCCAGGATATCTTTACCCCCCGCCTTTCCACTCACCCCCATCACCAAATTCACAACTGACAGGGATAATGCAAGATTATGAAAAATTGTCATAAGGGACATTTTGAATAAGAAAATATACAAAAAGAAGTTATTAAATAATCATTTGCCTCTATAATATGTTCATATTTCTTACTAAGGGTTGTTCTATTAGTCCGAGTCACGCTTGAAACGAAAAATGTTAAAGTGAAACATCGAGTCCACTATCTTGCTTCTCTTACATATAAGAAGAAATTGGGCATTAAGAAAATAGTTTATATCCAAAAGTTGGGGTGGGGGTAAAGATATCCTGGCCAGTTTAGCTTTACCCCCAGGGGTAAAGATATCCCAGCCAGGATATCTTAACCCCCGCCTTTCCACTCACCACTACCACCCATTTCACGACTGACGGGGATAATGCAAGATTATTACAATGGGTTGTTCTATTAGTCCGAGTCACAATTGAAACAAAAAATGTTAAAGTGAAACATCAAGTCCACTATCTTGTTTCTCTTACATATAAGAAGAAATTGGGCATTTAGAAAATAGTTTATACCCAAAAGTTGGAGTGGGGGTAAAGATATCCTGGCCAGTTTAGCTTTACCCCCGGGGGTAAAGATATCCCAGCTGGGATATCTTTACCCCCGCCTTTGCACTCAACACCACCACCCATTTCACAACTGACAGGGATAATGCAAGATTATGAAAGATTGTCATAAGGGAAATTTTGAATAAAAAATATACAAAAAAAGTTATTAAATAATCATTTGCCTCTATAATATGGTCATATTTCTTACTAAGGGTAGTTCTATTAGCCCGAGTAACAATTGAAACAAAAATGTTAAAGTGAAACATCAAGTCCACTATCTTGCTTCTCTTACATATAAGAAGAAATTGGGCATTTAGAAAATAGTTTATACCCAAAAGTTGGGGTGGGGGTAAAGATATCCTGGCCAGTTTAGCTTTACCCCCGGGGGTAAAGATATCCCAGCCGGGATATCTTTACCCCCACCTTTGCACTCAACACCACAACCCATTTCACAACTGACAGGGATAATGCAAGATTATGAAAGATTGTCATAAGGGACATTTTGAATAAGAAAATATACAAAAAGAAGTTATTAAATAATCATTTGCCTCTATAATGTGGTCATATTTCTCACTCTCTTACATATAAGAAGAAATTGGGCATTAAGAAAATAGTTTATACCCAAAAGTTGGGGTGGGGGTAAAGATATCCTGGCCAGTTTAGCTTTACCCCGGGGGGTAAAGATATCCCAACCGGGATATCTTTACCCTCGCCTTTGCACTCACCACCACAACTGACAGGGATAATGCGAGATTATGAAAGATTGTCATAAGGGACATTTTGAATAAGAAAATATACAAAAAGAAGTTATTAAATAATTATTTGCTTCTATAATGTGGTCATATTTCTTACTGTCTTACATAAAGAGGAAATTGGGCATTAAGAAAATAGTTTATACCCAAAAGTTGGGGTGGGGGTAAAGATATCCTGGCCAGTTTAGCTTTACCCCCGGGGGTAAAGATATCCCAGCCGGGATATCTTTACCCCCGCCTTTGCACTCACCACCACCACCCATTTCACAACTGATAATGCAAGATTATGAAAGATTGTCATAAGGGACATTTTGAATAAGAAAATATACAAAAAGAATATACTAAATAATCATTTGCCTCTATAATGTGGTCATATTTCTTACTAAGGGTAGTTCTATTAGTCTGAGTCATGATTGAAACGAAAAATGTTAAAGTGAAACATCGAGTCCACTATCTTGCTTCTCTTACATATAAGAAGAAATTGGGCATTAAGAAAATAGTTTATACCCAAAAGTTGGGGTGGGGGTAAAGATATCCTGGCCAGTTTAGCTTTACCCCCGGGGGTAAAGATATCCTGGCCAGTTTAGCTTTACCCCCGGGGGTGAAGATATCCAGGGTGGGGGTAAAGATATCCCGGGATATCCTTACCCCCGGGGGTAAAGCTACCCCTGAGTAGCTTTACCCCCGGGGGTAAAGCTACCCAGGGGTCAAGATAAACTGGGACACCGGTTAAGGTACCCTTTTCAAACTTTGCCTGTGGATAGTACATGGGATGTAGATGGCACTGGGCTACTTTTGGTGTGACCTTGGCCTCAACATGACCCCAAGGTCAAAGGTAAAAAAGTATGACAGTACCATATATTTAGTGTTATTCATAGAAAAAGCAGGTATTTGGGATGGTATACCATCGACTGCTCCATCTAGTTCTTAACTTTTATTATGAGTATCCATGCAGAAACAACAGTGCATTTTGTGGACTTATATTGTGTCATTATTTTCAGTGAGGGAGGGTTTTTTAAGGCAACACTGACATTTCCAAAAGATTATCCACAGCGACCTCCAAAGATGGTATTCCAGACAGAGATGTGGCACCCTAACAGTAAGTAGTCATTGTGGACCAGTCACCATTGAGAATTAACCTTTTTTGTACCAAATGGAATCTTCCTCCTTATACGTGTATATAGCAGGATTCCATTTCAAAATTTAGGGGTGTCAGGTTGTGTTTTCATCAAAATTTATTTGGAAAATGACTGAACTTTTAGCAAACTTTGGCAGGATTTAGTAACGTCAAGATGATGTCCATGTCAACAATGCATTTTTCACAGAAAAATTGTCAAATTAAAAGGCGATAAAATCCAATTCAAAGTAGTCATATGATAAAGAGAATCTTACACTTGTTGTCATTTCATATGAAATTTATGAAACTCGCCGAAGGCTCGTTTCATAAATTTCATATGAAATGACCACTCGTGTAAGATCCTCTATGCTGTTATCAAAATAATGGCGTTATTACACTGTCAGAATTTATGTCCTTAACATATTTGCGGTATACATGCAGCTATAAGAAATGAATGATTAGTCATGAAAAAAACATTCTGATAAAACGTTTTATATACACACTAACCTGATTATTGCATGCTTAGTTGGATGCCTTTGAATTTTACTGTTAGGCATTTTACTGCTGATATGTTATGGCAATGGCCTCACAAAAAAAATAAGAAGTGAGTATGCATATTATGATAAAATGCATATGGTCAGCCTATCAAGTACAATATCTAAAATTTTGGCAAAAGCTGCTCACATTTTTTCTGCAAAAATATTAGTAAATTTGCCATATTTAATGATCAAAGTTTTAATGATACGTTAACTTATGACAGGTCAACCGATATCGTAATTCATGACAATATCCGCCAATACCAGTGCAGTAAGCTTACATCTCTCATTATCTCATATATTACAGTTGAAAAAGATGGAACAGTGTGCATATCAATATTACACGAGCCAGGTGATGACAAATATGGCTACGAGCCCGCATCCGAGCGATGGCTTCCTATACATACAGTAGAAACAATCATAGTTAGCGTAATCTCAATGTTAACGGAACCTAACGATGAATCACCAGCAAATGTTGATGCAGCAGTAAGTATTATAGCTGACCACGAGGTTATAAAACTTTTTTCATGCTCGACTCACTTGAGCATCATATTTGTCCTCCTCACAAATTTTAAAATGCCAACAATTGTTGGCATTTTAAAATTTGTGAGCAGGACAAATAACATTCTCTGCTATCTGAGAAAGAAAAATCAGTTAACTTCTAAGTATTTTGATTTTTATGAGCATCACAAGTTTCATGCTCAGCTGAGTTGAGCATGAAAAAAGTTTTAAAACCTTAAGGCCTGACAACGAACGTTAACTGAGTATTTCAATACACTCCTCCCCAGTTTTTAACTTTAGCTAATTGCGGCACATGATTTTAATGTTTACCATGGTTTTAGAAGCAGAATGGAAATCCGTATACAGGGAATTTCGTGTAGTAAGACCACCTTTGGGACTGTTCAAAAGTGGTCTTTAAGACCACTTTTGAACAGTCACAAAAGTGGTCCCTTTCTAGAAGACACTGAGTGCTGAAAACACACAGAGAGAATGAGTAAAACCTCATAAACATGCTTTTTAAAGGAGAATTAGTCCTATTTTACAGTGGGGGTCAGAACTAAAGTTAACACCCTTGTGCGCTTGGTGTTCATGTTAGGTGAACAAATTTACTATCATTATAATGCAAATAGTGCACTTGGCGTGCACGTCCCAAGTGCACTTTGTGTAAACTTTAGTTCAGGCTTTACTGTAGGTGGTCTTAATAGCGGAATTTCACTGTAGTTCCCGATCTGGATCCATATTTATCATATGACGTCACATCCGAGAATGTAATAAAGCCATTTAATACATTTGATAATCCTCTAGTGGATTAAATATGCAAATTAGTTAGATACGCCCCGTTACGTTACATGTACGATGTTCTTAACGACGTCACGCTTACTAATGGCAAAATATTGACATTTTTGTTAAACAATCGTATATAAAATGCGCTTTAAATGTCATATGATAAATAGAATCTTCCATTCTCTTTCTTTATTGAATTTATTAAACTCGTTGAAGAAAAGGGATAAAATGCTCGGCTCAGCCTCGCATTTTATCCCTTTTCCTCAACTCGTTTAATAAATTCAATAATACATGAGCACTCATGTAAGATCCTCTATTGTTTGTATAACTGGGTCAGCATAGTGAGAGTAACTGGATACCATTCCAAAGGAAGCTTGTCATTGGTAAGTGGTAGGTGGCAGGACTGAGGAGTCTAAATCGTCTTATACTAAACTGGCACAGTTTTCTATGTTTTGGTGTTTTTAGGATACCTCAGCATGAAGGCAAGCTATTGTGATCACCTTATGTCGTTTGTACATCAGTCGTCATCCACCGCCCATCAGGCTTGAAGAAATATATGGGCTGCATGATGCTTCCACGCAGAGCTGAAACAGACCCACACACAAGTACTGGTAAACTGCTTAGAGGATCTAAGCCTGCCCAGGCAAACCAGTGTGAGTTGGCCCATCCATGCTTATAAACCCTATTGGTTTCATTGGGGGGGCAGGGCTTGAGATGTCATTTCATCTCAATGTCGGGTAAAAGTCCCACAAAATTGGAAACAACGTCTCCAAAATGACCTTTACAGTGTTGACGGGGACGTTAAACCTCAAATTAAACAAAACAAAAACAAATCAAACAAAATACATCAGTCGTGCATTGTCAGCATTTACTTTGTTCACCATCTTGGAGGTCACAGTTTTGCTCCAATCTTCATGATACTTTACCAGAATGTTTTACTTGACAATACATGTCAGATTCAAATATAGGTCATGTCGGGTAAAAAACTAAATCACTAAACTCCGTTCAGAAAATCTGAATCATCGATTTTTTCGATTCTCGCGTTTAATACTCATTTTAGCCCATACATCACTATGGGAAAGTTTTAGACCTCACCCTCCGCCGATTTCTCCAGCAAGTCGTATGCCTCTGCGATAGCCAGGAAGGTCTGTGATTGTTTGGAGAAAAGTGCAAAATCTAAATTTTCTTCCACAGACTAAGACATTCTGACAGGTTCGACACACCCTTTTAAACCATATATAGAAGTGGTTACTGCTCTTGCAAATTACAAGGGCGTCTATGTTTTATTTGCACGATCACTTCATGGAAAATCATAAGCTGTGACACCACATCCGATATCGGTATATTTCTTTTTGACAACTGTTGACAGCACATCGCGCTAGTGGCTCCCCGTTCCTAGTGAGCCTCTATCTAGCCATTCGAATGTAAGGTGTGTCGTTACTGCATGTCTATTTATAAAGTGCATCACATGGATTTGAATATTTATTATTTTACCTGACAATCATCGTCAAATGGACTTAGTCTGTGGCCTCATTTCTTTGTTTTGCAATTTTCTCCAAATAATCACAGCCTTCCCTGACTGTCGCAGAGGCATATGACCTGTTGGAGAAGTCGGCGGAGGGTCAGGTCTAAAACTTTCCCATAGTGATGTATGGGCTAAAATGAGTATTAAAAGGAAGAAACGAAAAAATCGATGATTCAGATTTTCTGAACGGAGTTTAGGTCAAATTACTTTAACACCTTGTTCACCCTCTAGAGGCCGCAGTTTTGCTTCAATCTTCATGAAATTTATGGATGTTTGTCTTGATGTCTTAGTCAAGTCTCCGAGATTCTACTGCTGTTTCATGAAGATTGAAGCAAAACTGTGGTCCTAGAGGGTGAACAGGTTTTAAAGCAATTTGAACGAGTGACCACGTTTTTGATCTGACATGACTAGGGCTGGCTAATCGGAGCTGAAAAGATAATCGATTATCAGTCCTGTCATTGTGATCGATAATCGATTAGTAATCGCTGTGGTTTTTGTCATTATTTTACCTGTCTGGCTTTCTGTCTGAGCATGGCTCTTACCATATGTTGCACTTTACCATATGTATATTTGAACAGACAGACCTGAGCGAACAGTGTAGACCCAGATGAGACGCCGCAGAATGTGGCGTCTCATCAGGGTCTACACTGTTTGCCCCATCATCCAGCTATTTTAGGCATAACTTTGGGTAGTAAATTGTACCTATCAAGTAATCGATTAAAAGCAAATCAGAAATGATAATCATTTTTGTGGAATTTATCGATCGATTAATCGATTGTACGATTCATCGTGCCAGCCTTAGACATGACCCATATTCAAACTTGACCAAGCTAGCATTAAGACAGCAGTCTGATATAGTTTCATGAAGACTGAAGCAAAACTGTGGCCTCAATAGGGTGAACAAGGTTTTAAAGCAATTTGACCTAGTTTTTGATCAGACATGACTCATATCAAAACATGACCCAGGTATCATCAAGACACATTCTGGAACTGCTTGATAAATACTGAAGCTAAACTGTGGCCTCTAGAGGGTGAGCAAGGTTTTAAAGCAAACTGATCCAGTGATTGTGTTTTTAGCTCACTTTTCACGTAGTGACAAGGTGAGCTTTTGGGATCACTTTTTGTCTGTCGTGCGTCAGTGCGTCCGTAAACTTTTTCTTCAAACCACATCTCCTCCTAAACCACTGATCGGATTTTGACCAAACTTCACAGGAATGATCCTTAGGTGGTCCCCTTTCAAAGTTGTTCAAATGGTTCCGGTCCATTGTACATCTAGGTCACAGGAGCCAAAAATAGATTTTTTTTCACCGAAAACTTAAAAAACCTTCTCTGAAACCACAAAGCCCAGGTCTTTGATATTTGGTATGAAGCTTCATCTAGTGGACCCCTACCAAGATTGTTCATATTATAGTGCTGGGGCCAAAAATGCCCCCGCCACGGGGCCCTTTGGTTTTATATGGGCTTATATAGGGAAAACCTCTAAAAACCTTCTCTGAAACCGCAAGGCCCTGATCTTTGATATTTGGTATGAAGCTTCATCTAGTGGACCTCTACCAAGATTGTTCAAATTATAGTGCTGGGGCCAAAAATGCCCCCGCCCCGGGGCCCTTTGGTTTTACATGGGCTTACATGGGGAAAATCTTTAAAAATCTTCTTCTCTGAAACCGCAAGGCCCAGATCTTTGATATTTGGTATGAAGCTTCATCTAGTGGACCCCTACTAAGATTGTTCAAAATATAGTGCTGGGGCCACAAATGCCCCCACTCCGGGGCCCTTTGGTTTTACATGGGCTTATATAGGGAAAAATCTTAAAAAATTTTCTTCTCTGAAACCGCAAGGCCCAGATCTTTGATATTTGGTATGAAGCTTCATCTAGTGGACCCCTACCAAGATTGTTCAAATTATAGTGCTGGGGCCAAAAATGCCCCCGCCCCGGGGCCCTTTGGTTTTACATGGGCTTATATAGGGAAAATCTTTAAAAATCTTCTCATAAACCGCAAGGCCCAGATCTTTGATATTTGGTATTAAGCTTCATCTAGTGGACCTCTACAAAGATTGTTCAAATTATAGTGCTGGGGCCAAAAATGCCCCCGCCCCGGGGCCCTTTGGTTTTACATGGGCTTATATAGGGAAAATCTTTACAAATCATCTTCTCTGAAACGGCAAGGCCCAGGTCTTTGCTATTTGGTATGAAGCTTCATCTAGTGGACCCCTACCAAGATTGTTCAAATTATAGTGCTGGGGCCAAAAATGCCCCCACCCCGGGACCTTTTGGTTTTATATAGGCTTAGGTGAGGAAAATTTTTAGAAATTCTGCTCTGAAACTGCCAGGTCCAGGTCTTTGATATTTGGTATGAAACTTCATCTAATTGACCTCTACCAAGATTTTTCAAATTATAGCCTTTGGGCCTAAAATGTCCCTGCGCTGGGACCCACTAGTTTTACATAGGCATATATAGGAAAAGCCTTTAAAAATCATCTTGTCCGAAACCAGGAGGCCCAGATCTTTGATATCTGGTGTGAAGCTTCAACTAGTGAACCTCTGCTGAGATTGGTCAAATTATAGCCAAAAATGCCCACGCGCCGGGCCCGCTGGTTTTACATAGGCTTTTATAGGGCATTCCTTTAAAAATCTTCTTTTCTGAAACCAGAAGGCCCAGGTATTTAATATTTGGTCTGAAGCCTTATCTAGTGGACCGCTACCAAGTTTATTCAAATTATAGCCCTTGCGCCAAGAATGCACTAAAGACACTGATACTCAGGTGAGCGATTCAGGGCCCTCTGGGCCCTCTTGTTTATCTGACATGACCATATTTGAACTTGACCACAATATCATCAAGTCCAATATTCTGGTGTTGGAACTTTGAGATAAACATTTTGGAATAGCTTCATAAAGATTGAAGCAAAACTATGGCCTCCACAGGGTGAACAAGGTTTTAAAGCAACTTGACCTAGTTTTTAGCTCACCTGTCACATAGTGACAAAGTGAGCTTTTGGGATCACTTTTCGTCCGTCGTGCGTGCGTGCAACCGTCCGTCCGTCCGTGCGAAAACTTTTTCTTCAAACGACATCTCCACCTAAACCACTAATTGGATTTTGACCAAACTTCACAGGAATGATCCTTAGGGGGTCCCCTTTCAAAGTTTGTCAAATGGTTCCGGTCCGTTGCGCATCTAGGTCACAGGAGCCCAAAATAGATTTTTTTCACTGAAAACTTAAAAAATCTTCTTCTCTGAAACCACAAGGCCCAGGTCTTTTTTATTTGGCATGAAGCTTCATCTAGTGGACCCCTACCAAGATTGTTCAAATTTTAGTGCTGGGGCCAAAAATGCCCCCGCTCCGGGTCCCTTTTGTTTTTACATAGGATTATATAGGAAAAATCCTTAAAAATCTTTTCTCTGAAACCGCAAGGCCAAGGTCTTTGATATTTGGTATGAAGCTTTATCTAGTGCTCCCTTACCAAGATTGTTCAAATTTTAATGCTGGGGACAAAAATGCCCCCGTCCCAGGGCCCTTTGGTTTTACATAGACTTATATAGGGAAAATCTTCAAAAATCTTCTTCTGAAACCGCAAGGCCCACATCTTTGATATTTGGTATGAAGCTTCATCTAGTGGACCTCTACCAAGATTGTTCAAATTATAGTGCTGGGGCCAAAAATTCCCCAGCCTTGGGGCCCTTTGGTTTTACATAGGCTTATATAGGGAAAATCTTTATAAAAATTTCTACCCTGAAACCGCAAGGCCCAGGTCTTTGATATTTGGTATGAAGCTTCATCCTATGGACCTCTACCAAGATTGTTCAAATTATAGCTCTGGGGCCAAAAATGCCCCCTCTCTGGGGCCCTTTAGTTTTATATAGACTTATATAGGGAAAATCTGGAAAAATCTTCTTCTCTGCAACCACAAGGCCTAGGGCTTTGTTATTTGGTGTGAAGCTTAATCTAGTGGACCTCTACCAAGATTGTTTCAATTATAGCCCTGAGACCAAAATGCCTCCACGTTGGGCCCTTTGGTACAGAGAGACTTATATAAGGGAAAATCTTTAAAAATCTTCTTCTGTGAAACTACAAGGCCCAGGTGTTTGATATTTTGTGTAAAAATTTCATCTAGTGGACCTCTATCAAGATTGTTTAAATTGTAGCCCTGGGGCCAAAAATGCCCCCACCCAAGACCCTTTGGTTTTACATAGTCTTATATAGGGAAATCGTTAAAAATCTTCTTCTCTGAAACTGCAAGGCCCATATCTTTTATAATTGGTAAGGAGCTTCAGCTAGTGGACCTCTACAAAGATTGTTCAAATTATAGCCCTCGGGCCCTTTGGTTTTACATAGACTTATATAGAGATAATCTTCTGAAACAGCAAGGCCCAGGCCTTTGATATTTGGTGTGAAACTTAATCTAGTGGACCTCTTTCGCACTATAGCCCTGGGGTCAATAATGGCCCTCCCTGGGGCCCACTTGTTACTCTATGGATCAGGTGAGCGATCCAGGGCCATCACGGCCCTCTTGTTAATCCGACATGACCCATTCAAACATAGGTTGTTGGTACTGACTTAAGAACTACCTCAATAAAGCAGTTCAGTGAGCACCCACAGCATATGGTTTAAGTATCAGGCCTCATATTTGTCAGGCATTTGCAGGATTTCATTCTTTTAGAGCTTCTTGATTTCAGGCTTTTAGATTTTGATTTTTTGTGCCTTTAGTCCGTTTAAAAAACTATTTAACCCTTATCCTGCTGAATAAATTTATTAACCCACACCCATTTCTGACTATAAGTCAACCAAATTACTTGATATTTTCACAAACTGCATTACAAACAGTGTAGATCTTGATCAGATGGTTTCTTCAGAAGCCATCTGATCTGGATCTACACTGTTTGCAAAGGTAATAGTTGTCTTGTTCAGCAGGATAAGGGTTGAAGCTGCAAAATCTGGCCTTTCAGGCATGGAAAAGTGTGGTCAGTATGAGGCCTGAAGTATAAATAAGAGTTTTATCTCAGTTTTATCTAAATGCAGCTTGAACAGAAATAGTTCAGAATTAAGCTCTGAGACAAACATAGTTACCTCACATTAATCGTGCTTATAAAGTGCTTCATAAGTAAATCTTCACCCAAAAATAAGATCACTTTTAACTACGGAAATGTCTCCCTACTTGACATCATGTGAACAAGTCCGTGAATTGAGCACCCCTCCAAACCTCACTTTATATAGAGAAAACTGGGGTTTACAGGGGTATACATTATTCTCCTTATTTCTGCACCAAGACATAGGTTGTGGGTACATGCTGGAAATGCCTCAGTGAGGTGATTCTAATAAGCACTCACATTCTATGGAGTAAAACTAAGAAAAATATCTAATTTTTCACAGGAAAAGTAACCGTTTTGGAGATTTGAAAGAATGCTTTATGTCACACAGTTGTGTTATCCTTATGAGACCCCAATCTCCCTATTTGAAAATCAAAATCTCCATATTTGGGTCCAAGAAAATATCAAATGAATGTGATTGATTTCACATTCACATTTGCATCATATTCATGTTTATACCCCCCCCCCCCCCCCCCCCAGCCCATCGGGGCTTAAAGAAATAGATAGGCTGCATGATACTTCCACGCGGAGCTGAAACTGACCTCACACAAGTACTGGTAAAACGCTTAGAGGATCTAAGCCTGCCCAGGCAAAGCGGTGCGGGTCGGATCGTCCATGCTTATAAACCCTATTGGTTTCATTTGGCAACAGGGCTTGAGATGTCATTTCATCTCAGTGTCGGGTAAAAGTCCCACAAAATTGGAAGCAGCATCTACAAAATGACCTATATAGTGTTGACGGGGATGTTAAACCTCAGAAGAAACAAAATACAGGTAAATGAGGTAATTGACACCTAGTTAATCTTGAGCTCACCCCAGTGATTTTCCTTAATTGATATATTGGTAACTGGTAATGGGCATTGTTTATGAAGATTTCAACAGTACGCTTATTGCATTCTGATCTAGACCTTTGTTGGCTACTCCTGTTAGCCATTTCTGTTCCGCCACTTTGATTGGTACAAAGTTCATCAGTTAGAGATTTATTGTTTTGAATTATATAATTGTTGCGGGAAATAAAAAACACATGTAACTTCGCTTTATACTCAAAGATGAAAGATGAGATGCTTTGCTCATCATTTTAATGCTTATAGAAAGTCTGTTTTCATATCCTATGGACAAATTGCAGTCAAATTTTACTACTGAAAGAAAACTTTCAAATTTTTTCCGTAAACTACAGATTTTGATAATTCCAAGAAAATCTGTTTACCAGAAGCTTGAATATTGGTCATGTCAGATCAATAACTAGATCACTAGGTCAAATCAAATTAATCAATGTGCCATTTTAACAAATGAACATTTTAAAAACATGTTAAAATTCATTTGATTCTGAATTTGCACCTTTTTATTAACCTGACTTCAATTTTAAAAATCTGCTGAAACAAAAGTGCAGAGGCAGAAAATTTTCATAAACATGTAATTATGTTCTTTTGCAAAAACGTCAGAAATGTAAATCCATAGAAATAATCCACTATATGGTATTTGACTTTTACTATAAATGTCCAAAGGTATCTTGTTTTAACCCCTATCCTGCTGAACATGACAACTCCTACCTTTGCAAACAGTGTACATCCAGATCAGATGGCTTCTGCCATCTGATCCATCTCAATGTCGGGTAAAAGTCCCACAAAATTGGAAGCAACGTCTCCAAAATGACCTTTACAGTGTTGACGGGGACGTTAAACCTCAAATCAAACAAACAAAAACAAAATCTGCCATCTGATCAATATCTACACTGTTGTTTTATACCGCAATCAGGCATTCTAGTAACCTATTAAAGGGGGCGGAATAACTGCACGCTATAATCAGTAGTGACCTATAATACCTTCTACTGACCTATAATACGTTCAGTGACGGTTTATAGACAGGACCTACTTTTCAGGTCCCTAATTTACAAGTGTAAACAATAACATGCAGCCATTTATACATAGGAATACAACGAAACTGCAAGTTAAAATATTTGCAATATTTATTTGAACCGATTTTCAGAAATTTCCGCCAAATTCTTACCTTCTCGGCCTTTCCTGGTTTGAATGGCCCGTTGGAATTACTGCGCACTGCTACTGCAGTTGCATCTCAACCTCAAAAATAATTTCTAAAGCTAAAATAAACTATTTATTTGCAGATTTTCATGCAGAATGTAAAGTGCTGAGAAACTTTTATTGGAGCATCCATGTTGTTTCCTACGTCTGTGTGCGCGCCATGGCACTGAATTTCGTTCAACATGCCACACTGTTTGCTGTCTTTTTTGCTTAAATTTCCTAAATTATTGCAAAACCCCTTGATTGTTTTGAATTGCTGTATAAACTAAATACATAATTAGTGTCTTTAATAATAAAATTTAATCGGTTCACCGCGACAATTTTATAGGGGCTCGCTAAAGCGCACCCCTATAAAATTGTCTAAGGCTCACCGATTATATTTTAATATTAACTCATGTCCTGCTGAACCCGGATATGCCTTATCGTGGAAACAATGTAGATCCAGATCAGATGGCTTCTGAAGAAGCCATCTGATCAGGATCTTCATTGTTTGCCATCCAGTTTATGCATTTGTTGCAATAATTTGCATCAAGTAATCTGATCGGCTGATAATCAGTAGTGGGTGTGACATATTTAAATATTCAGCAGAACAAGGGTTAAAGACACTAACCATGTATTTACTGTATTCAGTTTATAGATTTTAAGGAATACATTATATCGAGTAATTTGATTGGTTGGCAGTAAAAAATGGGTGCGGCTAAATAAATTTATTCAGCAGGATAGATGCTTCACATTTTGATAGAAGATTTTGTAAATAAAAAACTTGACTTATTTATTTTTTTTTTCAGAAAATGTGGCGAGAAAGTCCTGTAGAATTTAAAAAAGTTGTAGCAAGATGTGTTAGAAAAAGTCAGGAAAATTTTGAATAGTATCAAATTGCATTATTTCATGTGGTAAGTATACTTCAGTTAACCCATGCATGCCTAGCTTCCTTTGAAAGCAACATTTGCAGCCAGTGTAGACCCAGGTCTGTGGCTTCTAAACAGGGTTTACATTGTTCATTTAATAGCCTGAGTTTTCAGAATGTGTGTCCCCAGATGTGTGATCAGAATGCATGGACTGCTACACTGTTTGCTTGACATTACGTTAAGAAGTCGGTGAAATGAACACCCCTATTAACCCCACTTTATATACAGAAAACTGGGGTTACAGGGGTAAATATTATTTTTCCTGTTTCTGCTCCAATACATAGGTTGTGGGTACTGGTTAGAACTACCTCATTGAGGCGGTTCTAATGAGCTCCCATAACCTATGTTTGAAGTATAAATAAGAAAAATATAAAAAAAACTAGATCAGCAGTCGATGGTATACCATCCCAAATATCCGCTTTTTCTATGAGTAACACTAATGACTATGTATTAGCTAGCAAAAACTACATGTATGTAAAAAAAAGTTGCAAAGAACATTCTAACTGATAAGCAAAATTTCAGAAGCGTAACTCTCATAGTTTAGAAGATATGGCAAAGTCATACTTTTTGGCCTTTGACCTTGGGATTTATGTTGAGGTCCACCCAAAGTATCCCAATTTATTCTATATTCCAACAGCCATCAAATAACCATGTTTCAGAAGTGTAACTCCAATAGTTTAGAAGATATGGCAAAGTCATACTTTTTGACCTTTGACCTTGGGGTCAAGGTCACACCAAAAGTAGCCAAACATATTCTATATTCCAAGGACCATCCAATAAGCAAAGTTTCAGAAGTGTGACTCCAATAGTTTAGGAGATATGGCAAATCATAATTGTTGACCTTTGACCTTGGGGTCATGTTAAGGTCAAGGTCACACCAAAAGTATCCAAATTTATTCTATATTCCAAGGGCCATCCAATAACCAAAGTTTCAGAAGTGTAACTCTTATAGTTTAGAAGATATGACAAAATAATACTTTTTGACCTTTGACCTTGAGGTCAAGGTCACACCAAAACGACCCGACATATTCTGTATTCCAAGGACCATCCAATAAGCAAAGTTTCAGAAGTGTAACTCTTATAGTTTAGGAGATATGGCAAATCATAATTTTTGACCTTTGACCTTGGGGTCATGTTGAGGTCAAGGTCACAAAAAAGTTGCCCACTGCCATCTACATTCCATGTACTATCCACATGCAACGTTTCAAAAGTGTTACCTCAGTGGTTGCAGAGGAGATCCATTTACAAGAAACGTGATGGACAGACAGACAGAAGGACAGACAGACTGACGCCGGACTCAACTGTGGTACGAAAACAATATACCCGATTTTTCTTCGAAAAAGCGGGTATAAAAATCGTCAAACAAGTAACCATTTTGGAGATAGAAAAGAATGCACTATGTCACTTGGATGTGTTATCTTAATGAAAAATACAGGCCTCAGTGACTCAGTCAGATGCACGTCTGCCTGGTGATGAGTAGGTTGTGTGGGTTCAATATATATCGGCCAGGTAAGCAACGTTCTTTCATTGAGGAATGATCATGAAATCCTTTTTACAGTCTTTAACTCCCTTCTGCTGATACAAGAAGGGTGTTTGTCAGTTTCTGGCAAAAGAATGTGCTCTGCTTATGTATAAGCATTAAGCCTGTTCAGCAAATCTGTTTGATATGACCTGAATAGTATCCTGCTGAACACAACACTTCAGAGCTACCTGTTCAAACAGTGTAGATTCAGATCAGATGGCTTCTCTGAAGAAGCCATCTGATCAGGATCTACACTGTTTATCATGCAGTTTGTGAATTGAACAAATACATTGTATCAAGTAATTTGATTGGTTGATAGTCAGCAATGGGTGTGGCTAAATTAATTTATTCAGCTGGATTAGGAATAATATCACTTAATGCCACAGTTTTGTCATCACAAGATTGACATCAACAATCAAAGTGAGTTCATTATTAAAAATCCATGCCTAGAAATGACAGGTATGCAAGAAGAAGGATCTTAAATATGTTGGGGTAGAAAGAAAAAGATATCCATTCTTTGGATGACTTTCTGGCATCACTCTGCAAGTCTCATGAAGGCGGACAATGACCATCTGGACAGAATTTTCTATCCACCCCTGACACACATGTAAGATTCATATCATGTGATGTCACATCTGTCTGAGAGTGTAATAACGCCATACAATAAATTCAATAATCCACTGGTGGATTAAATATGCAAATTAGAAAGATACGCCCCATAATGTTACATGATGGCGTCATTCAGGATGTCATGTTTGCTAATGGCGGAATGTTGATATTTTTATAAACTCATTATGAATAAAATGTGTTTCAAATGTCATATGATAAATAGAATCTTGCATTCATGCTCATGTATCGATGACTTTATTAAACAAGTTGAGGAAAAGGGATAAAATGCTTGGCAAAGCCTCCCATTTTATCCCTTTTCCTCAACTCATTTAACAATTTTAATAATACATTAGCATCACGTGAACAAGTCCATGAAATAAAGACCCCCTAAACTCACTTTATATAGAGCAAACTGGGGTTTACGGGAGTAAACATTATTTTCCTTATTCCTGCTCAAAAACATAGGTTGTGGGTACATGTTAGAACTGACTCAATGAGGCGGTTCTAACGAGCACCGAAAAACTATATTTGGATTATAAATTAGAAAAATATCACAGATTTTCATCAGAAAGGTAGCCATTTTGGGGCTGTGAAAAATGCTTTATGTCGCTCGGGCGTGTTATCATAATTGCACTCATTTAAGATTCTCTATATCTTCCAAGACCTTTGCTAATAGTTGTTTTTTTTCTTTCTTTTTCAGGTTTTTCACATCATTTGTTGACACACAATAGATCATCAGGGAATATTTTGCAATATTTCTGCTCTGTAATTCAGGAAAAAAAACATATAAGGGAAGTATTTCAGTGACAGTTCTGATACCTGGTTTGCTGTTAACCCTTTTTGTACCAAATGGAATCTTCCACCTTATATATAGCAGGAGTCCATTCCAAAATTAAGGGGTGTCAGGTTGCGTTTTCTTCAAATTTTTGGAAAATGGCTTAAATTTTTGCAAACAGTGTAGGCCCTGATCAGACATCGCATTCTGCGGCGTCTGATCTGGGCCTGCACTGTTTGCCAATTACCCGTTTTGGGGTTTTCTGGTACTAAATGGGTTAATATATATGGTTGCTTTCAATTATCCTGCAGTTTGAATAAGAAAATTTTTAATTTAATTTATTTGTATGTGATGCATCAAAAACTTTCATTGTCAGAAAGGCAGGCAGTATTAACCCTTGTCCTGCTGAGCCCAGATATGCCTTATCTTGCAAACAATGAAGATCCAGATCAGATGGCTTCTGAAGAAGCCATCTGATCAGGAACTTCATTGTTTGTCATTTAGCTCATGAATTTGTTGCAATAATTTGCATCAATTATTGGTTGATAATTGGTAGTGGGTGTGACATATATAAATATTCAGCAGGTCAAGGGTTAACACAGATCTGACTGTTATTTCCTTTAAGAATATTCAGATTTTGGTCTTCAGAGTCCAAATTTTTATGAAAATTTGTGTCAGAGGATATTCCTGTGTCCTTCATAAAGAACAGACCTATAGACGCATATCAACTCTTGTCTTGCCTTATCCTGCTGAATAAATTAATTTTTGTCATATCCATTTCTGACTCTCGCCAGTCAAATATCTTGATCTGATGTATTCCTTTAAACTGACAAAACTGAATGGCAAACAGTGCAGATCCTTATCAGATGGCTTCTTGGCTCTGATCTGGATCTACACTGTTTACATATTAGGGGTTATCATGCATGGGGCTAAATTAGAATTGTTAGCAAATACTTCCTTTGTTGATTTTTTTTTTATGTCCCCGGTAGCGTTAGCGAGGACATTGTTTTTGCCCTGTCTGTTTGTTTGTTGGTTTGTAGGTGGACATCTTTAACGTTGGCCATAACTTTTGAATCATTTGAGATAGAGCATTCATATTTGGCATGTAGGTTCCTAGTGACAAGAGCTTCACATTCATGCAAAAAAATTTGACCTGTGACCTTGACCTTGATGTGTGACCAACTTTGAAAAAGAAAAAGGCCTTGCCCGGGGACATATTCGTGTTTCACAAACACATCTTTCTTGTTCTGTGTAATTTAACTACAGACTTTCCTGCAGCAGATAGCACAACAGGAAAACTAGGGTCCGGATGTTTAAAACACAACACAGGTATAGATTAACGTTATGATAAAATTGCATCCATTCTGTATTACGAAAGTCCAATATTTTTGCTGGAAAAAATGTGAGTAGCTTTCGCAAATGCAAAAGCTACTCACATTTTTTCCTGCAAAAATACCAGTGTAATAGATATTTTTCAATCTGGAACTGTTAACATTTTGACCTGTAACTAGTTTGTTAAGTGAATAATACATTGAACAGGTGGACCCAGATTTGTTTTTTATATTGCAACAAAGAAAATGTGATCATAACTATGTGTATGTACAAGATATCATTGTGATAAAAATAGCTACACACTGATTTTGGATGTTCGGGAGCATAAACTACATAGGCTGTGACAAATGTGACTTTTAGGGGCCATTTATTCAAAATTAAGGATGTCGTTAGTTAAAAAATTATTAAAACTCTGGGGCCAGTTGTTCAAAACTAATGTCGTTAGTAAACATATCGTTAAAACTTTGATCATTAAATTTAGCAAATAAATATTTTTGCAGAAAAAATGTGAGCAGCTTTTGCAAATGCAAAAGCTGCTCACATTTTTTTTTAGCAAAAATAGCCAATTTTTTCATATTTTACTTGCTAGAACAGTTGACAATATGACCACTAACAAGCTCGTTAAGCTAACAATGCTTTGAACAACTGGCCCCTGATCATTTGTTAGGGCAAATGTGATAATTATTTTGCTGAAAAGATGTGAGTGGCTTTTGCAAATGCAAAAGCTACTATTAAACATTTTTTTCAGCAAAAATAACAGAAAATCCAATATTGTACTTGCTAGAACAGTTAACAATTTGACCATCAACAAGCTCGTTAAGCTAACATGCTTTGAATGATTGAACCCTGTGCTATTCATTTAGAAGTCACTTATCTGTACAACATAAATCATAAATTTACTTTTCAAAAATGACAACCACTCTTCCTTTTTTCTTAAAATAAAGAAAAACAGAGAAATTTAACAAGCTGATGAGTGGAAATTTTAGAACACTTGCTGTGGACTTGTGCATTCAACAAAGAAGCGACTATTGCTGATTACACACTCTGTTAGAATTCAGTTTTCTCAGCATGCAGCAATCCAAAGCTTTAGGAGGCACAGATTGAAGACACGGATCAGACTCTGTATTGTGTCTTCATGTTCAGAGTCACATTTACCAATTTACATGTCACATGTTGAATACGGTTTGGGTTTCATGATTTCACATAATAACAGGTGTCACAAGCCTTGTAATTGAGAAAAAAATAGCAAAATGCATGATTCATATATTTAACCATACAGAATTACAAATACTTTTTTATGTTAAAGAGAATGGATACACTTAAAGGGGATGTAACTCTGTTATACTGTTTGCCTGCCTTATCAATATCAATATGGATCTACAGTAGAACTTCGGTGGTTCGAACCCCTTTGGGACCATAGCAATTTGTTCGAGCCAATGTTGCATACTTCCAGAAAACATAACAGGGGTACTTTTGGACATCTTTTCGGTGTTCTGTAACATAAATGTATGCTGTGTGTACTCATTAGAATCGCCTCATTGAGGCGATTCTAATGAGTACACACTGCATACATTTGCAAGATAAAAGTCAAAAATCTCCTTAATTATCCCACACTTTTTCTTATGCAGAGGAATTCCCTAGGGACTCAAAAACGGGTTCGACTCAACCATGGTAAACGGGCCATCGGTGTTCGAGCCATCGAAGTTCGACTGTACTTTGAAAAGAAAAGATTTTCATCATGAAAACACGCCTAGATAATTTTTACCCCCTTGAACCCCACTTTTATATAGTAAAACTGGGGTTTACAGGGGTAAACCTTATTATCCCCCGCCGAAGGCGGAGGGATATAGTTTTGGCGTTGTCCGTCCGTCCGTCCGTCCGTCCATCCTTCCGTCCATCCGTCCTTCCGTCCGTCCGTCCATCCGTCCTTCCGTCCGTCCGTCACACTTTTTTGTCCGGAACCGTTTCTCAGCAACTATTGCATGGAATTAAATGAAACTTGAAATAAATATGTATTATTATGCTGTGGTGATGCACGCGCAATTTTTTTACGGATTGACTTTTTACATCCAGAGTTATGGCCCCTTGAATGATTGAAATTCTGGATTTTTCGTCGTCTCACTTTGTCCGGAACCGTTTCTCAGCAACTATTGCATGGAATTAAATGAAAATTGAAATAAATATGTATTATTATGCTGCAGTGATGCACGCGCAATTTTTTTTCGGATTGACTTTTTACATCCAGAGTTATGGCCCCTTAAATGATTGAAATTCTGGATTTTTTCGTCATCTCACTTTGTCCGGAACTGTTTCTCAGCAACTATTGCATGGAATTAAATGAAACGTGAAATAAATATGTATTATTATGCTGCGGTGATGCACGCGCAATTTTCTTCTGGATTGACTTTTTACATCCAGAGTTATGGCCCCTTAAATGATCGAAATTCTGGATTTTTCGTCGTCTCACTTTGTCCGGAACCGTTTCTCCGCAACTATTGCATGGAATTAAATGAAACTTGAAATAAATATGTATTATTATGCTGTGGTGATGCACGCGCATTTTTTTCCGGATTTACTTTTTACATCCAGAGTTATGGCCCCTTAAATGATTGTAATCCTGGATTTTTCGTCGTCTCACTTTTTTGTCGGGAACTGTTTCTCAGCAACTATTGCATGGAATTATATGAAACTTGAAATAAATATGTATTATTATGCTGTGATGATACACGCACAAATTTTTTGGGGATTGACTTTTTACACCCAGAGTTATGGCCCCTTAAATGATTAAAATTCTGGATTTTTCGTCGTCTCACTTTGTCTGGAACCGCTTCTCAGCAACTATTGCATGGAATAAAATGAAACTTGAAATAAATATGTATTATTATGCTGCCGTGATGCACGCGCAATTTTTTTTTCGGATTTACCTGGATTGACTTTTTTATCCAGAGTTATTTCCCCTTAAATGATTGAAATTGAGGAATTTTGTCTATTCGGTGATTATATCGGGTTTTTTTAATATTCACGAATTTTATTTTGGTATCCTTGAAACCACATAACAGGTAAATAAACTTCAACTTTGACAGACAAGTTAATCTCTACTGATAATTAGGTCAGTAGGTCAGGGTACAGCCTCTCATCCAGGGAGTAAATGTTCAGCGGGGCCCTTCCTCATTGTCTCTAGTTTGCTTCTTAGAACCATCCTCAATTTTGGCCAGATATATTTTCTTGCCATTCTACACGAAAAACCCATTCGGCGGGGGATATCAATTCAACGAATTTGCTTGTTTTTCTTATTTCTGCTCTGAAATATAGGTTTTGGGTACTCGTTAGAACCGCCTCATTGGGGCGGTTCTAACGAGTACCCACATTCTATATTTTGAGCAGAAATAAGAAAAATATCATCTTATTTCTGCTCTGAAATATAGATTGTTGGTACACTTTAGAACCGCCTCATTGGCTATTACAATTTTTTCGTCTTAAAATATTCTTTTTTCCGGCGGTAAAGTTACCAATGTATTTGTATAGGCGTGTTTTTCGTAATGGCTCTTGAGGAGCAAATTCTTTTCTTTCCTAAGTGAGTTCTTTTCAAAGGTGGTACAATTTAGAAAAACTGAAATAAACAGATGAAAAACAAAAAACAAAAAAAAAAAAAAAAAATACCACAACAACTAAATATTACTAAAGTTATTTCCCTTCCTATAAATGTTGAAAATTAATAATGAAAACCTACAGAAGTTGTTTCCCTTTTTGAAAATGAGAAGAAATAATTGCTAAGTGTATTCATTTACTTTAAGACTGTTACAAAACGTATCTTCAAGCGTACACACTTAATATGATATTTGTACACATTGTAAAAAAAATTGTAAAATAAAATTTCTAATATTTTGATATCTATGCTAAACTTTATTGTGCTATGTGTCTAAGAGGACTGACAGTGTTTGTTTATCATTTGTAAGTGCTGCATGTATGTGCTGAAATTGCACTAACCTATTCATCAGGAAATATTGCCTACATAATTTTGACCCCCTTGAACCCCATTTTTATATAGTAAAACTGGGGTTTGCAGCGGTAAGCTTTATTTTTCTTATTACTGCTCTAAAATATAGATTGTGGATACTTGTTAGAACCGCCTTGATGAGGCGGTTCTAACGAGTATCCACAATCTATATATTAGAGCAGAAATAAGAAAAATATCACAATTTTTCATCTTAAAATTTTCCTTTTTACGGCGATAACATCTACAATGTATTTGTATAGGCGTGTTTTTGTAATGATGTACTAAATGAGCTCTTCCACTTTCTGTATTGGAGGTGTCCATTTTCAGTATCATGGGTGGCATGTTGAGTTATTTTTGGAAGTTTATTTTGAAAGATGGTTGAATAGTTTTGCATACTGTGCAGGCCCTGATCACATGAGCAAGTCCATGAAATGAAAACCCCCTTCCTAAACCCTACATTACATAGAGAAAACAGGGGTTAATGGGGGTATACATTACTTTTCTTATATCTGCTCCAAGACATAGGTTCAATGATGTGGCAAACACCCACAATCTATGCTTGCAGAATGAATAAGAAAAATATCATGAACTTTCATCAGAAAAGTAGTCCATTATGGAGATGTGAAAAAATGCACTATGTTGCAAGAATGTGTTACCATAATGTTTTGAAGCATCCAGGTAAAACATTGTGGACCCTGATCAGACCTCTCCTAGAGGAGCAGTCTAATCTGAGTCCTTGAAAAGATGTTGCCGGTACTCGTTAGAAGTACCTTGGTGAGGCATTTCTAATGAGTACCTGCAACATATGTTTTCATGCAGAAATAGAACAATATGTGGATATCCGCTCTTATCTGGGGCTATGATTCAACAGTTGAGTTTGAGTGTTTGGGTTTTAGGTCTCTCCAACAGCTAAGGTCATACGGAGACAGGACCTCGGTTTAAAGACTCATCCGAAAGTCTGGTGAAGCCTGGGATCAATCCTGCGACCCCTGTTTTTCAAGGCGAGTAGCAGAACCACTACACCACGGAAGCTTCTAATTCAACACTTGAACTGGCTGGTTTCAGAAAGGAATTTAGTGATAAGAATTAATTTGTATGTATCTGTTTTCGAATTACATCTTAACCTCATTGTAACTGTGTTCTTTATAATGTGGTTTTAAGATATTACACAATTTAAAGATGGTTCCTAAAAATGTATAAATTATATAGAAAAATGACCTTAAATGGTCATTTTTTCTATATAATTTATTCATTTTATATAAAAATGAGCATACATGTTAATTTTTCTGAATGATGTGTCCATTCTTGTTTGGATATAACATGGTTTTTCAACTAGCAATAATTTGCCTTCTATCCCAACAACCATGTTATAAACAGGTATGGTTGCAATTGTAGGATGTATTCTTTTGGTATGTGTTGATTGGGGTAGAATAAAGTATCTGATTATTAACCCATTTTATACAGAAAACCCAATAAAGGTCATTGGAAACCATGCAGGACCAGATGAGGTGCTTTAGCACTGGGCACCGGTGTTCTGCAGAATTTAATCAGGGCCTTCATTGCTTGCAAAAAATTCAGCCATTTCTACGAAAAAACTCAACCAGATACCCGTAGATAATGAAATTGACTCCTACTAAATATAGCTTCAGATAAGGCGCTTTTTGTCTCGAGAAAAATAGTATGTGGATACCCACTCATCTCGGGCTGTGTATGTATGGTGAAGAAGATTTCATGTAGAATAAACAGGGTTAAGATCATAGCTAGACAACACATTACGAAAACATGCCTATACAAATACATTGTCACCTTTATTGCTAAAAAAATGAAATTTTAAGATGAAAATTTTTGCCATTTTTCTTATTTCTGCTCAAAATATAGAATTCATTCTTGAGCATCAATTTCTTTCCTTAATCCATATATCAGGGCTAGATAAAAGAAAATCACTTGTCTGCTCATGTTAACCCTTGTCCTGCTGAATATTCATATATGCCACACCCACTACTGATTATCAACCAATCAGGTTACTTGATGCAAATTATTGCAACAAATTCACAATCTGGATGGCAAACAATGTAGATCCTGATCAGATGGCTTCGTCAGAAGCCATCTGATCTGGATCTTCATTGTTTGGAAAATAAGAAATATCCAGGCTCAGCAGGACAAGGGTTAATGAGTTCCACAGGCTGCAAGTGAAAATTTGGATTTTGTCCAGGATAGGTGCATATGAATTTTGCAACGCAAGGCAAGTGGAAGTTTAAAGATGTTTCGACTTCTGTTTATGACTGTTAGAATCTTTGGAGTCCCATTTCTAGTTTAAATGGTGTCTGATTAATTTCATTTGTTGTAATTTTAACAAAAGATCATATGCTTAAAGCAAACTGTTGAAGACAAGTCGGACGCTTCCTGATCTGGGCCTTATGATAACACACTGTGCGACATAGTACATTTTTTCACATCCCCAAAATGGCTGCTTTTCTTATTCATACTGCAAACATAGGTTGTGGGTGCTCATTAGAACTGCCTCATTGAGGCAGTTCTACTGAGTACCCACAACCAATGTCCGGGAGCAGAAATAAGAAAATAATTTCTTGCACACCAGACAAGGAAATCCGTGATTTTACCCTGGGATAGAAATTTATGTTCTGACCCTGGTGTTCCGACCCAATATCGAATATTCTCGCGTGTATGATAAATATACTGGTTGAATACGACCTTGTATGCGCCGTTGTTAAGGTTGACGTCATGCACTTTACGTGACGTCACTAAACATTCCTGTAGTGTCATCACAATATGGTGGACGTTGGTAACCGAAGTGACTGCAGCATTAAAAATCTGTGCTAAAAATGGAAGGTATGCAACGAAAAGAATCCTATATGGGTGTGAGGGGTGGATAGAAAAACCCGTCCCTTGCGATCACTGTCCGGCCTCACTCGGCAAGCCCCGTGATGCCGGGCAGTGACCCTCGGGACGGATTTTTCCATCCACTCCTCACACCCATATAAGATACTTATAGTATACCCCTGTGTACAACAGTTTTTCTCTTTATAAAGGGGTTTAGAGGGTTGTTCATTACACAGACTTGTTCACATGATGTCACGGTTTGCCAGTGTACCATTTTTTGGAAGGTCTCAGTTTTTAAAAGCAAGCAGAAAGTCACGGAAGTTTCCCCTGCACAGAATGGCAGAAAATATGCAATGTGTTTCCTTCCACCTTAATATTTGACCAGTGAAACTTCCGTGGCTCGAAATTCTTTCGGGATTGTGAAAATGTGTTAGAGACACGTAGTTAGAGCCACTGAGAGTTAATCATAGGGTCAGGCCAGGTGTCATAATAGGGATACATGGGTGAAAGTTTTCAGTATTAACCCTTATCTTGCTGAATATTCATTTAAGCCACACCCATTTCTGTCTATCAACCAATTAAATTACTTGATGTAATTTATTGCTACAAATTCATAAACTAAATGCCAAACAGTGTAGATCCTGATCAGATGGCTTCTTCTCTACACTGTTTGCAAAGGTTATGGTTGTCATGTTCAGCAGGATGAGGGTTAATGCTGCAAAATCGAGCCTTTCAGGCATGGAAAAGCTTGGTCAATATGAGGCCTGATTCAGTATTTGGAAAATTATTGTCCATTATGTAAAGTGTAGGGAAATAATTTTTCAGTCTTGTACATGTAGAAGCCTTGCTTAGGTTGTGTGTGAGACGCCAAGATCTGCAACGGATGGTCAGTTATTTGTTCTCCCAGTACTCTGGTGTTTGCCCACCTCTGATTTACAATCAGCTCAAAATAAGTGAAAAAAATCTTGAAAGGGTCATCAAACCAAAAACAAACAAGTAAACAATTCTTAAGTGTTGGAGATTTCTGAAACTTTCACCCATAATGGTTATACTTTCGATTTTCTTTAAAACATAGGTTTGTCATAAGTACCCATTAGAATCGCGTTATACATTTTCAAGATTATGGTAAATATTAATATCTGCAGTTATGAGAAAATTTTCCTAGGGACCCAATAACAAGTTCAAAACAGCCCTGTAAAGGAGTCAACGTTGTTGGAGCCGTATGTGATTAACCATTGAGACAGCAAGAAAAACCATCACGAAAACATGCCTATATAATTTTGACCCCCTTGAACCCCACTTTTATATAGTAAAACTGGGGTTTCCCACTTTTATATAGTAAAACTGGGGTTTCTGGGGGTATACCTTATTTTTCTTATTTCTGCTCTAAAATATAGGTTGTCGGTACTCGTTAGAACCGCCTCGATGAGGCGGTTCTAACGAGTGCCCACAATCTATATTTTGAGCAGAAATAAGAAAAATATCACAATTTATCATCATAAAATTTCCATTTTTTCGGCGATAAAGGTGTCAATGTATTTGTAAAGGCTTGTTTGCGTAATGTGCATCTGAAAACGTTGTCTGTTTCATGTCTTCTGCGTCTTCTTCAAATTTTCAAACATATTGTTGCATATAGACAGTGCAAACCCTGATCAGACTGCTCCTGGATGAGCCCTCTCAGACTGCTCCTAGATGAGCCCTCTTATCTGGGTTTACACTGTTTGCAGCTATGACTTGCAGATGACAAAGCAGATGACAGTTGTTGTGATTGGTACTTGTTGTGATTGGCATCTTTAGGATTAAAATTGCTGTGTGATTTTAGGTTTATGATCCAAGTTGGCTGAGCTAGATGATAGTGTTTGGTCTTTATCTGGCTTTGCTAGGCATACTTCTTATTGTATAACTATTAATAGCCTCAATAATGCAGTGGTTATCACATTCCACTCATGATTGAGAGGTTGTGCGTTCAAATCTGGCACCCGGTATCGAGGTGTGTCCTTTGGCAAGACACTTAAAAGACACTGCCACCTAGGTGTAACTGGGTAGCAGTGGTATGATAGACACTGCCTCTCTCTCGTGCACGTGAAAACATCCGGAATGAGTGTTCGAGAGCGATTAAATAAGCTTGAAGCTTCCATCGCAATTGAACTAAAATAAATTAGTATAAACTAAACTGATGATAAGAATTGGTGATAAAATCCCAGGAACAATTTCGCTGATATCAGCGTGGTTACTTGATGTTGTCCCTTCTCTTGGCTGACATCATGTTAACAAGTCTATGTAATGAGCAGCCGCTAAACCACAATTGATATAGAGAAACCTGGGGTTTAGAAGGATGTGCATAATTTTTCTTATATCTGCTCCAAGACATAGGTTGTGGGTACTCATAAGAACCATCTCATTGAGGGGGTTCCAATAAGAACCTTAATCTAGAAAGTATAAATAATAAATACACCATAAATTTTTCTCAGAAAATGAACATTTTGGAGATATGAAAGAACACACTATGTCATAGGGGTGTGAAAGAACTAAGGCCCGCACGATTAATCATATAATCGATTAATCGATCGATAAATTCCACAAAAATGATTATCATTTCTGATATGCTTTTAATCGATTACTTGATAGGTACAATTTACTACCCAATTTATGCCTAAAATAGCTGGATGACTGGCAAACAGTGCAGACCCTGATGAGATGCCACATTCTGCGGCATCTCATCTGGGTCTACACTGTTTGCTCAGGCCTGTCTGTCCAAATCTACATATGGTAAAGTGCAACATATGGTACGAGTCATGCTCAGACAGAAAGCCAGATAGGTAAAATTATGACAAAAACCTCAGCGATTACTAATCGATTATCGATCACAATGACAGGACTGATAATCGATTATCTTTTCAGCTCCGATTAGCCAGCTCTAGAAAGGACACACTATGTCATAGGGGTGTGAAAGAACACACTATGTCATAGGGGTGTGAAAGAACACACTATGTCATAGGGGAGTTAAAAAACACACTGTGTCATAGGGGTGTGTTATCATGATCCCTTTGAATTATGGCAAGAAGTTATGCAAAACATTTGTTATGCATTCATACATATTCTGATAAAATGCACAGTTTTAGGCAAAAACTACTTGTACTGATGTAAAAAAGTTATAGCTATAAAAGGGTTACTGCACTCATATTAGCGAATATTGTCTCTCCTTGGCATATCGAAGAACTCTTGGAATGATGTTCCATCTCTGGACAATAATCAATAATACCAGTGCAATAGCCCTACAATACCATTATACAGTGGAACTTCAATGACTCGAACACCTTTGGGACCTCAAAAATCTGTTCGAGACTGGGGAAGTTCGAGCCACTGAGGGTAACTGCCAGGAGGCATAACGAGATACTTTTTGACATCTTTTCGGTGTTCTATAATGAAAATGTATGCTGTGTGTACTCATTAGAATCGCCTCAATATTAGAATCGCCTCATTGAGGCGATTCTAATGAGTACACACAGCATACATTTGCAAGATAAAAAACTAAAATCTCCACTTTTTCTTATGTAGAGAATTTCCCTAGGGACTCAAGAATGATAGGGACTCAGCCATGGTAAACGAGCCATCGGTGTTTGAGCCATCGAAGTTCTACTGTACCATTATTAGCTCACCTGACCGAAGGTCATGGTGAGCTTTTGTGACAGTAAGATGTCCGGCGTCGTCGTGCGTCGTCCGTCGTCCGTCGTGCGTAAACTTTTTCTTGTGAACACACTAGAGGCCACAGTTTTGGTCCAATTATCATCAAACTTGCTCAGAATGATAATCATGACAATATCTCGGTCAAGTTCGAATTTGGGTCATGTCGGGTAAAAAAGTAGGTCAGTAGGTCAAATCATAGAAAAACCTTGTGAACACTCGAGAGGCCACAATTTTGGTCCAATCATCATCAAACTTGCTCAGAATGATCATTGTGACAATATTTTAGTGAAGTTTGAATATGGATCATGTCGGCTTAAAAAGTAGGTCAGCGGGTCAAATCATAGAAAAACCTTGTGAACACCCTAGAGGCCACAATTTTGGTCCAATCATAATCAAACTTGCTCAGAATGATCATCATGACAATATCTTGGTCAAGTTCGAATATGGGTCATGTCCGGTCAAAAAGTAGGTCAGTAGGTCAAATCATAGAAAAACCTTGTGAACACTCTGAAGGCCACTGTTTTGGTCCAATTATCATGAAACTTGCTCAGAATGACCATTGTGACAATATTTCAGTCCAGTTCGAATATGGGTCATATCGGGTTAAAAAGTAGGTCAGCGGGTCAAATCATATAAAAACCTTGTGAACACCCTAGGGGCCACAATTTTGGTCCAATCATAATCAAACTTGCTCAGAATGATCATCATGACAATATCTCGGTCAAGTTTGAATATGGGTCATGTCCGGTTGAAAAGTAGGTCAGTAGGTCAAATCATAGAAAAACCTTGTGAATACTCAGGAGGCCACAAGTTTGGTTAAATCATTAATCTTGCTCAGAATGGTCATTGTGACAATATCTTGGCTAAGTTTGAATAAAGGTCTTTTCGGGTCAAAAAGTAGGTCAGTAGGTCAAATTAAAGAAAAAACTTGTGAACACTCTAGTTTTACATAGACTTATATAGGGAAAATCTTTAAAAATCCTTTTCTCTGAAACCACAAGGCCTAGGTCTTTTATATTTGGTATGAAGCTTCATCTAAAAGACCCCTAACAAGATTATTCAAATGATAGTGCTGAGGCCAAAAATGTCCCCGCCCCCGGGCCCTTTGGTTTTACATAGGCTTATATAGGGAAAATCTTTAAAAATCTTCTGCTCTGAAGCTGCAAGGCCCAGGACTTTGATATTTGGTATTAAGCTTTATCTAGTGGACCCCTACCAAGATTGTTCAAATTATAGTGCTGGGGCAAAAAATGCCCCCGTTCCGGGGCCCTTTGGTTTTACATGGCCTTATATAGGGAAAATCTTTAAAAATCTTCTTCTCTGAAACCGCAAGGTCCAGGACTTTGATATTTAGAATGAAGCTTCATCCATTGGACCTCTACCAAGATTGTTCAAATTATCGCCCTTGGGCCAAAAATGCCCCCGCTCAGGGGCCCTTTGTTTTTACATAGACTTATATAGGGAAAATCTTTAAAAATCCTTTTCTCTGAAACCACAAGGCCTAGGTCTTTTATATTTGGTATGAAGCTTCATCTAAAAGACCCCTAACAAGATTATTCAAATGATAGTGCTGAGGCCAAAAATGTCCCCACCCCCGGGCCCTTTGGTTTTACATAGGCTTATATAGGGAAAATCTTTAAAAATCTTCTGCTCTGAAACTGCAAGGCCCAGGACTTTGATATTTGGTATTAAGCTTTATCTAGTGGACCCCTACCAAGATTGTTCAAATTATAGTGCTGGGGCAAAAAAAGCCTCCACCTGGGGCCCTTTGGTTTTACATAGGCTTATATAGGGAAAATCTTTAAAAATCTTCTTCTCTGAAACCGCAAGGCCCAGGACTTTGATATTTTGTATGAAGCTTCATCTAGTGGACCCCTACCAAGATTGTTCAAATTATAGCCCTTGGGCCAAAAATCCCCCTGCTCAGGGGCCCTTTGGTTTTACATAGACTTATATAGGGAAAATCTTTAAAAATCTTCTTCTCTGAAACCGCAAGGTCCAGGACTTTGATATTTAGAATGAAGCTTCATCCAATGGACCTCTACCAAGATTGTTCAAACTATCGTCCTTGGGCCAAAAATGCCCCCGCTCAGGGGCCCTTTGTTTTTACATAGACTTATATAGGGAAAATCTTTAAAAATCCTTTTCTCTGAAACCACAAGGCCTAGGTCTTTTATATTTGGTATGAAGCTTCATCTAAAAGACCCCTAACAAGATTATTCAAATGATAGTGCTGAGGCCAAAAATGTCCCCGCCGCCGGGCCCTTTGGTTTTACATAGGCTTATATAGGGAAAATCTTTAAAAATCTTCTGCTCTGAAACTGCAAGGCCCAGGACTTTGATATTTGGAATTAAGCTTTATCTAGTGGACCCCTACCAAGATTGTTCAAATTATAGTGCTGGGGCAAAAAAAGCCTCCGACTGGGACCCTTTGGTTTTACATGGCCTTATATAGGGAAAATCTTTAAAAATCTTCTTCTCTGAAACCGCAAGGCCCAGGACTTTGATATTTTGTATGAAGCTTCATCTAGTGGACCCCTACCAAGATTGTTCAAATTATAGCCCTTGGGCCAAAAATGCCCCCGCTCAGGGGCCCTTTGGTTTTACATAGACTTATATAGGGAAAATCTTTAAAAATCTTCTTCTCTGAAACCACAAGGCCTAGGTCTTTTATATTTGGTATGAAGCTTCTTCTAAAGGACCCCTACCAAGATGATTCAAATTATAGTGCTGGGGCCAAAAGTGGCCCCGTCCCGGGGCCCTTTGGTTTTACATAGACTTTTATAGGGATAATCTTTAAAAATCTTCTCTGAAACCACAAGGCCCAGGACTTTGAAATTTGGTATGAAGTTGCATCTAATGGACCTCTACCAAGATTGTTAAAATTATAGCCCTGGGGCCAAAAATGCCCCCACTCTGGGGCCCTATGGTTTTACATAGACTTACATGGGGAAAATCTTCAAAAATCTTCTTCTCTGAAACCACAAGGCCTGGGTCTTTGATATTTGGTATGAAGCTGCATCTAGTGGACCTCTATCAAAATTATTCAAATTATAGCCCTGGTACCAAAAATGTCCCCGCTCCGGGGCCCTTTGGTTTTGCATAGACTTATATAGGGAAATCTTTAAAAATCTTCTCTGAAACTGCAAGGCCAAGGCCTTTGATATTTAGTATGGAGCTTTATCTAGTGGACCTCTACCAAGATTGTTCAAATTATAGCCCTGGGGCCACAAATGCCCCCACCCCGGGCCGGGGCCCTTTGTTTTTACATAGATTTATATAGCCCTGGGGCCATTTGGTTTTGCATAGGCTTATGTAGGGAATATCTTTAAAAAAAATCTTCTTCTCTGAAACTGCAAGGCCCAGGTCTTTGAAATTTGATGTGTAGCTTTATCTAGTGGACCTTTGCCAAGATTGTTCTAATTATAGCCTTTGTTGATGTTTGGTATGAAGCTTCACCTTTAAGACCTCCCTCAACATTATGCACATTAAAACCCTGGGGCCAATAATGGCCCTCTCTGGGGCCCACTTGTTACACTATGGATCAGGTGAGCGATCCAGGGCCATCATGGCCCTCTTGTTTTTTTGAAAGCGTTTAGTGATGTGGTTTGCTTGGTTGTAAAGTGTTTTATAGCCAAACCTGTCAACCCTTTTAACTGTATGAAGCGGTACAGATACTTATGCAAACTATGTAGATCCAATGGGCCATCTCTATCTGTCTACCTACTCATACTGCAATCAGTGACATTTGACTATTACTTGCCGGTGTACATTACATACACACCCTCTTTGCAGGATGAAAGCCTACACAGTAATCATGTAATTATGGTAGGGGTCTTTAACCTGCACAGGGGGTGACTCCCTGCATAGGGGGCCTCCGGTTAAAGTCCCGATCCAAAGGATGTGCACTTTTTGACATTCATCTGTGCAATGGATGCCAATGGACCATGTTTGGACACCGAAATAATCACCACCGCCAGAACAGTCAACCCTTGTTATACCAAGATGAAATTATAAGTACAGCTTCAATGGAATGATCCTTAATGCAGGGTTTAGACTTGGTTCCAATCAGCGCGGGCAATCCTGAGCACCCTTTGGGTTGGAAATTGAATCCATACTCCTGAAAGAGTCTTGTAATCTGATATTCAAAGAATTTAATGTTGTGGACATTTGTTAGAATCGCCTCAGTGAGGCGATTCTAACAAATGTCCACAACATTCGTGTCTTGGAGTAACGGAGGGAAAAATGTCATTTGTGTCCAGAGAAAAAGACCCTTTACTACTGTCATATTCCTTATTAGGATTCTTTGTAGTGTCAGGGTTTTTATAACGGCAAAATCTTCATTCCACCAATAAAGAAAAACCTTGAGGAAGGTGTGTACAGGGCAAAATTTGAATCTCGAGTACGATAACACACCTATATGACATATTGTATTTTTCCCATCTCCAAATAGCTACTTTTCTGATGAAAATCTGTGACATTTTTCATATTTATAGTGCAAACATAGGTTAAAGGCGCTCGTTAGAACCGCCTCAATGAGGCGTTTCTAACGGGTAACCACAACCTATGTCTTGAAGCAGAAATAAGAAAAATAATATTTACCCCCTTAAATCTCATTTCTTTCTATATAAAGTGGGGTTTACGGGGGTGTTCATTTCACGGACTCGTTCATGTGATGCTGAGACCAGAAATTTAGACTGTCATAAAAATCAACATGATTTGTATGTGATTACTTTAAAAAGGCAAATCCCAGAGGTTGATTTTCATTTGATTTATATACCCCACTTTATAGTCTCAAGAGGGTAACAAACTTGGCCAGTCTCAAATCGGGATACCAGGAGAGATAACCTGTTTCACCATTTGTAAAATAGATAGTTTAGCATAGATCATAGTTCTGTGTATGCAGATATTTCTTAATTTTTTCTCCAGAACATGGGAAGATCTCTGTAGCACATTTTTCAGGGTGATAGAATTTTGTCTTGTTTGATGGCATGATATGTAAAATTGCTGTTATTATGAGCATTTTTTTTTTAAATTTTTTTTTGTGGGGAGTGTGTCTACAGTCGAACTTCGATGGCTCAATTCCCTTTGGGACCATGAAATTTCATTCAAGACAGCAGTAGTTTGAGCCACTGAAGGTCACTGCCAAGAAGGATAATGAGATACTTTTGAACATCTTTCGATGTTAGATAATGAAAAATGTTTGCTGTGTGTACTCATTAGAATCACCTCACCAAGGCGATTCTAATGAGTACACACAGCACACATTTGCAAGATAAAAGACTAAAATCTCCTTTATCGTCCCCCCCATTTCTTATCTTGAGGATTTCCCTAGGGGCTCAAGTACGAGTTCGACCCAGCCATGGGAAACGAACCATTGGTGTTCGAGCCATCGAAGTTGTACTGTACTTTTCTTCATCTCACAGTTGTTAAATATGCAGTTTGCTAAATAGTGCTTTAACATTTAACAAAGATTGCTTTGTTGTATACATTCAGGATATTTAACCCATTTTCTACAGGATGGAATCTTCCTCCTTATATACAGCAGCAGTCCATTTTAAAATTTAGTGGGGACAGATTGTGTTTTCTTAAATTTATTTTGAAAATAGCTGAACATTTTGCAAACAGTGTAGGTCCTGATCAGATGCCGCATTCTGCGGCATCTGATCTGGACCTGCACTGTTTGTCAGTATCCCATTTTGGGTTTCTGGTACAAAATGGGTTTAGTGCCATTGTTATTCATAATAAGTATTAAGTTATTAACTATACATTCATGGTGACTGGTCAGCCACAGAAAATAGATATATGAATAATTCAGGGGCAATAAATACTTTTTCTTGCATGGCAACTCTTGAACATTCAAAGGCGTCAACCTATTTTAGATTTCAAAATTTTCCGAAATGTCAAGACACATTTTCTGTATTGTTCCACTGCATCCAAGCCCTATTTTCAGAAATTCTATGCTTGGAGTCCTGCCAACTTAAATTCTAGCAGTTTTCTAAAAACCTACCAAAAACTTAGTTAAATTTTGGTGACCTTGACTAAATTTTCAAGGTCATACATGTGCAGTTGTCAATTTTTGTTCCATTTGAGGCTTAAAGTCCCCGTCAACACTGTATAGGTCATTTTGGAGACGTTGCTTCCAATTTTGTCGGACTTTTACCCAACATTGAGATGAAATGACATCTCAAGCCCTGTCGCCCAATGAAACCAATAAAGTTTATAAGCATGGACGGTCCGTCGCGCACTGCTTTGCCTGGGCAAGCTTAGATGCTCTAAGCGGTTTATCAGTGCTGTTGTGCAGTCGGTTTCAGCCCTGCGTGGAAGCATCATGCAGCCCATCTATTTCTTCGGCGGGGGCCGAGCGTGCAGTTGTCAAATTTTACCATGTCTGCTCTAAAAATTCAAAACTTGCCATTAAAATCCTAATAATTTGGACACCTTGAGGACTTGCTGCAATTCTCCTAAAATTTTAACAAATTTGTTTGACAGTCAATCCAGCACTGAGTTTAAAAGGTGTAGATGGAATGGCAAGCAGTGTAGACCTAGATCAGACTGCTCCTTCAGGAGCAGTCTGATCTGGGTCTGCACTGTTTGTTAGGCCTATCAGATCTGTCCCAATACTTAGGATCATTAGGGTATGTGGTATAATAAAAAAGTTCAGCATATAGACTCTATTAGCTTTTGGTCTTCTTTGCCTTCTTTTCAAGGTCAAACAGGACCAATGATTGATCATTTTTTGGTTGTCTGCACCATATCTCTTGAACAGTTTGAAGAATTCTGACCAAACTGCGTACATAATATCATAGCAGTATAACAAAGACCTGATATTTTTTTATCAACTTGACCTACTTCTCAAGGTCACATAATTTATTGGGCCCTATTTATAGCCAGGGGGACATAGTTTTCTTCTGAAAACTTTTCTACATAGTTAACTCTTATTTTTGTGCTATTTAGTATTATGTATGTTATAGTAGCTAATTTTGATGTGATGTGATGTTGTTTTTTCATGACTCAGAAATTGTAAACCTGTTTTTGACATTGGTAACAACAAAAGATGCTGATACGCCAGCACATGCACCCTTATGATAACACACCTGTGTGACGTAGTGCATTCTTTAATATGTCCAGAAAAGAAAACTTTCTGATGATTAGTTGTGATAATTTTCTTATTTATATTCCTAACAGAGGTTGTGGGTGCTTGTGAGGCGGTTCTAACGAGTACCTACAACCTATGTTTAGGAGCAGAAATAAGAAAATTATTGTATACTCCAGTAAACCCCAGTTTTTTGTATATCAGGTGGGGTTTAGTGGGGTTTTCATTACCCGGACATATTAACATACACACGGTCTGATCATCACCTTAGCTTGGATAGTACACAGCCTCTAGTTTCTGCATGTAAGACATCAAGACTTGCTATCATATTTACCATAACAGTCAAACTTTAAAGGCTCAAACAGCTTTTGGACAACGAAAATCTGATCAAGAATGGTAGTTTGAGCCACTGAACGTTAATGCCAGGAGACATAACATGGTCAATTTTGGGACATCTTTTCAGTGTTCTTTGATAAGAATATATGCCGTATGTACTCCGAATCATTTCATTGATGCAATTTCTTTTAACTCTTATCATGCTGTTCACGACAACCCATATCTTTGGAAACAGTGTAGATCCAGATCAGATGGCTTCTGAAGAAGCCATCTGATCAGGATCTACACTGTTTAACATTCAGTTTATGAATTTGTAGGAATAAATTACATCAAGTAATCTGATTGGTTCAAAGTCAGAGATGAGTGTGGCTAAAATGAATATTCAGCAAGAGAAGGGTTAAGAATCATACGTTGTGGATACTTGTTAGAATCGCCCAATCATTTAGGCAATTCTTACAAGTACCCACAACATAAGTTTTGGTGGAGAAATGAGAAAAAATATCCTCATTACTGTACCTTGTTGATTTCTGAACCTTTATCCTGCTGTTCGCGACAACAGCTACCTTTGCAAACAGTGCAGATTCGATCAGATGGCTTCTGAAGAAGCCTTATCCTGCTGTTCACGACCACCCCTACTTTTGCAAACATTGCAGATCCAAATCAGATGGCTTCTGAAGAAGCCATTTTCTGCTGCTCATGACAACCCCTACCCTTGCAAACAGTGTAAATCCAGATCAGATGGCTCCTGGAGAAGCCTTATCCTGCTGTTCACGACAACCCCTACCTTTGCAAACAGTGTAGATCCAGATCAGATGGCTTCTGAAGAAGCCTTATCCTGCTGTTCACGACAACCCCAACCTTTGCAAACAGTATAGATCCAGATCAGATGGCTTCTCTAGAAACCTTATCCTGCTGTTTATGACAACCCCTACCTTTGCAAACAGTGTAGATCCAGATCAGATGGCTTCTGTCATGCAGTTTGTGAATTGAACAGATATATTATATCAAGTAATTTGATTGGTTGATAATGAGCAATATGAGTAGCTTAATTAAGTCATGCAGCGGGATAAAGGTTAAAAAATGAAATACTTACAAAAACGAATACTTGAAGCTTGTGACCCCTTAAAAGTGAGCGTCTGTGATTCACTTGAATGTGTCCAACTGGTGATCAGGAGGTCGTGGGTTAGAAACCTGTGGGGGTCAGCAACATCGGTGATGGATCATGAAATCTCTTCTATGGTCATCTCTCCCTTCTGCTGATTCAAGAAATGCAGTTGTCAGTTTCTGGCATAAGAATGTGCACTGGGCTGGTCAGCTTATACATAAGCCTGCCCAGAAAATCTATGGTTAAGTAAACTGACAGGCTCGGTATGATCTTAATAGTGTTAATTGGGCAATTGAACCCAAAACAAGCATAAAAGATACTGTTTTCTAGTAAAGAAGAAATAGTCACAGATGACCACTTAAGTTTTAATTGAGCCAGCACATGACAAAACCTTCAATAAGACATGTGTGACCAACAAAGACTCAGATCAGCCTGCATGTCTGTGCAGTCTGATCAGAGTCTGCATTGTGCACTCAAGGGATAGCTAAGGGCCCAATGCTACTTTATGCAGCAAAAGAAGTCTCTGATTAGACTATATGGATGCGCAGGCTGATCCGAGTTCGATGGGCGCACATGTCTTATTGTAGGTTTTGTCGTGCGCTGGCTCAGTTTATAAATGTTGGATACAATACAGTGTTGCTTTTTTTCTAACATAAGTTTGGTTTAGGACTCTGCATTGATAAACTATAATATATATACGGTAGATCTGTCAGGATTTGTTAAGAAGTGTGTTTTTTTGTCTGTCATGTTTGTGTAATTGTGGCTATGAATGATTGTAAACTGTGTTTGTGTTTGCATGCGAAAAATTTGTCACATATGTTGGATACATTTCATTCATGATTTGTGTACAATTGTTTGAAGTTCTATACTGAATAAATATATGATAATTTATAAATACATTTGCATTGTACTTAGTGGCATACCAGCTCAGTAATAGTGACATTAAGACTCTCCACACAATCCTGACACATTTGACTGTCCCCATGATCAATGTTGTCAGATAATGATCAGTCGTGTCAATTTGATACACTGCATACAACCAGTCTTGTCAAATTCCACACTGTTCATGCAATCAATCTTGTAAAATTTGACACTGTCCAAAAATGATCAGTCTTGTCAAATTAATCAATTTTGTCAAATTCTACACCACCACAGAGACAATGTTGTCAAATGGCACGCTGTATATATGATCAGTTGTCAAATTCTGCACTGTCCAAATGATTATCTTGTTGAATTCCACACCGTCCGCACTTTCAGTTTTGTCAAAATCTACACTATCCAAATGATTATCTTGTTGGATTCCACACTGTCCACACTTTCAGTTTTGTCAAATTTGACACTGTCCATACAGTCAATATTTTCAAGTGCCACACTGTCCACAGATCAATCAAGTCAAATTCTACACTGTACATACGATCAGTCCCATCAAATTCCACACTGCTCACATGATCAGTCTTGTCGAATTCAACACTGTCCAAATGACCAATCATGTCAAATTAGACACTGTCCAAATGACTAATCTTGTCAATTTCCACACTGTCTAAGCGATCAATCTGATCAAATTAGACACTGTCCAAATGACGAATCTTGTCGAATTCCATAATGTCCACATGATCAATTTGGTAAAATTTGACACTGTTCACACGATCAATCATGTCAAATTTGACACTGACCACACAATCAACCTTGTGAAATTTGACACTGTCCCTATAATCAATCTTGTCAGATTCCACACTGGCCACATGACTAATCTTGATCAGGTGTTTGAATACTGTTTTGTCAAATTTTATAAACAGAAAGATTGAGTTCAACAATTTGATACATTTAGTCACTTGGTTTCAAAGACACTGGTGTCAGATTTGACAGCTATGATAAATCTGGCAAATAAAAAAATATTTTGGCATACAGGCAAACAGTGTGGATCCTGATCAGACTGCTCCTGATCTGGGTCCAAACTGGTTTCAGCAATGACTTAAACACCATGACAGTGGTTGCGACTGGCATTTGAATGGTTAAATCGACATCGGGATAAGCTTCATTTGATATTAAGAACTTTGTCAAATACTGGTGCAAGAATGTGCAATGTATTGGTGGACTAGGTCTGTCTAAGAAATGAGTGGTTAAATTTACTGACGATCTCGATGTGACCTGAATAATATTAACTGGGCCATTATATTCAGAAGCAAACTGTCACTGGAAACAAAGGAAATTTGAAATTTGAAAGATTGAGTAAATGAATGTAAAGCCTAAATGAGTCACCGCCCTTATTCTGATATTGTTTTCATGGTTAAAGTGAGTGACTGGTGGACTAGGTCTGTCTAAGAAATGAGTGGTTAAATTTACTGACGATCTCGATGTGACCTGAATAATATTAACTGGGCCATTATATTCAGAAGCAAACTGTCACTGGAAACAAAGGAAATTTGAAATTTGAAAGATTGAGTAAATGAATGTAAAGCCTAAATGAGTCACCACCCTTATTCTGATATTGTTTTCATGGTTAAAGTGAGTGACTGGTGATCAGGAGGAAAATGAAATCTTTTCTATGGTCATTCTCTCCCTTCTACTTATTCAAGAAGGGCAGTTGTCAGTTTCTGGCGAAAGAATGTGCACTGTACTGGTTAACCGCTTACGTATAAGCCTGTCCAGAAAAATTGTGGACAGGTAAACTGAACGGCTCAAAAATGACATGTGTCGCATGGGCTGTTACACCCCAATACAAACCGAGTAACTGACCTCGATTTCATACAATATGCAAGCTCTTCAGGAGATTAATGAAAATTAAATTCTGTCATGAATTCAGTGATGCCAAACCAGCACCAGAGATCACACCTCATACAGTCTTTGAAACCCACTCTCTAGCCTGCCCTCCATTGCCCAGTGGGCAAGAGCTCAGTCTTAATCATAAGGTCTCTCACTGCTGTGGGTTCGAGCTTCACTTGGGCCAAATATGAGAAGCCAAGTTCTGAAACTCCAGAAAACCCGGAACTCAACATTTTAAAGAGAGCCTATTTGATCTCCCTTTCAAAACTGATGATGATGATGATGACGATGATGATTTTGGTGGGGTTTCTCAACGATGCAAAGTTAATATCCAAACTGAATAAAGATGTCCACTTATATTCTAATGCACTTGCGTATGTAACGCGACGTCTGATTGGATAACGTCAAAAATTTGCGACAGTATATTTAAGAAATGAAATTTATTTTTCTGCAGTTCATGGAAGTATGAACGCAGTGGGTCGCGTGCAAAGTAAATGAACCCCGAAGGGGTTCATGTAAACTTTGCTAGCGACCCACTGTCGTTCATACTTTCATGAAAAGCAGAAAAATTAAGTTTATTTTTTATATTTACATTATTTGCCCCTCATCACTGGGCGAAAAAAATGCTGGTAGGGCAAACTTTTAAAGCTGAAAAACATTTACACGCTGTTTTTCTACAAAGAGCGGAGCAGCGTTGACGTCATCAACGCCCGTAGAGAACAATGGTTTAGAATGACGTCATTTAACGTCACTGAATATCATGTGATTCGATGCGTTCATTGACGTATGAACGCAATTGTTTTCTATAGGTTTACATTAGACTTTACACTGGAAATGTAAATATTCTGCGATATACTGTCGGAAACCCGACGTCATCGCGTAACGTCGATTTTCATTGGCTGGCATTTGGTTTTACGCTGCTCACAGCGCTAGCCGTTTTTGTGCAAAATAATACATTTTAACAAAACAACCGTAGAAGTGCATTAGAATGGGGATAACTGTATTGCAAAATTGTGATTTGGGGAGGTAAATCGTCGGTTTTACGGTCGCAAATTACGTTTTACGGCTCCGCTGACGCGTCGCCGTAAAACGAAATTTCCGACCGTAAAACCTCCGATTTACCTCCCCAAATCACAATTTTGAAAACAGTTATCCCCTAAATGTCACCCCAGCTAGGGTCAGGACTCCTGACCTGGCTCAGGAGACATATTGTTTACACGCCCTCCCTCCGGTCTGTCAATTTATGTCTGTGGTTTCGTGTCTGGTCCGTAACTTGGAAATAATGTGATATACAGTAGAGCTTCGATGGCTCGAACACCGATGGCTCGTTTACCATGGATGTGTCGAACCAATTCTTGAGCCCCTGCCGAAATCCTCTACATAAGAAATAGTTGGGGATAATTAAGGAGATTTTAGTCTTATATCTTGCAAATGTATGCTGCGTGTACTCATTAGAATCGCCTTGATGAGGCGATTCTAATGAGTACACACAGCATACATTTTCTTTAATCGGTTTTACGGTCGCAAATTACGTTTTACGGCTCCGCTGACGCGTCGCCGTAAAACGAAATTTCCGACCGTAAAACCTCCGATTTACCTCCCCAAATCACAATTTTGAAAACCGTTATCCCCTAAATGTCACCCCAGCTAGGGTCAGGACTCCTGACCTGGCTCAGGAGACATATTGTTTACACCCCCTCCCTCCGGTCTGTCAATTCATGTCTGTGGTTTTCGTGTCTGGTCCGTAACTTGGAAATAATGTGATATACAGTAGAACTTCGATGACTCGAACACCGATGGCTCGTTTACCATGGATGTGTCGAACCAATTCTTGAGCCCCTTGCGAAATCCTCTACATAAGAAATAGTGGGGGATAAATAAGGAGATTTTAGTCTAATATCTAGCAAATGTATGCTGTGTGTACTCATTGGAATCGCCTCGATGAGGCGATTCTAATGAGTACACACAACATACATTTTCATTATAGAACACCGAAAAGATGTCTAAAAGTATCTCGTTATGCCTCCTGACAGTAACCTCAGTGGCTCGAACTAACCCTGTCTCGAACAGATTTTCGAGGTCCCAAAGGTGTTCGAGCCATTGAAGTTCGACTGTAGTTTCATGAAACTTTACAGAAATTTAAAGCACAATAACACGATCAGCAGAAGACAGGAACCATAACTCTGGATTTACTGCTTTTGGAGTTATGCCACTCTGAAAATCCATCTCATGCCCGCTCCGTAACTGAGAAACCGTTAGAAATATTTTCATGAAACTTCAGAAACGTAAAGCACAATCAGACATGCAGATGACGATAACCATAACGCTGGCTTTTGTACTTTCAAAGTTATGGCCCTTTAAACATTGATAAATATTGGGTGTAGTTATTTACATGTGTATGATATGTAACTCGAGAACCGTGCATGTAAAACACCTTAGGCCTTAAGATGGCAGGCCGAATTCAAAAGCCATATTGTTGTACTGTTGAGTGACATGTATGGCCCTTTGAACATGCCAATAATTATTTTGTCAAAATAGTGGTTTTGCCATTTACTATTAGCCATTGGATTTAAAGGTATGTCGTGTGTACCCACTGGAATCATCTCATCAAGGCGATTCTAATGAGTACAAATAGCATACATTTTCAAGATAAAATAAGGAAATTCTCCATAAATTATCCAAAATATATTTAGGCGATATACAGTAAGATTCCTATATTAAGACCACCTGTGGGACATTTCAAAGGTGGTCAATGACCAGAGGACACTGTTTGCAGAAAACACAAAGACAGAATAACTGCAAGTTACTAAATAAGCTTTTTTTAAAGCAAAATTAGTCTTAATTTTAGGTGGTCTTAATAGCGAAATTTCACTGTATTAATATCTGCTGTTATGGGATTTTTCCCAGGGACCCGAGAATGAGTTCGAAATAGCTGAAGTTTGAGCCATCGTAATACACTACTTCACCGACGGACCTCCGTGGCCTAGTAGATAAGAGCGCTGACTCTTAATCATTAGGTCTCTCACCACTGTGGTTCAAGCCTGGCTCGGGACACATACATGTGAGACGCCAAGTTCTGCAACGGAAGGTCAGGTTGTTTATCTCTAGGTACTCTAGTTTTCCCCCAGATTACCATTCGGGTCAATACTTACCAACAATCAATCAAAGACTTCGTCATAAAATCACACGTCTATAAAATTCTGAGCCCCACGAACCCCACCATAATATGGTAAAATTGGGCTTTACAGGGGTAAACCTTATTTGTCTTATTTCTGCTCAAAAACATAGATTGTGGGTACTTGTTAGAACCGCCTCGCCGAGGCGATTCTAACGAGTACCGTTAATATATGTTATGAGTATACAGATTATAGGTACTTGTTAGAACCACCTCGCTGAGGCGATTCTAATGAGTACCTCAATCTGTGTTTGAGCAGAAACATGAAAATTATCAGAACTGTTATCTGAAAAGTTTCATTTTATGGTTGTTTAACTTTTCAATACATTTGAATAGGCGTGTTTCATAATGGCACCGAGGTATAACCCGACGACGAGAAGCAAAACCCTGCCTTTGATCGAGTTTGCCTGGCAAAGGGCCGGAGGCTAGGGGTGCAAAGTCACCGAACCATGAAATATTGGTCAAGGTCGAACGTTGATGCTTGCATAAAAGTTACCATCCCTAGAGGCAAGTTTGTACCAAGTATCATTAATGACATCCGTATAGTTCTTGAAAAATGGACTTCAAGTTTACGCATTAGTTCACGAAGTCAGTGATCCATGAAATGTTGGTGAAAGTCACAACATGGGTGCCTGCGTAAAAGTTGCCATGCCCAGACGCAAGTGTATACCAAGTATCACCAATAAAGCCCTTTTATCATATGACGTCGCGTCTGAGAGTGTAATGACGCCATGTAATATTTTCGATAATCCACTAGTGGATTAAATATGCAAATTAGCTAGATACATCCCGTAACGTTACATGTACGACGCCCTTAACGACGTCGCGTTTACTAATGGCGGAATATTGATATTTTTGTAAACAATCGTGAATAAAATGCATTTTAAATGCCATATGATAAATAGAATCTTGCATTCGTGCTCATGTATTATTGAATTTATTAAACGAGTTGAGGAAAAGGGATAAAATGCTCGGCAAAGCCTCGCATTTTATCCCTTTTCCTCAACTCGTTTAATAAATTCAATAATACATGACCGCTCATGTAAGATCCTCTATATACACCGTCGTTCTTGAGAAATGGACTTGAGTCCCCACAACTTCAGTTAAGTTACCCCCAGAACTTCAGTTAAGTTACCCCCAGAACTTCAGTTAAATAAAGCAAATTCTTCTGATACCGAGGCCTCGTTTTTGGATTTACATTTATCTATTGTAGATGGATTTGTTTCTTGCAAAATTTATGATAAACGCGATGATTTTGACTTTTAATTTGTAAATTTTCCTTTATAGGATGGTGATATTCCTCGTGCGGCATCCTATGGCGTTTACATTTCGCAATTAATTCGATTTGCCAGAGTGTCTAGTCATGTAACTGGCTTCAACACTCGTAATAAATTGTTAACTGCTAAACTTATTAATCAGGGTTATCGGTATCATTAACTACGCAAAGTCTTTTTCAAAATTTTATATACGTCATTCCGATTTAATTTCAAAATTCAATGTTGGACTTAAAATCTCTTCTGCAATAGGGTCTGTCGGAACCCGAATTTATTGGTGATTTAGTATATAAATTCAGAAAAATATATAATTGCAATGACTTCAGCAGCCAGTTTCGTAAAATCTTTCCTCGATATAAAAAGATTGGGTACAACATAAATGTTATACGACAGACAGCATGCATTGTAGTTAACATAATCACGGTTGATAACTTTGCTTCCCTCTTTAATTGCACGCCTATGGTTCAGGCCTCAGATTCTATGACGGTTCCAGTGTAAAGGCTTACTGAGAATTAGAGATAATCTAATTTTATAGGTGGGCGAAGCTTGCTTACCAAGTAATGCTTACTATCCTATGACGCCTGATTACACTCTTCTGGAGTCCATGTTTGTTGATCTGAACATTGATATTTGCCATTTGTCTATGGATTAATGATTTTGGATTAACGCTTTGGTACTACGACCTAAACTACTTTATGTAATGTTGGTTGGTGTCTGATGCTCTGTATCTGGCTGGGCCCATCGTAGTCTAACTGTTGGTTTTCTTTTTGCTCAAGCATTTCAGTGGTTTCTTGCTGTGGAGTCCTCACCGTTGTTTCATCTCTGTGGTTGTTTGATTTTTGTGTTCAGGGAGATGTTGCACTGATGAGTTAGGGGCCTTCCGGTGGACTGAACAAATTATTTGTTTAAATCGCGACGAAAGTAAGGGCGAGGATTGTGTTCACTGAAAATTGATTTAAGCCACCCAGTGGAATTCGTTTCACTGACCGTTCCAAGGCGGTTCTTTCGTCGCGGTTTATTTTTGTTATGGCTTGTCTTATATTGTTTTGTTTTGCCTACCAATTGGTCATTTTGTGTGAATTGATGTTTCCATTAGGGTCAAGTTGTTTCATGTTTGTGTTTCATTCCCTTTGGTGTCTCTGATGGGATCTGAGCGTTAATTGTGTCGATATCCGAGCATTGCCTTCACTTGTACTTTAAACATTAGGGTGAACGCCAGGGTTGACGCAAAAGTTCACTAAGTCAGTTAGGCCAAAGGCAAATATGGATGCTTCCATTTAAGTCACCATCTCTTCATGCAGGTTTGCACCTAGTATCATTATAAAAGCGATTTTATTTCTTGAGAATGGACTTGGACGTTAGTGAAGCAATAGTTCATAGTCAGTGAGCCATGGAATGTAGGTCAATGCCAAATATGAATGCATGCATTCAAAGATGCCAGTTTGTACTCGGTATCATAAATTAAGCTCTCACAGCTATTGAGGAATGGATATGAACAGTGAGGTGAAAGCTATGTTAACGGCTTGACACACAATCGGAAGAATGAATGCACGAACGAATGAACGGAGGATCGATCGAAAAAACCGGACTCATATTGCACCATGCAGGGCGACAATATGTCTGTGTTATTTCTGAATGAGAGCACGGTTTTTTGTCTACAGGAAGAAGGAGAAACGTTTTGTGTCGTCGGGTAGCAGTACAGCAAACAGCAAAGACTCTGAATAGATTGTATAGATGTATAGGCTCGTCTGGGTCTTTAATTGCTGACCACACATCGTCACCTTAGCGCAAAAAGTCAATAACTCCAATACATTTTATATTGGAGTTATTGACTTTTTGGGTTAAGGTGACGACATGTCTGAAGATATTTGCAATTTATGTGCATCAAACATAAACAAATATAGAATCTCACACTTGTGGTCATTTCAAGCTTGTTTCATACACTTCATGTGGAATTACCACAAGTGTGCGTTTCTAAGACTTTTTGCATGAATCGAATGTGCAATTACCACAAATGTGAGTTTCATTGACTTGTTTCAAAAATTGCTTGTGCAAAGACCAAGTGTGTGTTATTCCTTGGCTTGTTTCATAAATTGCATGTACAGTGACCACAAGTGTGTGATTCTTTGGCGTGTTTCAAAAATTGCATGTACAGTGACCACAAGTGTTTGATTCTTTGGCTTGTTTCATAAATTGCATGTACAATGACCATAAGTATGTGATTCTTTGGCTTGTTTCAAAAATTGCATGTACAGTGACCACAAGTGTTTGATTCTTTGGCTTGTTTCATAAATTGCATGTACAATGACCATAAGTATGTGATTCTTTGGCTTGTTTCAAAAATTGCATGTACAGTGACCACAAGTGTGTGATTCTTTGGCGTGTTTAAAAAATTGCATGTACAGTTACCACAAGTGTGTGATTCTTTGGCTTGTTTCAAAAATTGCATGTACAGTGACCACAAGTGTGTGATTCTTTGGTGTATTTCAAAAATTGCATGTACAGTGACCACAAGTGTGTGATTCTTTGGCGTGTTTCAAAAATTGCATGTACAGTGACCACAAGTGTGTGATTCTTTGGCTTGTTTCAAAATTGCATGTACAGTGACCACGAGTGTGTGATTCTTTGGTGTATTTCAAAAATTGCATGTACAGTGACCACAAGTGTGTGATTCTTTGGCTTGTTTCAAAAATTGCATGTACAGTGACCACAAGTGTGTGATTCTTTGGCGTGTTTCAAAAATTGCATGTACAGTGACCACAAGTGTGTGATTCTTTGGCTTGTTTCAAAAATTGCATGTACAGTGATCACGAGTGTGTGATTCTTTGGTGTATTTCAAAAATTGCATGTACAGTGACCACAAGTGTGTGATTCTTTGGCTTGTTTCAAAAATTGCATGTACAGTGACCACAAGTGTGTGATTCTTTGGCTTGTTTCATAAATTGCATGTACAGTGACCACAAGTGTGTGATTCTTTGGCTTGTTTCATAAATTGCATGTACAGTGACCACAAGTGTGTGATTCTTTGGCTTGTTTCAAAACTTGTATGTACAGTGACCACAAGTGTGTGATTCTTTGGCTTGTTTCATAAATTGCATGTACAAATGACCACAAGTATGTGATTCGTTGGCTTGTTTCATAAATTGCATGTACAATGACCACAAGTGTGTGATTCTTAAGTGTGTTTCATAAATTGCATGTACAGTTACCACAAGTGTGTTATTCTTTGGCTTGTTTCAAAAATTGCATGTACAGTGACCACAAGTGTGTGATTCTTTGGTTTGTTTCCTAAATTGCATGTACAGTGACCACAAGTGTGTGATTCTTTGGCTTGTTTCAAAAATTGCATGTACAATGACCACAAGTGTGTAATTCTTTGGCCTGTATCATAAATTGCATGTACAGTGACCACAATTGTGTGATTCTTTGGCCTGTTTCATAAATTGCATGTACAGTGACCACAAGTGTGTGATTCTTTGGCTTGTTTCATCAATTGCATGTACAGTGACCACAAGTGTGTGATTCTTTGGCTTGTTTCAAAAATTGCATTTACAATGACCACAAGTGTGTGTTTCTTTGGATTGTTTCATAAATTGCATGTGTAGTGACCACAAGTGTGTGTTTCTTCGTGTTGTTTCATAAATTACATGTAAAATGACCGAAAGTGTGAGTTTCTTTGGCTGGTACCATAAACTGCATGTGCAATGGCCACGCATGTGCGATTCTCTGGCTTGTTTCATAAATTGCATGCGCAGTGATCACAAGTGATTGAATATTGAGCTTGTTTCATAGATTGCATGCGCACTGACCACAAATGTGTGATTCTTTGGTTGTTTCATAGATTGCATGTGAAGTGACCGCAAATTGTGATTCTTTGGCTTGTTTCATAAATGGCATGTGAATTACCACAAGTGTGTGATTCTTTAGCTTGTTCCATAAATTGCATGTGAAATGACCAAAAGTGTGTGTTGCTTTGACTTGTTTCATAAACTGCATGTAAAATGACCAAAAGTGTGTTATTTCCTGGCCTGTTTCATAAATGGCATGTAAAATGATCAAAAGTACGATATTCTTTGACTTCTTTCAAAGCTTGTTTGTTATGGGGTGCCGTTTAACTATTTAATACAATTTCGAGAAATCTATAATTTTTATTATAGATATCTATTAATCAAATAATAGATATCTATAAATCAAATTCAAATTATAGATATCTATAATTAACATTACTGATATCTATAATTATCAGTATATTTTGATATCATAAAATATAATCAATGGTATATAATATATATTTCTTGATATCTATATTTTTGTTTTATGATATCCATTATTCCGTATTTTATATTGATATCTAAAATCAAAATATAGATATGTGTGATTTTAATTAATGACATCTATTTTTCAGTTTATAGATATCTAAAAAGCTACATACTAATTGATATCTAAAATTCATTATGGATATCAATAATCTATATATTGATATCTCATATTCCATCCGATTTATGGATATCAATAATTGTAATTATGTTGTCAGAAATAGACTGTGTTTCATTTTTTTGTAAATGATAGGTCCTTTTACAACCTGGTCGCTCTTGATGAGTTGTGTTTTTCGTAACATTTGCAAGGATAATTTTTATTGATATCATTCATTCGAATAATAGATATCATTCCTTCAGTCCCATTTATGGATATCATTAATTCAAAGTATTGATATCATTAAGTAGAATTATGGATATCCATGATTTAATTTATAGATATCTATATATCACCTTAATTAATGATATCATAAATTTGAAATATAGATATCCACAAATAGGATTGATGATATCCATAAATCTGGCTTATTTATTGATATATATTATTGAAATTAATGATATATAAAATTTTCACAGAGGCCCAAGTGTAACACCAAGAACATCATATTTTTCAGACAAAAATTGAACCGAAGGAGACGGTTTGACGAGTACCCACATTCTACGTTTTTGAGCACAGCTACCAACTGCCTGCCGTTGTCCATTTCAAAATCCAAGTACCGAGTATTTATTGCATCACAATTCTTCTCCCTGTGACATCAGAGCACTGTTTAAAAAGGAAAATCTTGACTGGGCTCGTAAACTGGGACATTGCTTTATCAATCCACAGAGAGAAGCATCCCGTCTGACCATGTACAAAATCCAGGTACCGGTTATTTATAGCAGAGCTAGTCTTCTCCCTGTGACGACAGAGTGCTGTGTAAAAAAAATATTCTAGACTTGCCTCGTGTACTTGGGCACTGACAAACAGTATAGACCCAGATCTGACACCGAATATAAACGCGACATCTAATCAGGTCTACTTCAACTACTAAAATTTCAGGATTAAACCAAACAACATCAGTCTCAGTTCAAGCTCTATTTTCGCAGCTCCCAGCAGGCACACGTCGCTAGGTTAGAAGCCTCCGTGGCGTAGTGGTTATGCTACTCGCCTTGAAAACCAGGGATCGCAGGATCGATCCCGGGCTTCTCCAGACTTTCGGATGAGTCTTTAAACCGAGGTCCCGTCTCCGTGTGTGCGTGTGTGTGTGTGAATTCGGGTTTAACGTCGCTTTCAACAATTTTTCAGTCATATCACGACGGTGTCTGGTTGCGACAGGGAGCTCAATGCTCACTTTTATAGTGCTGCCTCACTGAAGTATCATGTCCCAGACACATTACATGATACCACACCCAGTCACATTATCCTGACACTGGGTCGACCAGTCCTAGCTCTACCCCGTAAATCTGATAGTCAAGCGAGGAGCAGCAAGTACCATTTTTAACGACTTTGGTATGTCGCGGCCCGGGATCGAACCCGTGACCTCCCGTTCCCCGGAGCGGACACTCTATCAACTGAGCTATCGGGGCCGGTGGTCCCGTCTCCGTATGACCGTAGTTGTTGGTGAGACGTAAAACTCAAACACTCACACGTCGCTAGGGCAATGTCAAATCAACATCAGTGCAACGTTAAGTTGCACCGACGTAGATGTGACGTTGTATAAATGTTATGACGTTGTACCATCGTTGATTGACGTCAAAGTTGCGTCATGTGACTGCTGGACTCAGAGACAATCGACCCACCCGTACACGCATTTGTACATAACAGTAAAAATCCTATATTGAAACTGTGGCAGCTTTGGGACTGTTCAAAAGTGGTCTTTAAGACCACTTTTGAACAGTCCCAAAGGTGGTCTCTGACCAGAGGACACTTTATGCAGAAAACACAAAGAAAGAAAAACTGAAACCTAATAAATAAGCTTTTAATAGCAGAATTAGTCTTAATTTTAGGTGGTCTTAATAGCGGAGTTTTACTGTGTATCTATTTTGTTTCCGTATAATCTGCAGCAATATTACACCATTTTGTTTGATTTGAGGTTTAATGTCCCCGTCAACACTTTAAAGGTCATTTTGGAGACGTTGCTTCCAATTTTGTTGGACTTTTACCCGACATTGAGATGAAATGACATCTCAAGCCCTGTCCCCCAATGAAACCAATTGGGTTTATTAGCATGGACGGTCCGCCTCGCACCGCGGTAGATCCTCTAAGCGGTTTACCAGTACTAGTGTGCGGACCGGATTCAGCTCTGCGTGGAAGCATCATGCAGCCCATATATTTCTTTAAGCCCTTATGGGCGGGGGCTGAATATTACACCATTACGAATGGGTGAAACCGATATTGGCTTACAGTTTGGCAATGCCTGCTGACCTTGCAGCAGGTAAGGTTAGATTGGGGGGGGGGGGGGGGGGTGCTACAGCTACGTTCATTCTTCTTCCTCTCCCGTCCTTCACTTTCATCTCCTCTTCTGTCTCTTTTCTCCCTTTCTCTGGGAGACGACACAAAATGATCCATAAGGATTGACATGTCGTAAAACCCCAACAGTCATTACGAATGGTGTGACAGGTAACATCTCCATTACGAAAACACACCCGTGCGACATAGTGCTTTTTTCACATCTCCAAAATGGCTACTAATCTGATGAAAAACCGTAATATTTTTCTTATAAATGCTCAAAACATAGGTAGTGGGTGCTTGTTAGAACCGCCTCAATGAGGCGGTTCTAACGAGTACCCACAACCTATGTGTTGGAGTAAAAATAAGAAAAATAATGTTTACCCCCTTAAACCCCAGTTTTCTCTATATAAAGTGGGGTTCATGGGGGTGTTCATTTCACGGACTTGTTAACGTGATGTCCCTGCCCTACAACATAGTGTAGATTATATTTTCTTGTCCTTTGGGATAATTGATTTCATTGTGGAATTTTGAAAATATCTGAGGGTCACTGATGAGGCCTAATTGACCGAAACTAGCTAGTCTGGCCCAGAAAACATGTACACTCCATATTTTTCACTTCTGCGGCGTATTCCATGCTTCTAAAGGATAACCCTTTTATAGAACATATTTCTCATACATTCTAGATTAGCATTTTTGTTGGGATTTTTCGCATTTTTGTTTCTAGTTCAAATATAGATTGTGGGTACTCGTTAGAATCGCCTTTTGGCGATTCTAACGTGTACCCACAACCTTTGTGGAAAACACGCCTATATAATTTTGACCCCCTTGAACCCACTTTTATATAGTAAATCTGGAGTTTACAGAGAAAAAACCTTATTTTTCTTATTTCTGCTCTCAAATATAGATTGTGGGTACTCGATGAGGCGGTTCTAACGAGTACTCACAATCTATTGTTTTGAGCAGAAAGAAAAAAATATCAGAATGTTTCATCTTAAAAATTATTTTTTTTTTTCGGCGGTAAAGTTTACAATGAATTTGTAAAGGCGTGTTTTCGCAATAATCCAGGGAATGTGTTAACCTCGGGCCAGTTGTTCGAAACTAACGACGTTGTTAGTTTACGTATCGTTAAATCTTTGGTCATTTATTATGGCAAATATGTTATTATTTTTGCTGAAAAAAAATGTGAGCAGCTTTTGCAAAAGCAAAAGCTGCTCACATTTTTTCAGCAAACATACCAAAATTTTAAAAATTAAACTTGCTAGAACAGTTTACAATATGACCACTAACGAGCTTATTAAGCTACATGTAACGATGCTTTGAACAAATGGACCCAGATGAGGACTTGAATGTGATAGTACATTTGACATTATGTGATTGACTAACGCTGACTCCTGTTACAACTGATTTTGAATGATTTGTTTTCTCTGTTCCTATCTGCGGGTGCTCAGCTACCAACTGATACCCGCAATGTACGTATGTGGAAACTAGCCACAAATGACAAAAAATGATTATTTGTTTTTGGTAGTTTAATTCATGTACAGAACTATAGTAACCATTTACAACGAACTACGTGGGAGGAAAATAAATAAAAAAAAAAAAAAAAAAAAAAAAACACAAAAAACAGCACATTGTGTATATGACAAGTTAAATATTATATATATACATGTATACATGACTAGGTGAATGTAATATATATGGCCACTATAACCATAGTAACAGTGACAGAAAAAGAGGAAAATAAAATAAAATGGAAACCATAAACATACTTTTACAGTCGACAAAAGTTGTTAAAAAATATAATTATATTAAAAAGTTGCATTGTTGTAATCCTTGATATAACAAAAGCCCCGAAAGCGTGGCATTAACCCTTTACCACTAAGATACGTGTTTTAACGTGTCTGCACCCCCCCCACCCCCATTTTAAGCCCCAGAAGCACCTAAATCTGCATTCCTACCCCTGGATAGTTATGTTTGCTTTAGGATTTGTTGGGCAAAAAAGTTACCTGTTTTTTCGCGCGCCTCCCCACTAAAAATATTCTGGGGGGATTGAAGGGGGGGGGGGGGGGGGCGTTGCCCCCCCCCCCCCTCACATCCCGAAAATTGTTTGGTGTATGGCCCAACCGCCCGCTAAAATTTATAGCTGAGGGTATCTGGGGTCAAAATGCCTGAAAATTGATGCTGATAAAACATACTGCAAACAGTGAAAATGGCCAGTGCCAAACACCTTAATTGTTGCCTTGACAGCTGTGTGAAGATTAAAATGTGGTCAAAAATTCATGTGAAAACACACTTTTTGCCAACTTTGAGATGCCCCCTCTTTACCATGACAACAATGATCAAGTCATGAAGGGTTGCATTTGAAAGGCTACTGCCCAATGAACATTCATACCGAGTTTGGTGTAAAACAGACCATCCATTATGAAACAATGGCTAGTTGAAGTTGCTGTCAGGTGCAACACTGTGAAAATCAGCGTCATTCACAAAATCCCTGAGTGGTAAAGGGTAAATGAAGAAAATCCCAACCGACCAAAATAATGTTTTTTCATCATTTTATTGCAAGAAACAGTATTTCAGATATAATGAATGCATTTTAGGCTAAAATTCAGTATGTTCCCAGATTTCAGTTAACCCTTTACCACTCAGATACGTGTTTTTACGTGTCTGCACCCCCACCCCCATTTTAAGCCCCAGAAGCACCTAAAATCTGCATTCCTACCCCTGGATAGTTATGTTTGCTTTAGGATTTGTTGGGGCAAAAAAGTGACCTGTTTTTTCGCGCGCCTCCCCACTAAAAATATTCTGGGGGGAACGGAGGGGGGGGGGGGCGTTGCCCCCCTCACATCCCGAAAAATTTTTGGTGTATGGCCCAACCGGCCGCTAAAATTTATATCTGAGGGTGTCTGGGGTCAAAAATGCCTGAAAATTGATGCCTGAAAATTGATGCTGATAAAACATGCTGCAAACAGTGAAAATGGCCAGTGCCAAACACCTTAATTGTTGCCTTGACAGCTGTGTGAAGATTAAAATGTGGTCAAAATTCATGTGAAAACACACTTTTTGCCAACTTTGAGATGCCCCCTCTTTACCATGACAACAATGATCAAGTCATGAAAGGTTGCATTTGAAAGGCTACTGCCCAATGAACATTCATACCGAGTTTCATGTAAAATAGACCATCCATTAAGAAATAATGGCTAGTTGAAGTTGCTGTCAGGTGCAACACTGAAAATCAACGAAATTCACAAAATCCCTGAGTGGTCAAGGGTTATACACCCGTGGCAATTAGTAAGATGGAGCATATGTATACTAACTGTTGTACAAGTTTGGGTTTGTGGAATGTAAACAAGGAATCTGCTCCATATATTATTTCCTGGCACTATTAATAACCCTCAATGGCTCAAACTACCAGTCTCCAAAAATGTTCATGGTCGGTAATATTTGGTGGATCATCTCAAAATAATATAGGCATAACTCTGAAAATAAGCGGTTGACTGTAACCTTCAAATAATATGCGCTGCTCCACATCATAGTCTAACTATACGTTAAGTTTCAGTTTCAACAGATGTAAAATTAGGGAGGCATTATCCGGAATCAAAATATGTGTAGAAAAATATGTGAAAGGGGAAAAACTCTGGTAATATTTTGCGGACTATAACCTCAAAATAATAAGCACTGTTCCACATCATGGTCTTTCTATATGTAAAGTTTCAGCTTCATCAAATGTAAAATGTAAGATGAGATATCCGGAAATGGAATGTTTAGAAAAATCTGTAAAAGGGGTATAACTCTGGTAATATTTGGCAGACCGTAACCTCAAAATAATATGCACTTGACCATATTATGGTGTTCCTGTATGTAAAGTTTCAACATCATCAGATCTAAAATGTAGGAGTATCCGGAAACAAAATGTTTACAGAATTTTTCACAAATGCATAACTCTAATCTCGAAACAATATGCGCTGCCTCACATCATGGTCTAACCATGTGTGAAGTTTCAGCTTGATTGGATGTAAATTGTAGGAGGATTTATCCGGAAACGAAAAGTTTACAAAAATTCAAAGGGGCATAACTCTATTATTATTTGGTGGACCGTAACCTCGAAACAATATGCGCTGCCCTACATCATGTCTAACTATGTATGAAGTTTCAGCTTGATCGGATGTAAACTGTAGGTTGAGTAATCCGGAAACGAAAAGTTTACAGACGGACGGACAGACGGACGGACGCCAGGGGGGCATAACATAATACGACCGTTTTTCAAACGGGCGTATAAAAAGTCAGGAAAATAGCATTCAATTACGAGTAGCTAAGGCTTAAAATAAATTAAAGCTTTGTTTCCGCTAACACGACCCACATAGTTTCAACTTATTGTGTCAGTAAGAGAGGAACATACAAGTAAAATACCGAATTGATAAATCATTAGGTCTCTAAACGTTGTGGTTCACGCCTCGCCCAGGCCACATGTTTGATGCGAAGTTCTGCGACTTTCCGGCTACTCCGATTTTTGACCACCTTTGATTAACGAAAAAATAAAACGACCCTGCCTTTAATGCCCAACTCTACCAAATTTCCACTTTCGATTGCGCATAGGAATTTCTTTTTTTTTTCTGAGCATTTTTCGCATTTTTTTTGGTATTCAGCGCAGTCTAAAATACAGAGTTATTTTTATTGAGGATCTAAATTAGCATATACAATGAAAGCCTCAAACATTTTAGCCAGCCTCGCCCAGCAGGCACATGACATAATTGTGACGTCACATCAACGTCGGTGCAACGTCATGACGTTTATGCAACAGCACATCTACGAGGGTGCAACGTCGCACCGACGTTGCATTTGGCGTTGCCCTAGCGACGTGTGCCTGCTGGGCGGTAGCTCAGTCGGATGCGCGTCTGATTGGTGATCAGAAGGAAGCGGGTTCGATACCTGCCGGGTTAGCAACATTCTTTCGTGGAGATTGATCATGAAATCTTTTCTACGATCATCAACTCCCTTCCGCTGATTCAAGAAGGGCAGGTGTCAGTTTCTGGCGAAAGAATGTGCAGTGTACTGGTTAACCACTTATGAATAAGCCTGCCCAGGAAAAGTGTGGATAGGTAAATTGAACGGCTAAAATAACATAAATTAGTGTTGACTGGGCCGTTAAACTCCAATACAAACAAAAAATCAACAATTGTATCAACACTACCTATATATGGCAAGGCAAGTGCAGAATTAATCTTTAAACCACGGTTTGATCTTGAAATCCCAGTTTGAACTCTACAAACTAAGGTTTGAAACTTCAAACGGCGCCGGTTTCAGAGAAAACCTGCACAATAATTCTGTAAACCACGGTTTCAACTTTCAAAATTGAGTTTTAATTTATCATTTAATACTTTTACTACAATCTCCTTATCCTAGTTTCAATGCCGAATGTACAATACAGTAGAACTTCGATGGCTCGAACACCGATGGCTCGTTTACCATGGATATGTCGAACCCATTCTTGAGCCCCTAGCGAAATCCTCTACATAAGAAATAGTGGGGCTAATTAAGGAGATTTTAGTCTTTTATCTTGCAAATGTATGCCGTGTGTACTCATTAGAATCGCCTCGATGAGGCGATTCTAATGAGTACACACAGCATACATTTTCATTATAGAACACCGAAAATATGTTTAAAAGTATCTCTTATGCCTCCTGACAGTAACCGCAGTGGCTCGAACTACCCCTGTCTCGAAAAGATTTTCAAGGTCCCAATGGTGTTCGAGCCATTGAAGTTCGACTGTAAATGTTCAAACCACCGCACAATAGAAATTTTATTATCGTTTACTATGGAAAGGTAAGTCCACAGTTAATCTTCAAACCTCAGTTTGACTAGGGTTTGAAAACTTGAAACCACGGCTTCAAAGAAAAAAAAATACTTTTAAACTAGGCTTTCAACTTCTGCTGCTTTCAAACCGCCGTTTCAATGCCTGGTGCACCGTGAATGAATACTTAAAACTCCAGTTTGAAATTTGAAACCGCAGTTTAAAGAATTATTGTGCAGTTTATGGTTTGAAGTTTTCAAACCCTAGTTTGAAAACTTCAAACTCGGGCTTCAAGTTCAAATTTTGGTTTAAAGATTTTTGTGCAATTTGAATGCCATACCTATATATTCATTAAAATACAGGACTGGTCATGTTTTTGTTTTGGTCTGGAGAAAAAAATAAAATAATAAAAAAGTTTCTCCTACCTACCCATTTAGAAACACGCCTATTCAAAAATATTGGAAGTTTTACCACCAAACATGAGAATGTTCAGGTAAAAAGTTCTGATATGTTTTATATTTCTGCACAAATCGTAGATTAAGGGTATTCGTTAGAACCGCCTCGGCGAGACGGTTCTAACGAGTACCCACAATCTCTGTTTTTGAGCGTAAGTAAGAAAAATAAGGTATATCCCTGTAAACCCCAGTTTTACCATGGCCAACTATATCTGACATTAGCCCGATGACTTTCAACCGTGAGAGTCGCACAGAAAGTCAATATTGGGTTGTCTCCCTTTGACTGAGGCCTACGATAGATACATGTCGTGTACCTATCGTGTAATCAATATTGTGTTTTAATCCGGCTGTGTGTGAAAATGACCCCGGGGGATATTGACCGATAGATACGTTTAGTTAATTTAGAACTGCGTGTTTTGGTACTTTAAGCGAGAAAAATTCTCTTTTTGTCAAACGGTTAAAATTGAGCCTTTTTGTACTTAAAATATTATTGGTTCTCATAAATCTATTTCTTTTTCTGGAATGTAATATTCCACATTACTTATAAAAAAAAAAAAAAAATAAAATGAAAAAAAAAAAAAAACATTTATAGTTAATGGATGTCAGATTGCATTATTTAAAATTGCATTGTTTAGAAAAGCAACATGTTCATAAGTCCATGTAATAAAAACCCCTGTAAACCCACTTAACATTTTATACAGAAAAGAGAGGTTTAGAGGGGTTACAATGTGTGTGTTATCCGCACCAAGACATTGTTTTGTTCATCATAAAAATAATGTTTTTTTTTTTTTTTTTTATATATATAAATTAACATTTCGAGGATAAGAAAGAAAACATTGTCACAGGGATATGTTTTCTTAATGGGTTGACAGTTTTGTTTGATTGGAGGCTTAACGACCCCGTCAACACTGTATAGGTCATTTTGCGGACGTTGCTTCCAATTTTGAGGGACTTTTACCCGACACAGAGATGACATCTCAAGCCCTGCTACCCAATGAACTACCCAATGAAACCAGTAGGATTTATCTGCATGGACGGTCCAACTCGCACCACTTTTCATGGGCAGCCTTAGCGCCCTATGCAGTTTACTAGTACTCATGTGCTGTGCTGTCAGTTTCAGCTCTGCGTGGAAGCATCATGCAGCCCCATCTATTTCTTCACATCACGATAACACACCCTTGTGATATAGTGCATTTTTTTTCATACCTCAAAAAAGGTCATCTTTCTGATGAAAATTTGTGATATTTTTCTTATTTATACTCAAAACATAGGTCGTGGGTGCTAGTTAGAACCGCCGCAATGATGCGGTTCTAACGAGTACCCACAACTTATGTCTAGGAGCAGAAAAAAGAGACATAATGTATACCCCGTAAACCCCAGTTTTCTCTATATAAATTGGAGTTTAATGGGGTGTTCATTTCACGGGCTCGTTTACGTGATGAAGCCCTGCTGGGCGGAGGCCGTAATGGGTTGACAGCAAAGGCCCTGATCTAAGCTCGACGTCTGATATGAGCATGCAGTGTTTCCAGCATAAGTGTCCATGTTGTGGCTTTCCCGTCCAAAATGCACTTAAATCTGCTTGACTATCATTATAATGTTAACAAGTCCATGTCACGGATGAACACCCATTCTAAATCGAACTTTATATAGAGAAAAGTGTGGTTTGTTGGAACATACATATATATTTTTCTGTTACTTTTGTCCCAAACATATGCTGTGGGTACTGCGGTTAGAAGCGAGGCGGTTCTAACAAGATCCACAACATATTTTTAAAGTAGTAATAAACTATGACACAATTTTTTAATAACCGTTTTCTGCAACCTAAAGAAAGCATTATTTCACACAGATGTGTTATCATAATGGTCACAATGATCATTCAATGCTTACTTACACTGTTTGAAGTTGTTAATTTGTTTGTTTGATTCGAGGTTTAACGTCCCCGTCAACGCTGCATAGGTCATTTTGGAGACGTTGCTTCCAATTTTGTGGGACTTTTACCCGACATTGATTTGAAATGACATCTCAAGCCCTGCCGCCTAGTGAAACCAATAGGGTTTATAAGCATGGAAGTTCCGACTCGCACCGGCTTAGATCCTCTAAGCGGTGTGCAGTCGGTTTCAGCTCCGCGTGTACTTGCATCATGCAGCCATCTATTTCTTCAAGCCCCGATGGACGGGGCCGTTATTGATTGTTAATATAAAGGAATATGTTCAAAATGCCGACAATAACAAACAACAAATTGGCCGATTTATCAAAAGGGACCAATCACTTACATATCTGCAAATTTCATTACGAAAACACGCCTATACAAATGCATTGAAAACGTTACCACCGTAAAAAAAAAAAAAAAAAAAAAATGAAAACTTGTAATATTTTTCTTATTTCTGCTCAAAATATAGATTCTGGGTACTCGTTAAAATCGAGGCGGTTCAATATGTAATCTAACGAGTAACCACAATCTATATTTAATCTAACGAGTAGCAACAATCTATATTTAAGAGCAGAAATTAGAAAAATTTGCTTTACCCCTGTAAAACCCAGTTTTACTACATAAGATGGGGTTCAACGGGGTCGAAATTATAAAGGCGTGTTTTCATGCTTGTTACAACCGCCTCATTAAGGCATTTCTAACCAGTATCATCAATAAGTTTTTGAGCAAAAATAGGGAAATCAATGTTTACCCTTGTAAACCCACCTGTAAAGTGGGTTAAGAGGTGTGTTCATTACACGGACATGTTAACCTCCAAAATGGCCTTTACAGTGTTGACGGGGACGTTAAACCTCAAATCAAACAAACAAACAAAGATATAATAATAATAATAATAATAATAACAACAACAACAATTGGTACTCTTTATCTAAAAGCACCAATACTTCATATGAATAAAGAATGCACAGTAGTACCCATGACACAATCTTTCCGGAAATAAGGTAATCCATTATACGTGCACGCGTGTCCATTAATCTTCGGGCTACCTGACGGTCGGTAGCCGGAACGCAATACACAATCCACGTGTCATAAAAGCGATAATTGTCTTCTGCTTAAATACCCGTGATATTTTCCCCTGAGTGTAATAAAACGTTGATTATTGGCACAGAAGCGCCAAATTGAAATCTTTCTACCTATGTTTTTGTGTTTATTAAATCAAAATCATGCTCAAAACATAGGTTGTGTGTGCTCGTTAGAACCGCCTCATTGAGGCGGTCGTAACGAGTACCCACAACCTGTGTATTGGAGCAGAAATAAGAAAAATAATGAATACCCCCGTAAATCCCTTTTTTTCTCTTTATAAACTGGGGTTTAAGGGGGTCTTCATTTCTTGGACATGTTCACGTGATGCATAAATAAATTAAAAAAAAAAAATCAGAATGAGATGGTTCTAAATAGTACCATCAATCAACGTATTGAGCAATAAATAAATTTTAAATAAATAAATCGTAAATAAATAAATTACGATAACACATCCGTGCGGCACAGTAGGGTATTCTTGATATCTCAAAAACAGCTAATTTATTAATGAAAACTTATCGATACTCAAAACCGGTTTTGTATTCTCGTTAGAACCGCCTCATTGAGGTGGCTCTAACGAGTACCCACAACCTATGTCTTGGAGAAGAAATAAAAAAAATGAATACCACAGTAAACCCCAGTTTTCTCTATAGGAGCTTTTTTCGTGACGTACTTCCGGTTCTAAAAATAGAACGGGAAAAGCCCTGGCCGTCATCTGTCGTATTGCTTCAAAGGCAGTGGAACAGATAACGTGTTAATTACAGCGTAAAACAGTGGAATTCTTTTAAACCTTTGGCGAATTCTAATGTAAGATAAAGGGAGAAACAAGGATATGCTGCCAGATGTGAAATTTCGCATTACGAAAATGATATATTGTACATACGACCCAACAGGGTCCTCTCTCTCTCTCTCTCTCTCTCTCTCTCTCTCTCTCTCTCTCTCTCTCTCTCTCTCTCTCTCTCTCTCTCTCTCTCTCTCTCTCTCTCTCTCAGCGCACCAACAATTAGCACAGTTTGTCGTTAAATGACGCCACGTCAACCGACATGTAGCGTGTCAACAACGTCGTGTCTACATCAAACCAACTTCAACGCGATGCATTGAATTTGACATTGCAACGTCGATGAAACGTCAGAACGTTGCGTTGGCGATAATACGGGGTTGCTTAATAAAATTTCATTTGCACAGTGCTCGGACCCATCAAGACTCAGTGGGATTGGAACATTAAATTCAAGACTAACGCAGAACACCCTTTCAGTGCATAAGAATGAAACACTCCTTCGCAAGTACCAGATTTTTATAGTAAAATCTAGTAGATTTGTAGATTGGTTCAACCTGCCCAGCCCTTAGGTCTACTACATTAACCCATTTGGTACTGGAAACCCCACAAGGGGTAAGTGACACACAGTGCAGGCCCAGATTAGACGCCGCAGAACGCGGCGTCGGATCAGGGCCTACACTGTTTGCAAAAAGTTCGGCCATTTTCCAAATAAATTTTGAAGAAATCACAACCTGACACCCCTAAATTTTGAAAATGACTCCTGCTATATATATAAGGAGGAAGATTCCATTTGGTACAAAAAAGGGTTATGGGCTTCTTGGATACAGGGATCAGTCAAACCGCTCTCTCATCTCAACGGTCACGTGTCATTGAAGTGAGTTGGAGTGGTTGTCGACGGCATGACGTCGAGCCAACGTTGACTCGACGCCCATCTGTTAGTCCACTCATTGTTTTTTTTTTTTTTCGACTGTCAGTATGTTTATTTGCCTAACAGTCCGTCCGTTCGTCTGTTAGTCATTCAGTCAGTCGGTCTGTGTGTCGTCTGTCTGTCAACTGTCAGTTTGTCAGTCAAACCTCCCTCTCTCTCTCTCTCTCTCATGCCAACGGCCATGTGACAATGAAGTGAGTTGGAGTGGGTGTCGACGGCATGACGTCGAACCAACATTGACTCAACGTCCCTCCGTCAGTCCACTCATGAGTCTATTTCGACTGTCAGTATGGACATTTAAATTGCACATGTGGACAGATCGTTGGACAGATTTCTAAAGAAAGAAAGAAAGAAAGATAGATAGATAGATAGATAGATAGATAGATAGATAGATAGATAGATAGATAGATAGATAGATAGATAGATAGATAGATAGATAGATAGATAGATAGATAGATAGATATAGATATATATAGATAGATAGATAGATAGATAGATAGATAGATAGATAGATAGATAGATAGCGAATAAAATGAAAGTTACATAAAAACTTATTTTGTAAGTAAGCTTTCGTGAATAACGGTATCTCAAGCAATTGACATGGATCATTCACGAAAAGATTTTCTTTCTTTCTTTCTTTCTTTCTCCCGATACTGTTTTCGGTCAATTCTGACCATGATAACAGGTTTGGGGTGTGGCACAAATGTTTTCAATCCCCACCCCCAAAAAGAGCTTTAATTAAAAACGGATTTAGGATAAATGAATTTCGGTAATAAAAGCGAAATATCATTCTTTCCTTCTCGAAGCATTATTTCAATGAAAACGGTCATATCTTCTCTCAAAATGTCTGAATATTGTTAGTATTTTAAGTTCCGCCAATACATTTGAATAGCGATGGCCGTTTCAATTGACGGCCAGTACTTTGCGCATGCGCAAGAATGACGTCATAAACGGAATTCCTTAAACCCCCTATATAAAGCATGGTTTAAGGGGGTGTTCATTACACGGCTTGTTGTCGTGATGAAAAAACAACAGTGACTAAAATAATATAAAAGAATAAGAAGCAAGTACTTTCGAACTATGTTTTTGTGTTATGTTAAAATCATGCCGATCCCTGAATATCCGACTGTTCAATATATAAAGTTGGGTTTTCATGCAAATTCTTTTCCCCGGTATGATGGAAGGAACACCAGAAAAGGTGTACACCCTGATCTTAATAAATCATTTAACAGTTAAAATAAATACATTAATATAAAAATAAATTAATCGGAATGAGCTGGTTCTAAATATAACCAACAATCCACGCATTGAGCAAAAATATAAACAAATAAATAAATAAATTACGATAACACATCCGTGCGGCTCAGTCGATTCTTGATAATTTGTTAATCATCACGTGAACAAGTCCGTGAAATGAAGACCCCCTATACCCTACTTTATATAGGGAAAACTGGGGTTTACGGGGTATATATTATTTTTTCTTATTTTTGTTCCAAAACATAGGTTGTGGGTACTCGTTAGACCCGCCTCGATGAGGCGGTTCTAACGATCGAGGCGGTTCTAACGAGCACCCACAACCCATGTAAACACTTTTACCCAATCAATGAAATAATAATGAATACAAAACAATTTACATGGGCATTAATGACCTCTTTAACGGCTATTATCTGGTCTACCAAACGGAATTAATAATCAAACGTATGTTACGAAAAGGAAAAATACAAACATCTCTTTTGTGTTCTTGTATTCAATCAAAACAATGTGCGAATAGCGAAATGTCAGAAATGCGAACAGCGAAATGTCAGATTAGACTGCACATACGGCATCTTTCTTTCTGTCTGTCTTTCTTTCAATTGTAATCTTATTAATAGCAATGTTTGTTTAAATTGCTAAGTAAGTATAAAAATCTAATCGGGTCATGAAAAATAAATAAATAAGACGCAGATCAGACACCGCATTTTAGAGTGATAAATAAATAAATAAATAAATAAATAAATAAATAAGACGCCGATCAGACACCACATTTTAGATTGATTTTCATTCCAAGGAGATGCCCAGGCGAAGATGTGTTCATTTCACGGTCGACGGAGAATGACACGCTTTGGGATTACACGCGTGTGTAGACGATAAAGCTTTTTTCTGAATAAGTGTCAAGTTTAATCGCAAAGTGCCGCTATAAAATATAATTTTGAAATATTATAATTGCTATCAAAGTGCACAATATTGTAACCACATTGCGTATGATGCGGGCGTTTGTTTGCAATATTAACAGAAAGTGAAGATTTTAGCCGTTAAAGTAGGGTACGGTCGTTGTTTTTCCAGAGTTTTGTGTGCTTCATATAAGGATTAAGGGTTGTTAATTTGAAAATAAAAATGCCGGCAGCTAATTAAATAAAAGTTCCATTTATTTGATATCGTTTTGAAGGTATTTAAACGGACAATTAGATTAAATCGGAACTTGTTTGTCAAACTGAAAAATAAATAAGTTATATTTGTTTAAAAAATAGTTTCCATTAAAGCGCCTGCTATTTCCAACAAAACATTCTGTACAGGTAAGCCGAGAAGGTCAGCGCACAGTAAAAGGCTTAATCCTTTGCGCCAACGGCATAAATGTCAATAATAGTTGCGGATGCGATTTACACTTAGGGGTTAAAGGGGGTCAAAATTGTATTTAAAGGCGTGTTTTCGTGATGCGAAGAAATTTATCAGCATGTTAGCGGGAACATAGCTACAAGCATACCTTATTTCGCCTAAGCGTCCAATTGGGGTAACCATAGGGGCTTGAAAAAAAAATGAAAAAAAAAAAAAATATATATATATATTTTGGTACTATATTAGAGACCTTGTCTCTAATATAGTACCAAAAAAAAAATTGTTTTTCATTTTTTTTCATTTTTTTTTCATGATTAAAGCCCCTATAGGGTAACTATCTACCACTCAGAACTTTGATAATCCTATTAAATACTAGTATAAGTCGGCTAACGTTTCTCCGATCATTTTGATCCAGGTGTAAATGGGTAGCAGTGGTGTAAAAGCAACTGCCTCTCTCTCGCGCGCTTGAAAACACCCGGAATGAGTGTTCGAGAGCGATTCAATAAGCTTGAAGCTTTCATCGCAATCGAACTAAAATAAATTAGTATAAACTAAACTAACGTTTCTCCGATCATTTTGTAGCTGAACGACTGAGAAAAGTGTTAGTGTATCTGATGATATTATGATACCATTCCATGTGCTAAAATGGCGTCTTTCATGTCCAAAAACTGGCATTTCGCACATTAGAATGTTTAGCAATTTTATTATTTCTGGTCAGAATATTGATTGTTGATGTTCGTTAGAACTGCCTCAATCAGGGAATTCAAACGAGTACTCACAGCCTATGTTTTCGAGCAAAACAAGGAATAAATTTATGCTCATGTAAATCCCTGTTTGCTCCATATAAAGTGGGGTTTATGTGGGGTTTATTGGTGTGATCATTACATGGACATGTTAACACTATGGCTTCTTATCTTCATTTTTCTTACGCGTTTTTTTCAGATATTAAATTGTTGACACCACGATAGCACTGCATATTTCGGGTATAAAAATGAAATATAAAACATCCAGAACTTCGTATGTTGTTAAAAATGCCATTTTTGACGAAATTCCTGTTTGGGTTTAAAATATTCTACCGTACATAGTAAAAATGTGTTGAGAGCGACTTTTAGCTGCGCATGCGGATTCGGATTCATTGGGCGGCAGGGATTGAGATGTCATTTCATCTCAATGTCGGGTAAAAGTCCCACAAAATTGGAAGTACATTCTCCAAAATGACCTATACAGTGTTGACGGAGACGCTAAACCTAAAATCAATCAATCAATCAATCAATCAATCAATCAATCAATCAATCAATCAATCAATCAATCAATGCAGATTCGGTATTCACAGCCGTCCGAAATATTTCAGTATGCTAGTTAATATTGGTTGGTGCTTAGCAAAGGTTGAGTAGTATATATGAAAACAACCCAGCAGGCACATGACGTGTTGGCAACGTCGACGCAACGTCTTGACGTTGCGTCGACGTTGATATGACGTTGTTTAGACGTCATGTACCCGCTAGGAAGTGTAACAAGTAATTTTAGCTTCTCGGAGACAAACAAAAGTACATGTACATGTTGAAAAAACAAAACAAAAACAAATTAAACACAGAAATTAGTCAATATGACAAAGACGCCGCCGTCGACTGGAAAAAAGCATTTTGCAACAACATCTGTCATCAGAAAGCATAGCTCGCCTAGAAAAGTGTCCTTGAGGTCATGGGCATAGGTGAGAATACTGACGATTAGATCTAACATCATTCTAAATATGAACCAAATCCATCATAGGTTGGGAAAATATGAGCACTTCAAAAACTTTGACATTAACTTTCTAATTCCGTGATCTTGACCATGAGATCAAGGATTACCGAATAAATCTTTGTACCTGTATCTTTCATCAGACCACATATGAATCAAATTCATCGTATGGGTTGGAAAGAACCTGTATCATTAAATATTTCTAAGTCTGTGCCCTAGGCTGCGAGGTCATGAGCATACGCATGGGCGGGGATGTTGTTGAATAAAACATTAATATCTCACCTGTGCTATTGTCTTTCAAAACGCAGTGAGACGTGACTGCACTTTAAATTTTGGACTAGTCCGTGTTATAGGTAAGTCTCCTTCAGTTGGGAGTTTACATTGGGAGATATAGTTTTACTGAGATTCGTACTGCATCATTCTTACCACTTGGCCATGACTTCTACATTATGGCATTATCAAAAAAAAAACTTATTTATAATTTTAAAATCCTGTGAAAAAAGAAATCCGAAACCTGCTTCCCCTAAAACATGGAATAGTCTTGCCACGCTTGAACGTTGAACTCTCAAAGGTCGTTGATAAACTATAATACCTGTCTTACCACTATAATAATATGCACAGGTGTGTAAGGTTGGATTTAAAGTAGTTAAAAAAGGCCATAACTCTCAAAATAATTGGTGGAGTTTACCCGAAATCGACTTGACCCGTATTCCTGTACATGAAATATGAATCCAATCTACTAATATTTTCAACAAAAATCGAACGGAAAACACCTTTTCCGTACGTACGGGACGGGAAGGGAAGGGACGTACGTACGGACCGTGGGTCGATACTATGCCCCTTCTCCACCCTCCCATTGAAAATGGCGGGGGATTACAATTCAGAAAACGAACATATATACAAATATAATATACATGGAGTTGTAAACAATAATAATTTCAAAAGTTAGAAGATTGCATTGATATAATATTTGTGTATAACGGATAACAGTATCGTAATAGCCAGCTGATAGCTCCATGACTTGGTACCACACTAACCTGATTAATTACGAAAATACGCTTATTCAAATATATTGAAAATTTTGCCAACAAAAAATTAAAATTTTCGGATGAAAAATTCAGATATTTTTCATATTTTTTGCTAAACATAGATTGTGGGTACTCGATAGAACCGCCTCGGTGAGGCGGTTCTAACGATTACCCACAATCTATGTTTTTGAGCAGAAATAAGAAAAATAATGTATACCCTTGTCACTCCAGTTTTAGTATATAAAAGCGGGGTTTTAGGGGGTCAAAATAATATACGTGTGTTTTCGCAATGTTATAAACCAATCAAAAAGAAAAAAGTAAACCACAAAAAAAAAAAAAAAAAAAAAAAATAATAAAATAAAGAAAATGCTTGCACTGAAAAATTAAGAAAACAAACAAACTTGCACCGGGACATTGGCCTCATTTTCAATGTTACAGGTTCTTTAAAAGCTGTTCCATTTCGGCCATAAATAGCTTTTGTGCATCTTATCTCGTTAATGAATTTACCAATTATTGTCAAACTTGATACGCATATAAGGCCGTCGTTTAATAGGTATCTCTACTTAATATCACGAAATTTCGACTTACTTTCTCGAAAATTCGACTTTGTGTCTCGAAATGTCGAGTTATATCTTGAAAAATCGATCTATTAACTTCAAAATTTCGACTATCTCGAAATTTCGACTTAATATCTCGACTTCGTAACGAAATTTCGACTTAATGTCTAGTAATTATACATGTCGAAATTTAGGGGTTAATAAGTCGAAATTTCGTGATACTAAGTCGAAATGTCGAGTAAACAAGTCGAAATTTCGAGATACTAAAGCGAAATATCGAGATAATAAGTCGAAATTTCGAGTTAATACGTCGAAATTCCGAGTAAGTAGAATTTCGAGATGGTAAATCGAAATTTCAAGATGGTAAGTCGAAATTTTGAAGGAAATCGAAATTTCGAGTTAGTCGAAAATTCGAGACGCCTATTGTAGGAAATAAAAGTATACCTGACCCTAATGCTTTCATTGCAACCTTTCAAAGACTTGATTAGATTTTGGTGACCTTGACCTCCATCCGAAGGTCGCAAACTCCTAAAACTATCAAAGTTTGAAAAAAAACAACAACTAGAAAATGTGTTTGTGAAACACTATGCCCCCAACCATATGCTTGCCACTAATAGACACATTATGTAGAGTACCCAAACTGTATACGAAATATCATCAGCCTTGCTCAAGCGGTTCTCCAGCAAAAGTTTCCCTATAGCCACAATGCATAAGCCTGAAAAGGGGCATACCTATGTTATATATTTTCGGAATTTCGTCAAAAGTTAATCAAGTCATCTACACCGTAGATCCAAACTATATACCAAATATCATGAGCCTAGCTCAAGCAGTTCTTCAGATATTTTGTTCAAAATGTTTCCCTATAGCCAATGCATAAGTCCAAAAGGGGCGTAACTCTATTATATATTTTCGGAATTTCGTCAGAAGTTGATCAGGTCATCTACACATTATACTCAAACTGCATACCAAATATCACATGATGAACCTAGCTCAAGAAGTTCTCCAGATATTTTGTTCACAAGGTTTCCCCATAGCCACAATGCATAAGTCCAAATAGGGGCATAACTCTGTTAAATATTTTCGGAATTTCGTCAAAAGTTAATCAGGTCATCTACACCTTAGACCCAATCTGTACATTAAATATCATAAGCCTAGCTCAAGCGGTTCTCCAGATATTTTGTTCACAAGGTTTCCCCATAGCCGCAATGCGTAAGTCCGAAAAGGGGCGTTACTCCGTTAAGTATTTTCGGAATTTCGTCAAAAGTTAATCAGGTCATCTACACCTTAGACCCAAACTGTTTACTAAAGATCATGAGCCTAGCTCAAATGGTTCTCCAGATATCTTGCTCTCAAGATTTCCCCATAGCCACAATGCAAAAGTCCGAAAAGGGTCGTAACTCTGCAAAGACAAGTCCGGCGAAAAAGAAAAAAATAAATAAAATACGTGTCCGCTTATTTTTCATGCACATTCCATATATGAAATTTCGAGATCCTAGCTCAAACCATTCTTGAGTTTCCCACAGGGTGAAAGCGTAACTGACAGACGGACGGACGGACAGACAGACATACAGACGGACCAGACAGAACCAATATGCCCCATCAACTTCTTCGAAGTTGGGGGCATAAAAAAACCTTGTCAGTACCCTATCTCCAAATGATACACATCACTGCAACCTTACAAAGAATTCATTTGATTTTAATTAAATTGTCCCAAGTTTCGATGTCATTTCGGAAACACGCCTATACAAATACATTGTAAATTTTATTGCCGAAAAATGCAAATATTAAGACGAAAAATTGTGATATTTTTCTTATTTCTGCTCTAAAATATAGACTGTGGGTACTCGTTAGAACCGCCTCGATGAGGTGGTTCTAATGAGTACCCAGAATCTATATTTTAGAGCAGAATTAAGAAATGTTTACCCCATGAAAATCCCATTTTAGTATATAAAGTGGGGCTTAAGGCGGTCAAAATTATATAGGTGTGATTTCGTGACGTAGACTTTCAAGTATTTACCCTGCGGACACAAAACGTTGACTCAGTGTTGAACTAACGTTGAAACAACGTTGAAACAACGTGTTGTTTCAAAGTTAGTTCAACGTTGAGTGCCTGCTGGGTAGTGACTTTAGCCTACTTTTCAATGTCATGCGGGCAAGAAAAGATTAATCATTTTTTGCTTGTGTGCGCTTAATCTCTAAAACCAATAGAACAATTATAGTAAAAAAATGGAATAGTATACCATGACAACACAGCAAAGTCTCGATCGTTCTTTGGTGACACTTACTTCAATTTTAAGATCACAGCTTTTTGGGGTCTTATTTATGGTGGGAGCATAGTTTTTCATCTGACACCATGGTTCTGTAGTCCAAATGTACTTATAGCTCAGTATTCACATTCAGATGCAACCGCAAATGTTATTAATTAACAAATGTACATAACAAATATATACCAATAAAGAAATATAAAATATACAGATATAAACATCATGTGCATTGATAAAATAGTAAAACGTTAAATAATAAAAAAATAATAGTTTTTACAAGACTACATTTAGCACTATTACACTATTATGCTATTATAAATACAAATTAAAGATTAAAGTACTCTCTCTATCTTTCTCTCTCTCTCTCTCTCTCTCTCTCTCTCTCTCTCTCTCTCTCTCTCTCTCTCTCTCTCCCTCTCTCTACCGGCCCCGATAGCTCAGTTGATAGAGTGTCCGCTCCGGGGAACGGGAGGTCACGGGTTCGATCCCGGGCCGCGACATACCACATTCGTTAAAAATGGTACTAGCTGCTCCTCGCTTGGCACTCAGATTTACGGGGTAGAGCTAGGACTGGTCGACCCAGTGTCAGGATAATGTGACTGGGTGTGGTATCATGTAATGTGTCTGGGACATGATACTTCAGTGAGGCAGCACTATAAAAGTGAGCATTGAGCTCCCTGTCGCAACCAGACACCGTCGTGATCTGGCTGAAAAATTGTTGAAAGCGACGTTAAACCCGAATTCACACACACACACACACACACACACACACACTCTCTCTCTCTCTCTCTCTCTCTCTCTCTCTCTCTCTCTCTCTCTTCAACAAAATAAAATGAAACTGGTTGCATATATTCAAGTTACAGAATCTCTCTCTCTCTCTCTCTCTCTCTCTCTCTCTCTCTGTAGTTGTTCCTGATATTGATTACAAAAACACGCATTTACAAACACATTGTAAATTTAACCACCGAAAAAACGAAGATTTTAAGATGAAATATTGTGACTTTTTTCTTATTTCTGCTCAAAATATAGATTGTGTGTACACGTTAGAACCGCCTCATCGAGGCGGTTCTAACAAGTACCCACAATCTAGAGTTTAGAGCAGAAATAACAAAATAAGATTTATCCCCGTTAACCCTAGTTTTGCTATCAAGGGAGTCAGAATAACATAGGGTTTTTTTGGTGATATTTGACATATGTAGTTCTTAAAGAGAAGACCGGCCCCGATAGCTCAGTTGGTAGAGTGTCCGCTCCGGGGAACGGGAGGTCTCGGGTTCGATCCCGGGCCGCGACATACCAAAGTCGTTAAAAATGGTACTAGCTGCTCCTCGTTTGGCACTCAGATTTACGGGGTAGAGCTACGACTGGTCGATCCAGTGTCAGGATAATGTGACTGGGTGTGGTATCATGTAATGTGTCTGGGACATGATACTTCAGTGAGGCAGCACTATAAACGTGAGCATTGAGCTCCCTGTCACAACCAGACACCGTCATGATATGACTGAAAGATTGTTGAAAGCGACGTTAAACCCGAATTCACACACACACACACACACACACTTAAAGAGAAGACCCCCTTTTTCAGAGGGGCTAAGTTTAAGAGAAACAAACTACAGTAAAACAGCAATGGTTCAAACACCAATGGCTCTCTTACCACGGTTGTTTCGAACTTCCTGAGTCCGTAGATTTTTTTCTGTAACTTGAGATAACAATGTATTTGGGCGACTAGGCTTGAGATGCCATTTCATCTCAATGTCGGGTAAAAGTCCCACAAAAGTGGAAGCGACATCTCCAAAATGACCTATACATTGTTGACGGGGACGTTAAACCTAAAAAAAACAACAAAATAAAAACAACAACAAAAACAACAACAACAACAAAACAACAAAAAAAAAAAAAAAAAAAAAAACAATGCATTTGGGATAATTATGGGAGAATATCGTCAGTCTTATTTTATCTAGAAAATGAATAATTTGTATATTCATTAGAATCGCCTCGATGAGGCGATTCTAATGAAAACACCCGACATACATTTATTTAAAAAAAAGTCGTCGAAAAGATATCCATATTATGTATCATGACCTGGCAGTATGATTAACATTCAAAAGCTCGAACTACTCCTGTCTCGAACACAATTATGGTCCAAAATGTATTCGAGCCATCGAAGTTTGACTGAAGGAAGTCGCCAGAGTTGTGTCCCTCGTAAAAATACCAGAAAATACGTCCCCTCTATACCTTTCCTTTGCTTGGTTCCACAAGAACTCCAGTCTCTCTTTTCCACTATCCTTATGTGGCCCATGGGCTGCTCTAGAAACCGATGTTGAAAAACCAGCGATCTAGTACGATCGACACCCACGAGAAAATCTGTAAAGCACGGAACCACATTTAGGTCAGAACGAGCAAAGCTGTATCTTCGAATGTCTGATCAGAGTCTTGTCTGGGCTATTTAGATAAGGCATATTTTAATATAAGTGAAGGGATGGAACACAAATTACAACATTACAGAGTTCTCTCCCATTACATATGCAAAACGCCCATAGGGATTGGAGAAATAGATTGGGCTACATGTTCCGATTACGAAAACACGCCTATACAAATACATGGTCAATTTTACCGCCGAAAATACGAACATTTTAAAATGAAAAATTGTGATATTTTTCTTATTTCTGCTCAAGATATAGATTGTTTGTACTTGTTAGATCGAGGCGGTTCGAACGAGTACCCACAATCTATATTTTTGAGCAGAAATAAGAAAATAAGGTATACCACGGTAAACCCCAGTTAAAAGTGGGGTTCAAGGGGGTCAAAATTATATAGGCGTGTTTTCGTGATGCTTCCGCGCAGAGCGGAAACTGAATACTGGTTAACCGCTCAGACGTTCTAAGCCTTCCTGCGAGTCGGACCATCCCTTAAACCCAAGCGCTTTCTTTGGACCGTACGACTTGAGATGTCATTTCAACTTCATGTCTGGTAAATGTACCATAAAATTGGAAGCAATATCTCCGAAATGATCTAAATAGTGACCTAAATATTGTTGACCGGGACGTTGAAGTTAAACACAAACAAAACAAAGTACATACGTAATAAATTATTTGCAAAAAAAAAAAAAAAAAAAAAATCTGAATACAGTGTCATATTTATGGTGGATAAGCGTCTTGAAGAAGCCTTCTGTACCCCGCTCTGTCCGGACTGGTCAAAGCTTTGTATAGTACATGTAGTCGCAGATAAGATTGACTAGGCGGAGCTACGTATTCAGATGCTGTCAATATATGTCAAATTCGCTGAGTCATCCCGAAGATTCGGTAGAGTGCCTTTCGCACGCTTTCATATACGCCACAGCTATGCTTGTGTTACAGTTGAATTCACACAATCGGGTAACTTGGTTTACCTTTTTGTTAATGGAATATTCCTAAGGAAGGTACAAACGATAGCTCCACCTATAGTCAATCTTATCTGCGACTACTATACTAGCTGTTCAGCATTGTGTTTTCTGTCATGCCTCGTTTTTACTGCGATAATTATTTTTCTAATTTTTGATCAATACACCCAGCAACTTCTCTTAACAGGGGTATATACGTTTTGTTCTTACCTGATGGGCTTTTCACATTCTTTTTTGGATATTTTTTTCCGATAAAAGTCACACGAGAGAACGGAACCCGGGAAGGGACGTGAATTTTTTTAATATGTTGTCCGAACAAGATATTAAGTTGTGCGAACAAGATATTATCTTGTGCGCACAAGATAATATGTCGTGCGCACAAGATGTGCGGACAACATAATTTATCTTGTGCGGACAACATATTATGTTGTGCGCATAAGATGATATCTTGCTCGCAGAACTTAATATCTTGTGCGCACAAGATATTATCTTGTTTGCACAACATAGATCTTGGGAAGTTCTGAGAACAAGATATTATCTTGTGCGCGGACAAGATATTATCTTGTTTGCACAACATACTATCTTGTTTGCACGACCACTTTATATAGAGAAAGGTGGGGTTTACAGGGTATTCATTATTCTTATTTTTGCTCAAAAATATAGATTGTGGGTACTCGTTAGAGCCGCCTCATTGATATTTGGACTAGACTTCACAAATATATTAAACATTTTCAAGTTCTAGAGATACGATAGATGTCATTTTAGCGTGCCAGTGTATTGCACATGCGAGCCTGTGCTGTGCATGTAAAAGTTAAGACTTCGCATATTCCGTTTTTCACAATTTGCTGAGCAAAAATTCTTTGCCCATTCCATCACGAAAACACGCCTATATAATTCTGACCCCCTTGAGCCCCACTATATAGTAAATCTGGGGTTTACAGGGTTAACCTTATTTTTCTTATTTCTGCTCAAAATATAGATTGTTGGTACTCGTTAGAATGAGGCGGTTCTAACGTGTACCCACAATCTATATTTTGAGCAGAAGTAGGACAAATTTAACAATTTTCATCTTAAAATTGTAGCTTTTTCGGCGGTACAATTTACAATGTATTTGTATAGACGTGTTTTCGTAATGCATATTTGTACTTATACATACGCTGAACGGATCACAGGTATCATCTCTGAGCCACTGATATGGGTTCCGGATTATCTGTGCGGGTACTTCTGGGTTGAACAGTTGGTCACATATTGGGCACCACTGGCAGTTATAGTGACATCCTACTTTATATGTTAGCCTCCAGTTAAAATAGGAGTTATACAACGTATCATTTCTCATGACATGTTTCAGATAATTTGTGAAAGACTTAATGTCTGGATAATCAAAAATGTTAATAAACGAGTGCGGAGGCACGAGCTTGCCTGGTGGATGTTTCCAGGCAACAATAGGCACTACATTTTTGTCGAAAGTTTCCCAGAACTTCTCAGAAAAGTAGTCCGTGCAGTAGCTGTTTTCTAGCGCAAGATGAAATTTGTAAAGTTTCAATTTTTCATCACATTTTGGTGTATTGAAAACGCAAACTTTATCATTACATTTTCCATACATATCAATTTTGATGTACTTGTCAATCTCATGTGCAAGTCTATATCTACGTGCATCGTTATAACAGTTGCTGGAAGTCAATGAAATGTTGTATTTCTTTTCTTTTGCATAGTTTCTTTTTGAAAGTTGTTTTGAAACTATCACGTGTTCGTCTGCTGCCAAAGGGGTATACGTCCCAAAAGGGACAAAAACCGTGGAATCTCGTCTATATGATATGGACCAGTTAAACACAGCATTCCATTTTGCGAGGTTGGATTGTTTATGTGGTGGTTCGCTGTTGAAGAAAGCCCATACTTGATCGGGGCGTCTGTACGAAGGAAGATTTGTCCACCACCAGAGGTCTCCCCAATGGAACAAGATGGCGTCTGCCTCCGTTACTCTTGATTTGTCGATAGTGACATCACATTTGCGCGCGCAGTCGGGTACCCCAATCTTATCTACTTCCGTCCAGAATTTGTTTCCCCAGAATGTAGTCCACAAAAGAATCAATTTCTTGGTTTTGTTTTTCCAGTAAGTATTTGGGCCGAAAATATGTATATTGTTACTGTCATTGACACGAACAACAAACAAAAGAGTTTTTAAAATAATGGAAGAAACAGCGATGTAAAAGACTATCCGAAAAACACGACGAAAACGAAATCGGAAGCCCATTTAGACAAATGTCAGATGTGGATCAAATAAAGAAATTCCCATGTATTTTGTCCGGGAAATGAATCGACGTCAATTCTCGTGCTTGTGAGAAAGAATACATCCTGACAAAGCCTGGACCCATTTTAGCTGCCACTGGCCTGCAAGTTAAGACAATAGGTATCAATAGGTAAACATACAATGAAACTTGAACACCTTTGTGGCGGGAATTTTGCTCGAGATATGGGCTAGTTCGAGCTTATGACGGGTAATCATAGCACCAGACCAGGAGAAATTATGGTATTTTAGATATTTAGGTATCTCTTTTCTATGTATAGTAGTCGCATATATAGAGAATACCAGGTCCGGGTCATCTGACATCAAGTTTATCAGGCAAGACTTTGAGAACGCTTGTAGAATCGCGAGGCTTGCCTGATAAACTTGATATCTAATGACACGAATCTGGTATTCTATTTTTCAGTTACTATGCATTGCACAAAGATTTAGCAAATCGATTGGTCCTAGCGCAAACTTGACATGTCAAATTATGACGTGAGCCGTATGTGAATGAGGGTATTTTTGGACGGAAATTTACAACAGTCATTAAAGTCTGTTTCATAATCGCGACGAGAGGGATAAATAGGAATGCTCAGCGGTTTACGATCGGTTTCAGATTATGCCGCTCAATCTATTTCTCTAAGCCCCGACGGGCGGGGCCTTAGTATATGAAGTTTAAATCTGAAAATGATTATGGCGATGAATGTGTCAATTTATGTTTTATCAGCTATCGCCAGCTTTAACCATGGACAGAAACCACAAAAGCTCTTTGTTGATATACACGAGCATCAAAAGCTCTGACAAGATCGGCATTGTGCACAGGCTATAATCAGACATGGACCTTTCAAGCACCAACAACTTTATGGGTCGATTGTTTGTCAATCGACCCAAAGTTACTAAGCATAAAAAACGCTTCAGTGCTGAAGTCCATGTGACTATCACTGATTTGCACGAAACCCATATAACTTATTTATAGAAAATAGTAGCGTTAATTTGATCGCAGTAGGTTATCTATAGAAACTGGACTGGAACCATGAGTCGGGCTTGACAAATGTCGTAGACCCAACTCAGACGCCACAGAACACGACGTCTTATATGGGTCTGGACTCTTTGCTCACAGTACAGGAATTAAGGATCAGACGACGCAAAACGCAGCGTCTGATCAGGGTCTACACTTTTTGCTTAAACACTTGAATTTAAGGGTTAAACAAAACATTTTATGTCCAGGACTATTTTCCCAGCCTACACTCGGAGACAATCGACCCACCGGTATTCAACGGACGTTAAACCTCAAATCAAACAAACAAACCAATGCTTTGATTTTTCATCAGCATGTTGATGAAATACCATTCAGAAAAGTTTTGAGATTAATTTTGCCATACACTGTTGCCACGCATCCAGCTGAAAGAGCCATACAAACCGAAGTTGAAAATCTTAACAAGTGTTCTAATGACTCTCTCTCTCTCTCTCTCTCTCTCTCTCTCTCTCTCTCTCTCTCTCTCTCTCTCTCTCTCCCATTCTCTCTCAGTCGATGGCCTTGTCACAGTCTTCTGTCGAGACAAGACAATCAACGAATGAGCACTCTGTATCTTGCTAAAAGAGTGAGTGAATATTTGAGTTTAACATCTCACCAACAACTAAGGTCATACGGCGACGGGGCCTCGGTTTAAAGACTCATCCGAAATTATTGAGAAGCCCCGGGATCGATCCTGCGACCCCTGGTTTACAAGGCGAGTAGCATAACTACTGTACCATGGATGCTTCTGTCTTGCTATTAAGAAGACAGCATGTATGACGGATAGCATAGTCATGGCATTGAGCGTAGAGGAAAATCAGATTTTCCGTCACTGACAAAACCATAAGTACGAGTAGTCCTAACTCCATTGTTTGGTCAAAGCAAGCTGAAAGCTTCAGGTACCTTAACTAGAAGTATGGCGAACTAGTTCATACTCACATTCTGACCATTTCATGGAAGACGAGGGAGCTCTCTTGAATTTCCACGGCCCCCGCCCATAGGGGCTTGAAGAAATATATGGGCTGCATGATGCTTCCACGCAGAGCTGAATCCGGCCCGCACACTAGTACTGGTAAACCGCTTAGAGGATCTAATAGAAATCAAAAATGAGTTCCTTTAAGAGCAATGAAAACATTTATAAGAAAGAAGATTGGTCATACTACGTAGTTTCGGCTAATGAAAAGTAGAAGTAAAACAAAGATCAGGAATTGATACAATTAACTTACTCCACCCATAAAAGACACCAAAGGGAAAGAAATACAAACATTAAGCGACCAGACCATAATGGAAACCTAAACAAAGGAAGGCCATAAGAACAGTTACTTTCCCACAAAATGGCCATATGGCCATCCAAAATTAAAAGACACAAGTGATACACACAGTAAGTAACAAACAACAACATAAATAAATCGCCACAGAAGAGCCGCCTTGGACGGTCAGTGGAAGATTTCCACTGGGGGGGGGGGGGGGGGGGGGCTTAAATCGATTTTACGTGGCCACAATCCTCGCCCTTACTTCCGTCGCGATTTAGACAAATAATTTGTTCAGTCCGTATGAAGGCCTCCTAACTCATCAGTGCAACATCTCCGTGAACACAAAAATCAAAGAACCAAAGAGGTGAGACAACGGTGAGGACTCGACAGCAAGAAACCACTGAAATGCTGGAGCAAAAGAAAACCAACAGTTAGACTCCGATGAGCTCGACCAGAGACAGAGCATCAGGCACCAACCAACATTATCTCTCTAATTTTCAATAAGCCTTTACGTTGGAGCCGTCATAGAATCTGAGGCCTGACCCACCGGCGTGCAACTAAAGAGGGAAGCAAAGTTGCCAACCGTGATTGGGTTAACTACCATGCATGCAGTCGGTCGTATAATACCCATGTTGTACCCAATCTTTTATATCGAAGAATGATTTTACGAAATTGGGTGCTGAAGTCATTGCGGTTATATATTTTTCTGAATTTATATACTAAGTCACCATAAAATTCGGGTTCCGATAGACCTTGTTGCAGAAGAGATTTAAGTCCAATATTGAATTTTGAAATTAAATCAGAATGACGTCTATAAAATTTTGAAAAGGCTTTGCGTAGTTTATGGTACCGATAACCCTGATTAACGAGTTGAAGCCTCATCAGTGACCCTGTAATGATCCGGCAAAGAAAGTCAGAGGAAACATACTGCAATTTTGAGAATTTCGAATAGGCAGTCGATCCAAAGACTGATATAAATCAAAATGGGGTCCAAATAATAAAAAACCTGTCTAAACCAATAATTTATTTCTGATTTCTCAGAATATTCACGCTGATCCCAAAGGACCAAAAGTAAAATATAAACTGCACTATGGTTGATGTACGGGGAGACCTTTTACGGCCGCCACACGGCACAACACCAGCTGCAATGAAGGCAAATAAAAAAAATGAGTTCCTTTAAGAGCAATGAAAACATTCATAAGAAAGAAGATGAGTCATACTACGTAGTTTCGGCTAATGAAGCCTCATCAGTGACCATGTAATGATCCGGCAAAGAAAGCCAGAGGAAACATACTGCAATTTTGAGAATTTCGAATAGGCAGTCGATTCAAAGACTGATATAAATCAAAGCCTGCCCAGGAACCGCGGTGCGAGGCGGACCGTCCATGCTAATAAACCCTATTGGTCTCATTGGGCACAGGGCTTGAGATGTCATTTCATCTCAATGTCTGGTAAAAGTCCCACAAAATTGGAAACAACGTCTCCAAAATGACATTTACAATGTTGACGGGGACGTTAAACCTCAAATCAACCAACCAAATCTCTTGAATTCCCACATTCTGTTATTGTTAGGAGCAAATGTGAGGCAATTTTCTGCCTTGGTTAAACTGCATAGTAGTTACACAGTTTCATTGACCATTTCGAGATCGTAAAATGATAATCTTTATGACCTACGCTTCATCTTGCAACAACATATCAATCATGGTTATGCGTTAAAAGGTCCTTCAATAAAACATGGTGGAACACTTGAAATTTTATCAGTTTTTTTCTTTCGTTTAGTTCTAATTTACATATGGCGGGAACTACCCTCTAATCAGAATCCTGGTCAGTTGCTTAAATTGGTTTCTGACATTTTGTTAACAAATCACAGGCCTAGTTTACATATAGCGGGTGTTTCAATCTATTCGTCGTACCCATGAGCCCATATAAAAGTGTCTTTTAGGCCTCTACACGGGCACGAGCGCGGAATATTTCTTTAAATCACAACTCGTTAGGCATCTGCTATCAGTGATGGCATCTAAAATGGGCCCAGAAGATCTCGTTGACATTTAAGGTCCACATGGAGTTCAGTGGGGACACCCGTTGCTCCTTAATTGAAGCGTCAATGGGGAATTTATACAGCATGACGTATACTGAATTTTGCAACTTTTTGCAATAGGTGTAAGTTTCAGGCTCTGGGAGTTTCTTTCCTGGATTTGGAAAACGAGTACATAGAACTTACAGAACGTAACTATCACAAAGTTGTGAGTCTTGTGGGAGCACTGACTCATTGAGAATTAATATCAAAGTAACGGAGGGTACCTCGCCAAGGTAGGTCTTTAATACATGTACTTAAAACCAGATACAAGAGATGCAAAAATCTCTCTCAGGATTATACGTAAGCGGTTAACCAGTGCGCCAAAAACTGGCAACTGCTCTTCTTGAATCATCGGAATGGAGAGAATGACCGTAGAAAAGATTCCATGATCAATCTCCAAGACACCAGCAGGTATCAAACCCGCGTCGTCCTGATAACCAGTCAGTTTGATTTTGTTTGTTTGATTTGAGATTTAACGTCCCCGTCAACACTGTAAAGGTCATTTTGGAGACGTTGCTTCCAATTTTGTGGGACTTTTACCCGACATTGAGATGAAATGACATCTCAAGCCCTGTCGCCCAATGAAACCAATATGGTTTATTAGCATGGAAGCTCCGCCTCGCACCGCGGTTCCTGGACAGGCTTAGATCCTCTGAGCGGTTTACCAGTACTAGTGTGCGGGCCGGATTCAGCTCTACGTGGAAGCATCATGCAGCCCATATATTTCTTCAAGCCCCTATGGGTGATCACTAGTCAGACGCGCATCCGACTGAGCTACCGAAGCCGGACGTTAAGTGTTGGCTACTCGATCATGAGTGTAACTTTACCGAATTCAGTGCGACAGATGTGCATTCGTGTGTGTTGCTAGACACAAAAATTATGAAAAGCAAAATAGATGGGAAGCCTAAATGAGAACGTGTGAACTAAAATATCTATATGGACCAAATCCCGCTAAAATGCATGCCACATTTTTACCTCTTGGATATTTTTGTTCTGCTTTTACAGACCTTTTAAAATCATTTCGCATATCGGGGCGATCCTTAATCAGAGTCGGGCGAAAACTGGAGTACTCGGAGAAAAAACACCTGACCTTCCGTTGCAGAACTTGGCGTTTCACATGTGATCCGAGTGGGGCTGGAATCACAGCGAATAGAGACCCAAAGATTAAGAGTCAGCGCCCTTACCCATCAAGCCAGGAAGGCCCGGTTAATCACTTGGGCATAGTGTTTGTTTGTTTGAATTGAGGTTTAACGTCCCCGTCAACACTGTAAAGGTCATTTTGGAGACGTTGATTCCGATTTTGTGGGACTTTAACCCGACATTGAGATGAAATGACAAATCACGCCCTACCGGCCATAGAAACCGCTAGGGTTTAAGGAGCGGTCCGACTCGCATCACTTTTCCTGGGCAGGCTAAAACCTTAGCTGTTTACCAGTACTCAAGTTCGGTCGGTTACAGCTCTGCGCGGAAGCACTGTGCAGCCCAATCTATTTCTCCAGGCCCGATAGTGTCATTGTTTATATCTGCTATCCAGCACAATCTGAAGATGGACCTCTGTTTACCGCAGTCATAATAGCATACTGAAGGTTGTCTTTAACTGCAGCTCGAAGTTCGCTTGTGTGAAGAAGTTTTTTGATGTACTGAAAACACAATTCCACAGGGTTTAATGTGGGCGCGAAAACAGGCGTGAACACGTATTCAGTTCCTGCTTCCTCCAACATTACAACCTTAATCTGTCCGACTCGGAACAGTCCCACAATATTGGAAACAACGTCTCAAAAATGGCCTACACAGTGTTGAAGGGGACGTTAAACCTCCAAACAAAAAAGGTGTATAGCACAGTTGTCTTTTCTAACCAGGTCCTCTGGATTTAAACACATATTCCCATTATTGTCATATGAATGCACGGCCTCTTAAAAAAATCAAAAACCGTATCTGTATTGCTGGCCTCATCCACAATATTTGCGGGGTTGGGGTGGCACCGGGCTTAATAAAATAGATGGGCTGCATGATGCTTCCACGCAGAGCTAAAACCGACTGCAAACGAGTACTGGAACAGCTTAGAGGATCTAAGCCTGTCAAGACAAAGTGATGCGTGTTGGACCGTCCATGCATGTACACCCTCTTAGTTTCATTGGGTGGCAGGTCTTGAGATGTCATTCCATCTCAATGTCGAGGTAAAAGTCACACAAAATTGAAAGCAACGTTTCAGAATGACCTACATAGTGTTGACGGGGACGATTATACCTCAAATCAAACAACATTTGCGTATGAAATACCGTATACTCCAATAAGCAAACTGAGTTTTCTGCCCGCAGAGAAATTCAACGGCTAATTCCCCCCTTTGTCCATAATACGTGGTGACAACAAGCGACCGGTCCCGCCCATAGGGGCTTGAAGAAATATATGGGCTGCATTATGCTTCCACGCAGAGCTGAATCCGGCCCGCACACTAGTACTGGTAAACCACTTAGAGGATCTAAGCCTGTCCAGGAACCGCGGTGCGAGGTGGACCATCTATGCTAATAAACCCTATTGGTTTCATTGGGCGACAGGGCTTGAGATGTCATTTCATCTCAATGTCGGGTAAAAGTCCCACAAAATTGGAAGCAACGTCTCCAAAATGACCTTTACAGTGTTGACGGGGACGTTAAACCTCAAATCAAACAAGACAACAAGCGACAGTCCGTCCCGCCCATCGGGGCTTGGAGAAAAAAAATGGGCTGTGTGATGCTGTCACGCAGAGGTAAAACTGACCACACATGAGTACTGGTAAACCGCTTGGAAGGACTGAGCCTGTCCAGGCCAGACCGCCCAATGCATGTAAGCCTTTGGTATCATTGGGCGACTTGAGTTGTCATTTCATCTTAGTGTCGGGCAAGTCTCACATATTTAGAAGCAACGTCCCCAAAATGACATAAATAGTGTTGACGGGGACGTTAAACCTCAAATCAATCAAAGACTTTCGGACGAGTCTTTAAACCGAGGTCCCGTCTCCGTATGACCTTAGCTGTTGGTGGGACGTAAAACTAAAACTCACTCACTCACTCACTCAAATCAATCAATCAACAAGCTGGAGGTTCGTCAAAATAAGGGCTGATGCTGTGGAGAACGTCAATGAAAAACTTGCGTGAAACGAAACGGACTATAGACAATCATCGGTGACGCTCTTGCACAAAACTACTTCTGATTGGTTATTATGCTTGAACAGTATGACGCAGTTATAAACAATCTGTGATTACGCGAGCCCAATAGATTGACACTTGTACGACTGTTTTGCTAGATCTTTTCGCAATCGATAATAATGCCCTTGTACAATCATTCCAGTAGTCCGGTTCATAGAAGTGCAATATCACATTGACCTGATAAAGCTCACTCGTCCTAAGATAGCACATCTTTATCAGGTCAATATGTTGCAACGCAATTGATATAGGAGATAACTGATAAAAATGACTAGGCGGAGCTATTCAGGTGTTGTCAATATATGTCAAATTCACAGAGTCCACCAGACGATTCGGTAGAGTGCCTTTCGCATGCTTTCTTCCAGCGAACCAAATGGCCATATATGCCAGTGTTACAGTTGAATTCGCACAATCTGGTGACTTGATTCACCTTTTTGTTAATAGAACATTCCGAAGGCAGGCGCAAACGATAACTTAAAGGTATGTTGGACAAGTCCATTTGTCATATAAGTGGTGCCAGGCCTATTTTTATCGTTTTTATTCTGTTTTTGACGGAAACTTCTGTTAGTAAATAGTGCAGGTCCGGATCAGACGCCGCGTTCTGCGGCGTCTTATCTGGGCCTGCACTGTTTGTCAAGTTACCCCTTTAGGAGTTCCCCACATGCAATGGGTTATATAGTACATGACTGATGCCAATTCTAAAATCTTCTTCTTCATTTCAGGTAAAACAAGTGATGACAAGCAAAGGATCTTTTAAAATTAAATTTATGAAACCAGCCATCGACGAGTTTCATATTCGAGCGTATTTCTGTGTAATTGCTGCTGAACCCTTTTTAAACGACCCTCATTACTTCACATTTTCAACCATCCTTTTTATAGGGCTGTTTCCCAATACGTTATTCCCAAAACTGTTCGCATATCAGTCCTCTAAGAGATACTTGATGAGGACCAGACGCTTCAAAAACTTCAAAAAGATGGAACTTTCATTTGACCTGATTCTGTTGAGACATGCCGTCTAAACTAGTCAAGTGCGCCCACAATGAAGACACTCTGATAAAAAGAAGAAAGAGAGAAGAATGTACATGAGAGAAAAGAGAGATTTGAAAAATTAGGACGAGAAAAAAAGAAGAAGAAAACAAGAGGCCCATGAGCCACAATGCTTACCAGAGCTCTGGGGGCCACTGCCCACTGGCAGCAATGGATTTTAATTTACCACGGAAGGCCTGCGCCCAAGGATGCAACAGATAGAATTTGGACCCAATCAGCCTAGTGACTTCAGAGGTCTGATGTCGCTTGAATGTGTTGTTGCTGGACAATAGATGGCAATTGACAATTTCCCATCTGTGGCAACAAATAGGCCAAAAAGAACATTATTAAAGGAACATTTCTATGAAATTTTGACAAAATATCGTGAAAGGCATTAATGCCATTTTTGGGGTAATAGCCCCAGAGTATTGAAGAGTGATTTTGGCACTACTTTTTGCATTAATGCATACGACCTAATCACCACCAAGAGACACCGTGACAAATTATAGCGCAATATTCGAAACAGTTTCAAAAGTTCCTCATTAAATGAAACAATCGACGGAAATAAATATTATAACTTGAATATTTTAAAAATTTATCCATAAAGTTTACCGTGACAGGGATTCACTGAGGTATTCTACGTGTAAAAAAACAAAACAAAACAAAAAAAAAAAAAAAAAAAAAAAACATGAATGAAAACTATGTAGACTAATACGCCATTATGCGTTTTTTTTATAGATCAGTACAAGCGCAGGCCCAGATCAGATACCGTAGAACGCGGAGTGTCATTAGGGCATACACTGCATGTCTGCGAAAGGTTCAGCCATTTCCAGATAAAATTTTGAAGAAGCCACAAGAAGACATCCCTAAATTTTGAAATGGACTCGTTTCATACTGATATAAGGTTGATGATTCCATTCAGTACAAAATGGGTTAAAAGTACGCGGTGTGAGTCTTTGTGTCATTAACCCATATCTCCCAGTTAAGAAGTTTGGGTGGTCCACGTCCAATTGTAGGGGGGGGGGGGGGGCAGGTTTAAAATTGTATGTACTTTCAGCAAACAGTTTATACCCAGATGAGACGCCAGGTGTTGCGCCGTCTGATCTTGGTCTGCAATGTTTGTAAATGTGCCCACGAAAGGCTGCTAGGCATACATGGGTAAATGGGGTGTTTATATCAAAAACGAGGTTTCAGAGACCTAATGGTTAAGTGTTAGCCCCCTAGGCATGAGAACGGCCTCGGTATCTCAGTCGGATGCGCGACTGACTAATGATCAGGAGGACGCGGGTTCGATACCAGCCGGAGTCGGCAACATGTTTTTTGGAGATTGATCATGAAATCTTTTCCACGGAAGGAAGTTGGAAGTTTCTTGTTTGATTGTTTGTTTTGGAGTGAAAGGCCCATTCAACACTATTTAGGTCATTTTGAGCCGGTCAGTTTACCTATCAACACTTCTCCTGGACTGTACTGGTTTACCGTTTACGTAGGAGAAGTATGGCTAGGTAAACTGACCAGCTCAAAAATGACCTAAAAAGTGTTGACTTGGTCGTTACACGCCAATATAAATTTATTCAGCTTGAATACAGCGGCCCCCGCCCATCGGGACTTGAAGAAAAAGATGGGCTGCATGATGCTTCCACGCAGAGCTAAAACCGATGATCTAATATGTTCTATAAAAGCGTTATCCTTTGGAAGCAAGGAATACACCACAAAACTGAAAGATGTAGAGTGTGCATGTTTTCAAGGCCAGACTAGCTAGTTTCGGCCATTTAGGCCTCATCAGTGACCCTGACATATTTTCAAAATTCCACAATGGAATCAATGATCCCAAAGGACATTTTTTTTTTTTTTTTGGTTTGGGTTTTACGGCCCTTTCAAGATTATTTCACTCATATCGAGCCGATCGTTAATCATAGGTGGACGAAAACCGGAGTACCCGGAGAAAAACCACCTGACCTTCCCAAAGGACAAGAACATAAAAACTACACTATGATGTAGGGCAGGGAGACTTTTTACGGCCGCCACACATTCCCACAAACCAGCTGTAGTGACGTCAAATATGTTCTATAAAAGGGAAGCCTGCCCAAGCAAAGCGGTGCGAGTCGGACCGTCCGTGCTTATAAACCCTATTGGTTTTATTGGGCGGCAGGGCTTGAGTTGTCATTTCATCTCATTGCCCAACAAAATTTGAAGCAACGTCTCCAAAATGACCTTTACAGTGTTGATGGGGGCGTTAACCTCAAATCAAATAAACAAAATCAGCTTGAAAACTTGCTAGTTACGATTAAGAAATATATTATTAAACATTTTTTCCGACAATTTAAAATAATTCAAAGAAACAAGAATAACAGTGAAAAAACAATCGGTGAACAAACAGTCCCTTTATATCAGGCGTACAGTCTTCTGTAAACGTTTATGCTCTGAAAAAATGAAATTCCCTAAAGGAATAAAAACATCGAGTGGTCAAATTTTCTAGACCAGATTAGCTGGTTTCGACAAAGTAGGCCTCATAAGCCACCTTTCAGTTAAAGGGATCATCCATAGTTTTTCATGAATAACATTTGCAGCATTCCAAAGAAGCTGTCTGAATATCTTCGAGGGACCAGACAAATGTTATTGGCGTCATTCTTGCATTTCCTGCGGCAAATTGTGACGAAAACGCCCCACAACTCCATATCACCTCTTCAGATGCGACCGTTAAACTAAAAGAGGCTAGTTCAAAACGTTATTAAAACGATAACGTCTGTCCTGCAACACTTAAAAACGCTACGTTCACTGGGACAACGTTACATTGCTCTAACATATTACGTTATTAAAGCAATGGCGAGTTTTTGATATCTAAAGATCAAAACTCCTGTTTCAACAGAACTTCACTATGGGTTTTGTTGCGTTAACAGGACTTCTGGCCCAGAATAGCTTCAAACAGCTATGTTCATTGGATTTTATTCAAAAATATATTCTTTACGAGTCTGTTTTAAAATACCAACCAGACGCTAAATGTGCCTAACCCTATCCATTGATCACAAGCCATTGCCCCATCAGCCCCCTCAGTGCTTTGATTCAATTTTTCCCATTATAAGTCAATGGCTACTCTTAACTTGCCATAGCAAACAAACCAAAGAGCAAAATTTCATAAACCGGAGCTCAGGTGGGCACTGCCCAATGGCAGCCATGTATTATATCATGATCTGATTTTAATCTACCAATTATAAAGTCTCCCAAACAAATCCAATACCCATCTGAGCAACCATGTGGAGCGTATCTGAAATATTAGATGTTTTATAAAGTGAAGAGGGTGGGGCGTGGACCCAATGGAGCCCTGGTTGGTGTTACTAAATGCGTCTTATCAAAAGGAACAGAGACATATATGGTTTAGCGGCGGGGATATGTATGGTTCCTGAGATGTAATGGAGATATATATGGTTCCTGAGATGTACGGCCTTTTAAGGAGGGTGGGGAGTAATTCTTTTCTCTTTAGATTTTTTTTATTTGCTTATATTTTGTAGCTTGAAATCTCTGCACTCGTTTGCCGGTATAAAAATATAGGCACACCAGGCTTTTTTTCGAGCTTTTTAGCCTTAAAGATGGGTACTGTTTTCGAATTTATCGAATGTTTCAATATTTACCCCAGTCATTGACAAATTGTCGATAACAATTGTTTAAAACAATATTTCCAAGTTTGGTTTAAAAAAACACAATGCAGGATAATGTCATGTTTGCGTACCTATGTGTGAAAGACAAACTCTTTCACAGATTTTTGTCGAAACACCTATTTACAAATGTCCTTTTCTGCATGTTTTGCTGTTTTGGGATGCAATTTTCGCTATATTTGAAAAAGAATGCATTTTTCGTCTTTAGATTTTTCTTATTTTCACATATATTGTGAAATAATATTAGATACACGAAATAGGCGTGAAATTTGACCATGTCACCAGGCATCTGAGAGAAATATTGCAGAAAAAATTACCCCACCCCCCAATAAAAATGGCTAAAAAAGCATTAAGATATTGTTTAAATGACAAGAACAAGGATTATACCTTTATTATTGCACATACTTTTGCTTCCTTAATGTGATATTAATCAAAGTATTTCATTAGAATTGAAACACAATTTCATTTATAAGTTTTATGGTGTGAAAAAAGGATTTTTCTGGCCAAAAAATGCATGTTCTGATATAGCCATATTGTCGTTTTGTTCATGTTTAAAAGATATGAAGCCATTAACATTGTCGCAGACGTTCAAACAATGTCAGATGTATGTTATTAATATACCTGGCAAACATTATTAAACATTTTAGCTTTCTTTTTTGACAATCTATTACCCCACCCCCTAATGAAATGGGTTGAAATTGATAAAAAAAAAATAAAATAAAATAAAATAAGCTGATGCAAAATAATATAAAAATTTCCTTTTTCCAATTTAACTTCCTGCCAACGTTATAGAGAAAGTAGAAACACTTCTAATTATTTTTTTTCTATAATTCTGACAAGTTTTTTTGTTCATGCCATATTGACCGGAAACGCTTTTTAATTATCTATTGCCTGTTTATGCAAACTGTGAAAGGTAGGTGAGATAAGTTATCCTTTTACTTTCCGAAAGTGGATAGAAGTGATGGCAATGAACTGGAATCGATACAATTACCCAACACCTCCGATCAGACACACCAAAGGGAAAGAACCACGAACATGAATAACTAGACCGTAATGGAAACATCACTAGCGGAAAGCCAAAATGGCAGTTGCATTCCCACATAGTAGCTTTCGTGGACCTTGAGAAGGCATTTGGTTGAGTGTCTCGAAAAGTCATCTGGGAGGCACAGAGAAAATTTGAAGTGGAGGAGTGGAATGTTCGAATGGTCCAGTGGGTGTATGCTAATTCGCGGAGCCGTATGCGTTTTTGTGTTGGTTCCATTGAAGAATTCGAATTGAAGGCCGGTGTTCCTCAAGGCTCTTTCCTCAGCCTAATGCATTTCATCATTGTGCTTTATGTCTTGTCATGCGAGTTCTGTTCTGGGGGGGCTTTGTAATCGTAGCTGAATCACTTCAGTGTGCTACACCACTTCAAAGGCGTCGCCCAAAAAGTTCTCATATATATAGTCTCTACAATGCATGATAGCCCCGAACTGGCCTTGAAGAAAACGATTGTGCTGCATGATACTAAGCCATCTCATGAGTACGAGTAGACCGCACTGCCCAGGTAAAGTGGTGCAAGACGGACGGTCCTTATAAATATATAGATTGGTTTCACTGGCTGTCAGGTTTCGTCACAATGTCGGGTAAAAAGACCCACAAATTGGGAAGTAACCTCTCCAAAATGACCAATATTATGTTGACGGTAAAATGACATCTCAAGCCCTGCCGCTCAACGAAACCAGAAGGGTTTATATGCATGGACGGTCCGACTCGGACCCATTTTCCTGGACAGGTTTATACCCTCTAAGCGGTTTACTAGTTCTCACGTGCGGTCGGTTTCAGCTCTGCGTGAAAGCATCATGCAGCCCGATTGGCTGGAGCCGGTACATTGACAAAATTCTGTTATGATGGTGGATGTGTGGGCATACAAAGGCTCCGTGTGGCACAACCTAAACCATCATCTTTATATTCGAAACAGATCAAAGGGATTTTTTCTTGTACACCCTTTTGCTTATGCTTGATTATTGTTTGTTTGATTTGAGGTTTAACGTCCCCGTCAACACTGTAAAGGTCATTTTGGAGACTTCGCTTCCAATTTTGTGGGACATTTACCCGACCTTAAGATGAAATGTCAACTAAAACCCCGCCGCCAATTGAACCAATAGAGTTTATTAACATGGACAGGCAGACTCGCACCGCTTTGCCTGGGCAGGCTTAGATCCTCTAAGCAGTTTACCAGTAGGCCTACACCTGTTGAGTGCAAGACCCTAATTATGGGTGCTGGCACAGGCTATTTGTTCACTGAGATGGCTTAACAGTAATTGAACCTGAGACTGCGACTGGCAGTTAAAAGAATATTGTGTGCTGCCAGGCATTACAGTCTGCACTTTTAGTTATCAAATATGGCAGTGTTTTCTTTCCATATATATGACGTCACGCAAACTAAAGTAAACGTCACTATTGATTCATTGTTTTGTTTGTGTTGACAAAGTATGGCCGTTGAATATGTGACCTGATAGACTCTTCGAGGCTATATTTTTGACACCAATGGAAAAATAAAGCAAACATCGTGCGTTAAAGAGAGTTCATATTTGCCATGGACAGCTGATGGGCTGCAATCGGAGGAAACAAACCAGTAGCTGGAAAAAAAAACAGGGTTAGTCTGTTTATCCCTCTATTTTCCTGTGCTTCCAGCCATGCGGACTAGACCGGAAAGTAGTCTATGAAGTCGCAAAATAATTTATAACAAAATGCACATTGCAATGGTTATTAAATGTTACAAAAACCTCAGAAAACACTTTGAAACTAAATAGAAACAAAAATCATTTTGAGGTAAAAATTCGAACCTGATTACGGCAGAGTCAATTATGCGCGACCCTCCTTAAGGAGTGGAGGGATTCGAGCATGTCAGACCCCAGAAAAGTCCAAGACTGTTTTCAATGAATATATCTTATCATAAGGACCAAGAATATATATGGTTAAACGGTGGGGATCTGAACGGTTTCCGAGACATGAGACCCTTTTATGAAGTGGAAGGCAGAGAAATGGCCCCTGCGGACTCCCCAAGACGGGGGTGACTGACTGTGTCTAATAGCAATGCACAGGACTATATATGATTATAGGATGGGGATTTGAATGGTTTCTGAGGTATATGGCCTATTATGAAGCGGAGTCTTATCATAAGGAACAAGATTCATTAGAATATCCAAAGTTGAGGGGTGGGGATCTGAACGGTTTCTGAAATATATGGATTTTAATGAGTAAAGGGGTGGGGCATGGCCCGTGGCATCCCGGGGGGTGGGGACCCCACGCTGGTGTCATTGATTGCGTCTTATCATAAGCAACAAGAATATATATGGTTTAGGGGTGGGGCTCTGAACAAGTTCTCAGATATATGGTCTTTTGAGAAGTTGAGGGGTGGAGCATGGCCCGGGCACACCCTGGGTGACCCCTAGGTTGGTGTCACTGAACTTGAGCTATCATAAGGAACAAGAATATATATCGTTTAGGGTGGGGATCTGCAAGGTTTCTGGAATATTTGACCTTTTATGAAGTGGAGGGGGTTGGGCATGACCCCGGCACATCCCGGGGGAACCTCAAATTAATGTCACTGAATGCGACTTATCATAAGGAACGAGAATGTATGTGTTTTACCGGTGGGGATCTGTAAGGTTACTGGGATATTGGGCCTTTTATGAAGTGAAGGGGGTGGGGAATGGCCCCGGCACATTCCGGGGGACCCCCAGGTTGGTGTCAGTGGGTCCGTCTTATCATACTTATCATAAGGAACAAGAATATATATCGTTTAGGGGTGGGGATCTGAATGGTTTCTGAGATAGCATTTTATGAAGTGGAAGGGGCGGGGCATGTCCCCGGCACATCCCGGGGGACCACCAGGTTGGTGTCACTTAATGCATCTTATCATAAGGAACAAGAATATATATGGTTTAGGGGTGTGGATCTTTAAGGTTTCTGAGACATAAGGCATTTTATGAAGTGGAGGGGATAGGGCATGGCCCCGGCACAACCTAAGGGACCCCTAGGTTGACATAAAAGCATATGGCTGAGAGAAATTTACTCAAGGAATATTTCTATGTAAGTTTTGTCAAAATATCTGCAATGACTTGGCAGTAAATGCCATTTTTCAATTATCCCCATTATTAATCAATGGAAACTCTAAGTTGCCATAGCAACAAAACTGAAAGGCCAAATTTAAAAAAAAAACACAAAACCTGTTGAGGAAAATATGTTGAATATTTTCATAAAGTCTCAGTCTCCTAGAGCATATGGTATCTGAGGAGATGATTTTTTTAAGTATTTTTTTCATATATATTTTTGCTTTTGGGTTTCCATGGCACCCAATAAAAATGAGCAGTAGGCCTAAAATCATACGGCAGATAGTAGATTGCCTATGGAACATTTCTATGAAAGTTTTGTCAACAAATCTGCAGAGTCTTGGCAGTAAATGCCATTTTTCAATGTTCCCCATTATAAGTCATTGGAAACTTCAAGTTGCCATAGCAACCAACCTATTCAGCCGATTTTCATAAAAAACACAAATTTTCAATCCCCCAGCCCAAGGATGCTACAGATAAAATTTAGGCCCAATCGGCCCTGTGGCTTCAGAGGAGATGTCGTTTGCAAATGTTGACGCAGACAACGCAGACGACGCACACACAGACGACGGACAACTGCCTATCCTATAAGCTCCCCCTATAAGCTCCCCCTCTGGTGAGCTAAAAATGAGCAATAGGCCTGAAATCATATGGCAGATTGCTTAAGGAACATTTCTATGAAGAGCCGAATTTCATAAAAAAAAAACCCACAAAACCTGTAAAGGCAAATATTGTGAATATTTCTATAAACTCTCAGCTTCATAGAGCATATGGTTTCTAAGATATTTTATTTTTATTTTCATTTTGGTGTCCATAGCAACCAGAAAAAATGAGCAATAGGCCTAAAATCATATGGCAGGTTGTAGATTGCTTAAGGAACATTTCTATAAAAGTTGTGTCAAAATATCTGCAAAGGTTTAGCAGTTAATGCCATTTTTCAATTTCCCCCATTATACATGTAAGTCTATGGAAATTCTAAGTTGCCATAGAACCAAACTAAAGAGCCGAATTTCATAAAAAAAAAAAAAAAAAATAAAAAACAGAACACAAAACCTGTTAAGACAAATATGGTGAATATTTTCATAAAGTCTCAGCCTCCTGCTTTCTGAGGATTTAATTTATAAGTATTATTTCTTTTTTTTTGTAATTTGGTTTACATGGCAACCAATCGAAATGAACAGTAGGCCTAAAATCATATGGCAGATAGTAGATTGCCTAACATTTCCATGAAAGTTTTGTCAAAATATTTGCAAAGGCTTGACTGTAAATGTCTTTTTCAACTCTATGTTGCCATTGCAACCAAACTAATGAGCCGATTTTCATAAAAAACACAAACTTTCAATCCCCCAGCCCAAGAATGATACAGATAAAATTTGGGCCCAATCGGCCCACTGGCTTCAGAGGAGATGTCGTTTGAAAGTGTTGACGACAGACATACGACGATGCAGATCCTATAAGCTCTCCCGGAGCCTTCGGCTCTGGTGAGCTAAAAGCTTAAAACGTCCATGCGCATGTTTAAGCATAGTGTGACCCTAGACCGCTACACAGACCATCTATTAATGAATAGGGGCCGTCTATTTTAAAATAGAAGTCTAGTGTGTCCGCGATTTATCATACCGATTCTGGGGACATTCAGTTTACTGTAGAAAATGGGTGAGACGAGGCCAACTGGCCCCAGGTTAAAATGATCTCCCCTAACCCCATTTCAGCCACGATTTCACAAACGCTCGGCCGTTCTAAGGATATGGAATTACCACGAGTGTAAGATTATGTTTATCATATTCTTATAAATACTGCAAACATAGGTCGTGGGTGCTCGTTTGAACCGCCATTTTGAGGCGGTTCTAGAACCGCCTCATTGAGACGGTTCTTACGAATACCCACAACCTCTGTCTTGGAATAAAAATAAGATAAATAATGTATAACCCCGTAAACCCCAGTATTCTCAATATTAAATGGGGTATAGGGGGTCTTCATTTCACGGACTAGTTCACGTGATGTAAGACTTGTATCATGCTCAACTCACTTGAACATGAAATTTGTCCTGCTCATAAATTTTAAATTTGCCAACAATTTAAATTTATGAGCAGGACAAACAATGTTCTTGCTGATCTAAGCAAACAAATTGCCTCATTTGTTTGTATTTAAATAATTATGAGCATTTCAAAATTCATGCTCAATGAGTTGAGCATGAAACAAGTTTATAACCTTGGGACCAGGTTGCATTTTTCCGGGTACTCCAGTTTTCGCCCACATCTGATTAACGAATATCTCGAAATTGGTGAATTAATCTTGAAAGGGCTGTAACCCCTACCCCCAACCCACCTCGGCTGATACGTTTTCAAATTCGATATAATGCTAAGAATGTCATTAGAAAACATAGGTTTGTCACGGACAGTGTCATGCCGTTACTCACAACTGAAAACGTATGACGTTATCGACGTCATTTAATAAATACAATGACATCACGTAAACATGCCTATATAATTTTGACCCCCTCCAACCCCACTTTTATATAGAAAAACTGGGGTTTACAGGGGGAAAACCTTATTTTTCTTATTTCTGCTCTAAAATATAGATTGTGGGTACTCGTTAGAACCGCCTCGATGAGGCGGTTCTAACGAATGCCCACAATCTATATTTTGAGCAGAAATAAGAGAAATATCACAATTTTTCATCATAAAATTTTCATTATTTCGGCGATAAAGTTGGTAATGTATTTGTATAGGCGTGTTTGCGTAATGAATTCCGCTATAAAGAGACTAAATCTGCTTTTAGAACATAGAAATTTTACTGTAAATACTTTATCCAACCACCGATATGATTTGTTTAAAAAATTATTCGGTGTTACGACCGACGCGAAGCTGTTGGCTATGACCTCGATCCTACATTATACTATATATAGGTCCATATTTATCAAACAAATTAAGGATGGTGTGTTGCCATGGTTTAACGACTCGCCCTGATGGACTAATCCAATTTATTTTTATCTTCCTTTCTTCTGGGAGACGACACCGACTCTGTCCCCACCTGCTGCAAGCAGAGCAATATTTGCCCAGCTGTTACGCCCAGATACCGAAATATAGTAGTCATTTTCGCAGCAACCGGGCGAATCAAGTTGAGCCCTACGCTAGTAGCTCCAGTGTGTCACAGCTAATTGACGTTGAATCTACATGTGTTCGCCCCCGCCGATCGAGGATTGGAGAAATAGATAGGGCTGCGTGGTGCTTCCATGCATAGCTGAAACTTACCACACACGAGTACTGGTAAACCGCTTTGAAGGTTTAAGCCTACCCAGGTAAAGACGGTTCAATGCATATAAGCCTTTTGGTTTCATTGGGCGGCAGGGCTTGAAGGTCATTTCATCTCAGTGTCTGGTAAAAGTAGCACGGGATTGGAAGCAACGTCTCCAGCAACGTCTCCAGAATGACCTATATAGTGCTGACTGTGACGTTAAACCTTAATTCAAACAAACAATTAAAGTGGACAACAACAAACGCCCACCCCTCCCCTTGGAACTCTTTGCATGGCTAGTTTTCTCATTAGGTAAGCATGTCCGTGTGAAATAATAGCGCCCGATATGGTGTCAGAAATGACAAATATTAGGTAAAAATGTAAAACCTTTTTTAGTTTTGCTTTCAACATAGAGTGTGGGTGCTCGTTAGAACCGCCTCGATGAGGCGGTTCTACAGAGTACCCACAACCTATCTTTTTGAGCAAAAATAAGGCAGATAAAGTACTCCCCCGTAAACCCCACCTTTCTCTATATAAAGTGGGGTTTAGAGGAGTCTTCGTTTCACGAACGTGTTATCGTGATATTTATTGGTTTACAGGCTTAACCCTTATCTTGCTGAATATTCAGTTTAGCCACACCCATTTCTGACTTTGAACCAATCAGATTACTCGATGAAATTTATTCCTACAAATTCATAAATTGAATGTCAAACAGGGTAGATCCTGATCAGATGGCTTCAGAAGCCATCTGATCTGGATCTACACTGTTTGCTTAGAAAAGGGTTGTCGTGAACAGCAGGATAAGGGTTAAAAAGGTTAACAAAAATCTTACCTACTCCTAAAATCAGTTAGATACACACCTATATGTTCTAATGTTTAACATTTTTACTAAGTTTACCTTGAGTCAGGTAAAAATAATCCGTAAATGAAAGTAAAGAGAATGCTCTCGTAATTGCCGAGATGTGGCAGTAGATGACAGATGACACTAAATCGACCGCTTTATCATAATTGAAAACATATGGTGGCTCGGAATTGTCAGCCTGAAATATTGTTGCAAATGAAACCTGTTTTTTTTTTTAAGATATTTTTATTGTCTTTACAATATAATACAAGCTTTATAGTATGTTTGTGTTGAGGTTTTAGGCCCTTTAACAATTTTGGAGATGTTACTTCCGATCTTTACTGATGGAACTTTTACCCGACACTGAGATTCTCAAGCTCTAAAGCCCAACTATACCAGAACGGTCCGACCTGTCGCAGTTTTTCTGGGCAGACTTTCTCAAGTTCAGTTGGATTCAGCTCTGCGCGGAAGCAACATGCAACTCAATCTATTTCTCCGAGCGGGGCGCTTCTGAGGTTGTGTGGGGCATTTTTTTCAGGCGAAAACTACTATGAAATTGTAATCTTCTGTATGCTTTAGACATACAGTTAAACATCTATAATTCGAACATCGATGGTTTGTATACATTGGGTGATTCATCCAGTACCCACAATCTGTGCTATTGAGTAAACAACAACAACAAAACAACAACAAAAAAAAACAAAAAAAAAAAAAAAAAAAAAAAACAGTCCAACTTCAATGCCTCGAGTACCCTTTGGACCATGACATCTGTTCGAGTTAGGGGTTAGTTCGAGCAACTGAGGTTAACGTTTAATATCGGGCCATATGGCACAATGGGGATAAGCTCAAGGGCATTCCTTTTACCTTCTATTAAATAAAGCCTTGTTGTGTATACTCATTAGAATCGCCTCACTGAGGCGATTCTAATGAGTACATACAACAAAGCTTTTCAAGATTAAGTCTGAAAAAAAAAAAAACCTCCATAAATTATTCTATATATATGGATACCTGTAGTTTTGGGTAAATTATCTAGGGACTCAAAACCGAGTTCGAATTATGTCTCCCCCTAATTTTTTTTTTTTCGGAGAGACAGATTGTTTTTCCCCCGGGCATCTGTCTGTCTGTCTGTCCGTCTGTCTGTCTGTCCGTCTGTCCGTCTGTCACACATTCGTGTCCGCTCTATAACATTTATAGTTTTAGATAGAATTTGCAGTTACTTGGCAAAAATGTTAACTATCATGGGACGATGTGTTACATGCATGATTCAGTTTGGTACCTCAAATGTTAAGGTCATACACAGAGGTCAAAGGTAAAAAACGGGGCCTTTTTGTGTTTGGTCAATAACTTTCTTATTTTTAGATGGATTTTGAAATCGCTTGGCAGAAACGTTAACCACACATGACTCAGTTTGGTACCTGAAAGGTCAAGGTCATACATAGAGGTTAAAGGTAAAAAAATAGAAGTGAAGGGATGATCAGGAATCGATACAATTAACCCAAAGCTCCCAATAGTGACACCAAAGGGAAAGAAACACAAACATGAAATAACTAGACCCTTATGGGAACACCAATAGCGGAAAACCAAAAGGACAGTGACTTTACAAAATAATATAAGCGAAAGACAACCCATAACAAAATTAAACCGCAACAGAAGAACCGCCTTGGAACGGTCAGTGAAGGGGCTTAAATCTATTTTACGCTGCTGCAATCCTTGCCATTACTTCCGTCGCGATTTAGACAAATAATTTGTTCAGTCCGCATGAAGGCCTCCTAACTCATCAGTGCAACATCTCCGAGTACACAAAAAGAGTTGAAACAACGTTGAGGACCCACTGAATCGCTGGAGCAAAAGAAAACCAACCGTTAGACTCCGCTGGGACCGACCAGAGACAGAGCATCAAGCACCAACCAACATTACATAAAATTAAATTCTCTCTAATTCTCAGTAAGCTTTTACGCTGGAACCGTCATAGAATCTGAGGTCTGACCCACCGGCGTGCATTTAAAGAGGGAATAACATTTATAGTCGTATAACATTTATGTTGTACCCAAAGCTTTTTTCTACATAGGACAGTGTTTAGTAGGTGAGTGAGTGTTTGAGTTTTACGTCTAACCAACAGCTAAGGTAATACAGAGTTTAGTAAGTAAGGTATTCGTGGCACGGACTTGATCACATAATGTGAAGGAATATTCTATTTAAAAAAAAAAAAAAAATAAAAAAAAAATAAAACAAAAACAACTGTTGAGTTGGGACTAGCACTTTAAATAGTTTCCTCCGTGACCAAATGAGTATGAGGGCTGACTCTCTGTCTCTCATCGCTCTGGTTCGCGACTCGCTCCGGCCACATGTAAGACGTAATATTAGTGTTTTCGTAATTAAAATAATAATTTCAGTATTAATGAAAATATGAAAGTTAAAGAGAAAAACAAGTGAAAGGCAAACAGTTTTCTTGCGTAACAAAGTTAGCTGCATCTGTATAACGACTGAGCGTTGCCCCAGCAAAAAAAAAAAAAAAAAAAAAAAAAAAACACATATCGCTGCAAGGTTTTGGTCCTGACCTATTTATATAATAGGACAATTTCATTACACGTAATGTGTGTGTGTGTGTGTGTGTGTGAATTCGGGTTTAACGTCGCTTTCAACAATTTTTCAGTCATATCACGACGGTGTCTGGTTGCGACAGGGAGCTCAATGCTCACTTTTATAGTGCTGCCTCACTGAAGTATCATGTCCCAGACACATTACATGATACCACAACCAGTCACATTATCCTGACACTGGGACGACCAGTCCTAGCTCTACCCCGTAAATCTGAGTGCCAAGCGAGGAGCAGCTAGTACCATTTTTATCGACTTTGGTATGTCGCGGCCCGGGATCGAACCCGTGACCTCCCGTTCCCCGGAGCGGACACTCTACCAACTGAGCTATCGGGGCCGGTATTACACATAATGATACAGAATGAATGTTTTGTGAAACCCGAATCTTTTTGGTTGTATTCTTGCATCTCACAATTGTATGTTTTGACTTTCGTCAGTCCCAACCGGTTGTTGCTGAAAGTTCTTTAAAAAGGCAACCCTTTGACTAGCAGGCACACGTCAAATCAACGTCGATGCAACGTCATGACGTTGCACCGACGTAGATGTGACGTTGCATCAACGTCATGACGTTTAACCTGATGACGCCGTATGGCTTTGCCTACATAACACGAGTGAGTGAGTGTTTGAGTTTTACGTCCCACTAACAGCTAAGGTCATACGGAGACGGGAACTCGGTTTAAAGACTCCTCCGAAAGTCTGGAGAAGCCCGGGATCGATCCTGCGTCCCCTGGTTTACGAGTAGCGTAACCACTACACCACTGAGGCTTCTGAATAACACTAGAGCGGATAGCAACCACAAATTATAGTTGATCATTTTACCGTTTTGAGTTGTATTTCGCGAAGTAAATCAGTCTGCAGTGGTCTGTATAAAGGTGATATTTCATTCTTTTTGGGTCGATTGTTTATCAATTGACCCACATTTAGCACCAGAGGCAAGTGCACTAACCACTGACCTATCACGCTCCTCGGACCGGCCCCGATAGCTCAGTTGGTAGAGTGTCCGCTCCGGGGAACGGGAGGTCACGGGTTCGATCCCGGGCCGCGACATACCAAAGTCGTTAAGAATGGTACTAGCTGCTCCTCGCTTGGCACTCAGATTTACGGGGTAGAGCTATGACTGATCGACCCAGTGTCAGGTTAATGTGACTGGGTATGGTATCATGTAATGTGTCTGGGACATGATACTTCAGTGAGGCATAAAAGTGAGCATTGAGCTCCCTGTCGCAACCAGACACCGTCGTGATATGACTGAAAAATTGTTGAAAGCGACGTTAAACCCGAATTCAAACTCACACATCACGCTCCTCGGAGTATTGCGTGAGGGTTATCAATTGAATCTACACTTGAATCATGTTTTGAGTTTGGCAGGTAAAAAGATCAGACACCACAAAACGCGGCAATTTTTGCTTTCAGTACATGAAGTTATGGCACAACGCGGTGTCTGGTAAGAGTTAACCTGTTTTGCTTACAGTGCAGGGGCCAGTTGTTCAAAACTAAAGACGTCGTTAGTTAACGTATGGTTAAAATTTGACCATTAAATATGGCAAATATGCTAATATTTTTGCTGAAAAAATGTGAGCAGCTTTTGCGTCCGCAAAAGCTGCTCACATTTTTTCAGCAAAAATACCAAACTTTACGATATTGTACTTGCTAGAAGAGTTAACAATATGACCACTAACGAGCTCGTTAAGCTAACGATGCTTTGGACAACTTGCCCCAGGAAAGTAAGGGTTAAACGAATTATTAACAGTCTCTGTCAGGAACATTTTTATTTACTATAAAGTCAAAATCCCTGGGTACATATTCATAGTATACATGCAATTTTCCATGGAAGTTTTAGCTTTCCAATAAAGTGGAATTATTCATGACGTTTGGCTTCTGACGATCTTCCACCTGCCTAATTACACGTTTTAATTACAAAAGATACCAAAATGCCTATAATAATATCCTATAATGACTTAATCATTATCATTATTTATAATTAGTGTTTAATTTTAGGAGTCATCTTAAAAACCTTTACTCTGAGTTTCTGATGTGGGTTCTTACATTTTTAATGACATATTCAATCTGTAATTTCTAGCTGTGCAATATGTTCTAGAAAGGGTTATCCTTTGGAAGCAAGGAATACACCATAGAACTGGAAATATGGAGTGTACATGACTTTTGGGCCCGGCCAATTAGGCCTCAGCAGTGACCCTCAAATATTTTTAAAATTCCACAATGGAATCAATGATCCTAAAGGACAAGAAAATAAAAACTACACTATGATGTAGGGCAGGGAGACTTTTAACGGCTGCCACACATTCCCAGACACCACATGTAGGCGTTTTAAATTTCCGGCTTTGGCCGCCATAGAAATATGAGCCTGCACAAAATGTAGTCCACTTTTATTCAGTTTTAGGCACAGTAAACAAAATTGAACGAGCGTGTGAGTTAACCTAAAAGTGCAAAACAAAATTTTGAAGCAGACGACTTTACAGTTTTTATCTTACCTTTCAGAGATTAGATTCGGCATTTCATATAAGCAGATGAGTAGTACGAAATGTGAAGTCATTTTTCTGTGACGAAATATAATAATGACTACCTCTGCAACAGTTAATCAAAGCGCCAAAGGCACTGAGATGACAGATTCATTGAGAAAATCATAGCACTGTGAAATTTACAGAAAGCCTTTCTAAACAGAGCTTAAAATTTAGAAAAGTAGTTCTGCAGATTCAATTATATGATATGTTTGCAGATGCCTATACACAGGTGGTATTATGAAGTGCCATTCGATGTTTCAAATTTTTGAAAGAAACTGTTTACGTTTTCAAAACCAAACATTAAAATTCAAGTTTTAACAATGCTACTGTCCATAAGTAACAGTTTTTGTCAGGTCGGTTATGGATACCTCTCCCTCCCCAAAGATACTCTATGGGAAAGAGATCGGACGAGAAAGGCTGGATTGTCCAGTTCATGAATTCCATTGGCTTGAGGAATTTGTTTTAGTAAGAACAACACTATGAGCCCGCGCGTAATCCTGCTGGATAAAATATCCCGGATTCTGAGCGAAAACACATAATAGTTGGCCATCCAAACCACGAAAAAATACTTCTGATGGCAAAATTGAGTAGAGAATGGCATCCATGCTAATAGTGTTCTTTAGGGTGATGCTAAAGTGATAGGGGTGGATGCCACTTCTGAAAATACCCCTGAGCCTCAGAATTAGGTCAAAGGTCAAATGAGTGCAAAAATACAATAAAATTTCATATGCTGGGATTTGTACCATCTCTCTATCTAAGCAGACCTAATAAAGTTAATTCAAACACCAGCAATGTACTAAGGACATATTTTTTATGCATCATATGTGAGAAAAAAAAGTTGTATCATAGATTTGGTCAGGGTCAAAGGTCATTTAAGTACAACTTTTCTTTAAATATGCACCAATATTTATTGTACAAAGGGTCATATAGTATGTCAACTGAAACAAAGCCAAATGGGTTGCCATTTCCTTATCTAGGAAGCGTAAAACCTACACATTATACAAACATCATAATGACCAACCTATTCGGCCTTAGGTCAAAGGTCATTTAAGTACATACTTAGCAAAATATGTTTATTTTGCAAAATACGTTGTTTATTCACATGCCATCCATTATTATAAGTAACAGTCCAAATCGTCTCCTGAGTTCTTACTAAACGTCACAATGATATGTCAAGGATATAGTATATGATGAAGATATATCTAATAATAACTAAAGTGGGTCATCATCAACCGTCACGTGCAGCTACTGTAAAACACTTATTTTGGCGGTCATTTTATTTTGGCGCTATTTGCAGTCAAGGGAAAAACGCCGAAATAAAAATCCGCCAATAAAGCTAAAAGAAAGCAAGAGAAGAAACTTTATTCTACACATCACAATTACAATGTGTCAATAGGTCATAGGCATAATCGGTGACAAAAGAAAAAGTGTATTTACTTCTTTAGAAGCCGAAATAAAGAAAGACAATGTTCTAGTCAAAAGGGTTATCAAAAGAACTCAAAAGGGTTATCTTGTCTTTAAAAACTAGTAAAAGTCCAGGAATTGACGGGTTAATATCTGAAATCTTTAAATGTTCCTATGACATACTTTCTCCTCTTTTAATTAAACTATTTAATTTTGTCTTTCTAAATGGAGTCTACCCAAATTCATGGTCTGAAGGCCTTATCACTCAAATACACAAAAAGGGTGATATCGATATCTCTAACAACTATAGAGGAATTACCTTGATCAACGCACTTTCCAAAATATACTCTCATATATTAAATAACAGGCTTTTAAAATGGGCATCGGAAAATGGAAAGATCGCAGATTGCCAATTTGGATTCCAACCAAATAAGTCAACTGTAGATTGTATATTTATCTTTCAGGCTATAATTTCAAAAATTTTGCATAATGGTGAAAAGCTATACTGCTGCTTTGTAGATTATCAGAACGCATTCGACTTGATAAATAGGGTTTTTTTATGGCAAAAGTTGATCAGAGATGGATGTAGCTCAACTATGGTGAAAGCTTTGCAAGCTATGTATCAGAGTGTAAAATCTTGTGTCAGATATAAAAATGTATGCTCAGAATTCTTTAACATTAATTCAGGGGTTAAACAGGGAGATCCACTGTCACCGGTTCTGTTTATCCTCTTCATTAATGACCTATTAGAAAGCACCTCTGTTGAGGATACAGCTGTTGTTACTATTTCAGACATTAACTTATTTATGCTTCTTTATTGTGATGATGCTATATTATTTGCTAAGTCAGCAGAATGTCTACAGAATATGTTGAATAAGCTTTATGACTATAGCACTCTTTGGGATATTAAAGTAAATACGGACAAGACTAAAATCATGATCTTTGAAAAGGGCAGAAAATCCAATGTTGATAATTTCAAATATTTAGGTGTTATGTTCTACAGAAATGGTTCTTGGAACAGAACACAAAAATGTTTATCTGATTATGGATCATTTGCATTGCATAATTTGAACAGACTTTTCCAAAATATAACGCTTTCATACCAAGAAAAGTTTAAACTTTTTGACTCCTTTGTGGGCTCCGTGCTAAGCTATGCTGCAGAGGTATGGGGATTTCACAAAGGCCCGGATGTCGAACGTTTACACACAAAATTCTGCAGGAGCCTACTGGGTGTCAAGAAGTCAACAAACTTGTCTGCACTATACAGTGAATTAGGCAGAAAACCTCTGATTACGTTCAGAATACTTAGATATTGGATGAAATTGTTAAATACTGATAATGTTCTGCTGAAACATGTTTATTCTATGCTGCTAGATGACATTGTAGCTGGTAACAACTATAATGGTCAAAACTGGGCGTTCCAGATGAAAAGTATGCTGGACAGTCTAGGCTTAAGCCACATCTGGAACAACCAAGCTTCAAGTGATTTCCCATTCAATGAAATAAAACAAAGAATTTTATACCAGGCGGACCAAGAAATATTAATGTCAAATAGCATCTCAACAAAACTGCAGACATACTGCCTATTTAAGTTTGATACTAAGCGTGAATCTTATTTAGACAGTATTTCTGTAAACAAATTTAAATATGCATTTAGTCGTTTCAGACTCAGCTCTCACAATCTTGCCATTGAGACTGGTCGATATTACAACATTCCAAAAGAAGACAGAATTTGTATATATTGTAACATGAACAAAATAGAAACAGAATATCACTTCTTGCTGGTATGTCCATTCTATACAGAGCTACGACGTAAATATTTTACCCCATATTACCGTAGATGGCCGTGTCTGACGAAATTTAAAAGCTTAATGCAAAATAAATCTGAAGGTGCCATCTGTCGCCTAAGCAAATTTATATACCATGCCCAACAGAAAAGAAACATTAACGCTTAATAGCCCAAAAATTGCATATTTATTTTGCCAATGCTTATAATATTTACGACTGAGCTCATTAGTATACCTGGCGTCTGTTTTCCGTGTCCCTGTTAACAGTTGATCTCGTAACGCTAGCATATTAGGAATGACTGTGGACGCCGATGCTGCGTACATGTATGTACGTCGCGTCGACGTCCACACGGGGCAGTCATAGGTCGACTGTTGACTGGGCGGAACATTGCAAGGTACGATGCATACATAAGTACATATGCTCTATCCCACACTTATGCTTCTTGTAAATGGTTTACTTCTTACACTGGTACCCTTGTTATTTTCATATTTGGCGAAAAGCATTTTGTATGTTTAATGCCAATAAAATATTTGTATTGTATTGTATATAGTCATAAGACAGCTCAAACGGCTGAATGAAAACAAACACACCTTGAGAGTTATTGTCAAAATTGTGGATGTAGTTAGTAACTGATTGATGGCTTTAACTGTGAGCTCAATATGATGGGTAAACCATTTAGATAAGAGGAAAGTGACACACCTCCAGACAGACATTTGGATTATCAAGGTAGCACATTGGGTTAATCATGCGGTGAACAAAAACAATTAACTAATTACTACAGTTTTTGCATGACGCTGTTGATGATCAACTCCGATGATTTTTTGTCATCTTACATGACTTTGTAGATTCAACCGATTCTTTTTCTTCGCAAATCGATAATCCGCCAAAATATAAATCCGCAAAAAGGTCTACTTATAAAAAGCGTCAAAATTGGCTGCCGCTTAATGAAAGTGTTTCAAAGTTTTCAAAGTTTGTATTTTACAAGATGCCACTTCATTTTAAAAGCCGTTTAGATCACTACGATATTTCGACTTCTAGATATTTAGGTGGTTTATTAAATATTAACAATACCTATTTCGATGGTTTGATCAGTCAGGTTTACCCCCAGAACTTCAGTTTAATAAGCAAATACTTCTGATACCGAGGCCCCGTTTTTAGATTTTACATCTGTCTACTGTAGACGGATTTGTTTCCTGGAACATTTATGATAAACGCGATGATTTTGACTTAGAGATTGTAAGTTTTCCTTTGTTGGATGTAGATGTTCCTCGTGCGGCATCCTATGGCGTTTATATTTCGCAATTTATTCGATTTGCCAGAGTTTCTAGTCATGTACTGGTTTCAACACACGATATAAATTGTTAACTGCTAAACTTCTTAATCAGGGCTATCGGTATCATAAACCACGCAAAGCCTTTTCAAAATTTTAAAGACATCATTCCGATTTAATTCCAAAATCCAATGTTGGACTTAAAAGGTCTATCGGAACCCGAAATTTATGGTGACTTAGTATATAAATTCAGAAAAATATATATATATATAATTCAATGACTTCAGCACCCTATTTCGCAAAATCATTCTTCGATATATTAAATATTGGGTACAACATAAAGGTTATACGACAGACTGCATACATGGTAGTTAACTCAAGCACAGTTGACAACTTTGCTTCCCTCTTTAATTGCACGCCGGTGGGTCAGGCCTTAGATTCCACGACGGTCCCTGCGTAATGGCTTGCTGAGAGTTAGAGAGAATTTAGTTTTATCTAATATTGGTTGGTGCCTGATGCTCTGTCTCTGGTCGGACCCATCGGAGTACAACTTTTGGTTTTCTTTTGCTCCAGCGTTTTAGTGGTTTCTTGCTGTCCTCACCGTTGTTTCATCTCTGTGGTTGTTTTGATTTGTGTGTTCTGTGAGATTTTGCACTGATGAGTTAGGAGGCTTTCATGCGGACTGAACAGATGATTTGTCTAAATCTCAATGGAAGTAAGGGCGAGGATTGCAGCTGCATAAAATCGATTTAAGACCGCCTCCCACCACCCAGCGGAATTCGCTCCACTGACTGTTCCAAGGCCATTCTTCTGTCGCGGTTTATTTTTGTTATGGTTTGTCTTAGAATATGCGTATTGCTTATATTATTTTGTTTTGGATAGCCAATTGGTCATTTTGTGGAAAAGTAACTGCCCTTTTGTCTTTCCGCTATTGTTGTTTCCATTAGGTTCTAGTCATTTCATTTTTGTGTGTCTTTGCCTTTGGTGCCCTTGATTGGAGCTTTGGGTTAATTGTATCGATTCCTGATCATTGCCTTCACTTCAATCAAATACACGTAACAGATGTATTTTTTTATAATAAATACTTGTCATCAACACATCCTTGTGTTAAATATGGCAAAATTTGATTAGAAAACATTCATTTTTACGAGTTTTGTACTTAAATAACCCCTGACCTATAAGACTGGCATACTTAGAGGGTACATTTTAAATTATGTTCCATTGTTCACTGCACCTGGATAGTTTTATGGTGATTTTAAGCAAGCAATTTCCCCAAATATATATCAAAAAAGCGTTATGAGTAGTTTCGTGTTTATTTTGCACTCATTTGACCTTTGACCTTCTTCTTTGCCTCATACGCATTTCCAGACGTGGCACCTACCCCTATGATTGTTGACACACATCAAGGATTACATTTAGCATGGGTCCTATACTCTAGCCAATTTTGTCATCAAACGTAAAAATATCAAGCTTTTTTGCACCTGCTTAGTCACGCATAAAGTATGTTTTTATGTGTTGTTAATTGGTGTATCTATTATTGCCAGTTATCCGAGATGCGACATTTTGATTAAGGGGATAAGGTTAAAGTATGATTTTTAATAGTCTTACACAAAGAAAGTGTTAAAATCGGTCCTGCTCATAACAGAGTAACATTTTAGTTGAAACTATTTAATGCTTGTAAAGTAAAAATAAAACAAAGATCAGGAATCGATACAATTAACTTAGTTTGCTGTGTGTGTTAACGAAGGCCAAGACAAGCTTCCTACGCTATACTGGTTACCAAAACTTCATAAAAGACCTTACAAAGCACGGTTTATTGCAAATTCTAGCTCTTGCACTACCACTGAACTTTCTAAATTATTAACTTCCTGTCTTACTGTTATTAAAACGCATGTGATTAAATATTGTGATAAAGTCTTTGAAAGATCAGGAAGAAATCTGTTTTGGTCTATAAAAAGTTCGAATGAGGTTTTGCCCATCTTCTTTCTTATGAATGTTTTCATTGCTCTTAGAGGAACTCATTTTTTATTTTTATTTAAATAAATTGAAATCCAGACATTTTCGTGCTTCTAGTCTGTCTACTTACGATTTTTCCACTCTTTACACTACACTTCCTCATAATCTTATAAAAGAAAAGCTTAATGATTTAATTGAATGGGCTTTTCACAGAGAAGATTCTCTCTATCTTGCATGTAATGTCAGAAATGCATTTTTCACTTCTAAAGAGCATAAGAATTATACACTTTGGTCATGTCAGAAAGTGTGTGATGCCCTCACCTTTCTACTTGACAATATTTATATTAGATTCGGTACTAAGTTATTTAGACAAATTGTGGGTATTCCGATGGGTACTAATTGCGCACCTATTGTGGCTGATCTGTTCTTGTATTGTTATGAAAGAGACTTCAACACATCGTTGTCTCCCCGTACATCAACCATAGTGCAGTTTATATTTTACTTTTGGTCCTTTGAGATCAGCGTGAATATTCTGAGAAATCAGAAATAAATTATTGGTTTAGACTCATATTCTAGACAGGTTTTTAATTATTTGGACCCCATTTTGATTTATATCAGTCTCTGAATCGACTGTCTATTCGAAATTCGCAAAATTGCAGTATGTTTCCCCTGGCTTTCTTTGCCGTATCATTACAGGGTCACTGATGAGGCTTTATTAGCCGAAACTACGTAGTATGGCCCATCTTATTTCTTATGAATGTTTTCATTGCTCTTAAAGGAACTCTTTTTTGATTTTTATTCATTTTGTCGCTTTCCATTGATAACCAATCTGAAATTATTGAAGCTTTTAGCTCCACTTCTAGATATTTAGATGATTTATATAATATTGATAATACCTATTTTGATGGTTTGATCAGTCAGATTTACCCCCTAGAACTTCAGTTAAATAAAGCAAATTCTTCTGATACCGAGGCCCCGTTTTTGGATTTACATCTATCTATTGTAGATGGATTTGTTTCGTGCAAAATTTATGATAAACGCGATGATTTTGATTTTGAGATTGTAAATTTTCCTTTTTGGGATGGTGATGTTCCTCGTGCGCCATCCTATGGCGTTTATATTTCGCAATTAATTCGATTTGCTAGAGTGTGTAGTCATGTAACTGACTTCAACACTCGTAATAAATTATTAACGGCTAAACTCCTTAATCAGGGTTATCGGTACCATAAACTACGCAAAGCCTTTTCAAAATTTTATAGACGCCATTCTGATTTAATTTCAAATTCAATATTGGACTTAAATCTCTTCTGCAGCAAGGTCTATCGGAACCCGAATTTTATGGTGACTTAGTATATAAATTCAGAAAAATATATAACCGCAATGACTTCAGCACCCAATTTCGTAAAATCATTCTTCGATATAAAAAGATTGGGTACAACATGGATATTATACGACAGACTGCATGCATGGTAGTTAACCCAATCACGGTTGGCAACTTTGCTTCCCTCTTTAATTGCACGCCGGTGGGTCAGGCCTCAGATTCTATGACGGCTCCAACGTAAAGGCTTATTGAGAATTAGAGAGATCTAATTCAAGGTAATGTTGGTTGGTGCCTGATGCTCTGTCTCTGGTCGGGCCCATCGGAGTCTAACTGTTGGTTTTCTTTTGCTCCAGCATTTCAGTGGTTTCTTGCTGTCGAGTCCTCACCGTTGTCTCACCTCTGTGGTTCTTTGATTTTTGTGTTCATGGAGATGTTGCACTGATGAGTTAGGAGGCCTTCATGCGGACTGAACAAATTATTTGTCTAAATCGCGACGGAAGTAAGGGCGAGGGTTGTGGCCACGTGGGGTCGATTTAAGCCCCCCAGTGGAAATCTTCCACTGACCGTTCCAAGGCGGCTCTTCTATTGCGATTTATTTATGTTGTTGTTTGTTACTTACTGTGTGTATCACTTGTGTCTTTTATTTTTGGATGGCCATATGGCCATTTTGTGGGAAAGTAACTGTCCTTATGGCCTTCCTTTGTTTAGGTTTCCATTATGGTCTGGTCGCTTAATGTTTGTATTTCTTTCCCTTTGGTGTCTTTTATGGGTGGAGTAAGTTAATTGTACCAATTCCTGATCTTTGTTTTACTTCTACTTTACTCCACCCACCAAAGACACCAAAGGGAAAGAAACACAAACATGAAGCGACCAGACCATAATGGAAACCTAAACAAAGGATGGCCATAAAACCATTTTATATCGCCTTTTCTGTTTTAGAAATGGCGCAGTGTAGTATTCTGTCTATGTTGTGATAAAAAACCGGCCTGGCAACCCGTTTCTGTCAGCTGGTGGGTACTGACTAATAAAACCTGTTGTCGGACAGGCTAGCTCAACGGACGTCGCGATTTGACTTACGGTAGTTGCGCAAAGGCAATGTTTCAGACCCATAGCACTAAGTCACAAAGAAAGAATCTAGCGCTATATCAATATCGGGGATCATCAATGATTCAAGTCTGTAACATTAGTATCCCTTTTTTTCATTTAACCCATATTCATGTAAACAGATTGCCTTATCAAATACACATTACAAATGTTTTTTTTTTATATTTTGATAACAAGAGAAAGCGACCAGTGGGTCACGTATACCCCCGGCCAGCACCACCCTCTTATTTATCTTTCGAGCTTATATGAAGAAGTCAAGAAGCTATAAGAATTTATAAATGTGTTTGTAAAGCTATACCAAACATAAAATTTCTAAATGGACCAAGAGTGTGAGGGCATCAAAGTTACTGACGGGGTGGGGGCAGCAGGTGGGGTGTGCATCAATGAAATCTTTGGACTGGTATACAACAATGATGCAAATATCAATTGGATTTGTCTTAGGGTTTAGAACATACAGGCATCTATAAAGTTTGTCATAAAATTTTAACCAAATGTAAATGTCTAAGTCTGTTACCTTGAGGTCAAGGTCACAATGGGTGGGAGAAGGGACATGCATCACAAAATCTTTGGACTGGTATGCAATATTGATGCAAGTATCAACTGAATTTGTCTTAGAGTTTATAACATACAGTCATCTATAAACTCTGTCATAAAACTTTAACCAAAAGTAAAATTTCTAAGTCTGTGACCTTGACCTCAAGGTCACTGTGGGTGGTAGGACATGCATCAATGAAATCTTTAGACCAGTATGTAACTTCAGTGTAAGTATCAACTAAATCTATCAAAGGGTTCAGAAGATACAATGTCTTAAAAACTTTAACGCAAAACTTTAACCAAAATGTTAACGGACGGATGGACGGACGGAAGGATGGACACACAGACAGACGGACGGACGGACGATCGGCAGAACGAAAACTATATACCCCCATAGCATACTTCGTATGGCGGTGTATAATAAATAATGGTCAGCAACACATCCTTATGCTAAATATAACAAAATGTGTTCAGAAAACATCCGTTTTTCACGAGCTTTGCACTTAAATGACCCCTGACCTATAAGACTGACATACTTTGAGGGTACATTTATAATGATTTTCCATTGTTCACTGCACCGGAATAAGTTTAGGGTGATTTTAAAGGCATTTATTCTGTAACAGTAAAACACACGGTGTGTCCATAATTGTTTTATTGCCCCCTGTGATATACTGACTATAGCAGATCAAAGGCGGCCCTTAATAGGGTGATTAGTAGCTCTTGTTGAATCCCCTGACTGAGACACTTAAGGGGAAAATCAATAATGTACACCAGTCAACAGTAAGTAATTTATTGATTTTCCCCAAGGTGGCCCCTTACCTGTTGAAGACAGAGGACTTCTCTCCAGTGAGCACTGAGGGCTACATAATATTATGTAATGAAATGATAGTCCTCAATAATCAAGAATAAATGCCTTTAAGCAAACATTTTCCCCAAATATGTGTTAAAAGAGAGTTATAAGTAGTTTCATGTTTATTTTGCACTCATTTGACCTTTGACCTACTTCTGAGCCTCAGACACATTTCCAGACGTGGCATCCACCCCTATGATTGTTGACACACATCAAGGATGACATTTAGCATGGGTGCCATACTCTACTCAATTTTGCCATCAAAAGTAAAAATATCAATCTTTTTTGGGATTGGATGGCCAACTATAAATGGAACCATGTGAGGCCGAAGCACTTGATTGATGTAACGTCGCGCTGTTCAGTCCACGTCTCAGCCATGATCAATGACACTAAGCTGCGTTCCCTAACTACATGCAATATCTTGCCACACAATTTACGCTTGTTCCACCCAATATGTCATGCTCTATTACGCACGCGTCGCCTCGGCATACCTTTCAACTATACGTCGAAAAAAAAAAAAAAAAAACGAAAATGACACTCGGTGTGATTCACACTGAAGTGCGATTGCACGACCCGCAGAAAAAGCGACCGACTGAAGTCGGTTGATTTTCTAAGAGTGTCCTAAAATCACCGTGTCATTCTGTCAGTCTGTCTGTCCGACCGTAACCCGTTTGTGAAAATTGGTGATAGTGACTTAACCGATTGAAATATTTAAATAATTTTTGGCATACTGATAGATATTAATGAGATCTTACCAATGAACTTGCCAAATATTACATTCCATTTAGTATAGCCTCGCCGAGGCGAAAAATGTGAAAATTTTCGAACTGCTTCTCCCCGGAAACCGTTGGGCCGATTGAAGTCAAATTTCATATGGAGCCTCTATGGGATGGGTTAAACCAAAATTTGCTCATGGGGTCCAGGTCACATGACCAAAATGGCCGCCAAGCCATATATGGTAAAAACCCTTCAAAAATAGTCTTCTCCAGAACCACTGGGCAGATTTCCACGAAACTTGATAAATAGCATCTGGGACGTAGGCCCATCATAAAGTGCTAAAATGGTGACCCTGGGTTGACCTTGACATTCTTTGTGCCTAGGTCAAACTTTGACACATATGCTTTTGAATTGGAAAAGTAAGAATGCATTTATCCTGCAAACGATTCAGAATTTTGTTTGTTTGATTTGATGTTTAACGTCCCCGTCAACACTGTAAAGATCATTTTGGAGACGTTGCTTCCAATTTTGTGGGACTTTTTCCCGACATTGAGATGAAATGACATCTCAAGCCCTGTCGCCCAGTGAAACCAATTTGCTTAATTAGCATGGACGGTCCGCCTCGCACCCAATGAAACCAATTTGCTTTAGTAGCATGGACGGTCCGCCTCGCACCGCGGTTCCTGGACTCGCTTAGATCCTCTAAACGGTTTACCAGTACTAGTGCGCGGGCCGGATTCAGCTCTGCGTGGAAGCATCATGCAGCCCATATATTTCTTCAAGCCCCTATGGGCGGGGGCCACAAACGATTCAGAATACAGTACTAAAGTATAAGATATAGTTTTGCTCCTTACGATAAGGCGCATTTATTTGGGGGAACCGTTTTAGGTCCAGGTCACATGACCAAAATGGCCGCCATACCCATATATGGTAACACTCATAAAGCTAAAAGCAACCGGTGGGTCGTGCACTTCAGCTGAAGCACTGGTTTGTCACTGAAACGCATATCACATCAGTCGCTAAGACGCCAATTAAAAGTATTTCATGCACCAGCGTAAGCGTTCCGTACTGTGTCGACGCGTTAACTTTGGTCACGACAGGGACGTCTAACTCTAAAACGTGCATCGCATAAGGGAGACAACGCCCCCCGCCCATCGGGGCTTGAAGAAATTATGCTTCCCCGCGGAGCTGAAACCGACCGCAAACGAGCATACTGGTAAACCGCTTAAAGGATCTAATATGTTCTATAAAAGGGGTTATCCTTTGGAAGCAAAGAATACACCACAGAACTGAATAATATAGGGTGTGCATGTTTTCTGGGCCAGACTAGCTAGTTTCGGCCAATTATGCCTCATCAGTGACGCTCAGATATTTTCAAAATTCTATAATGGAATCAATGACCCCAAAGGGCAAGAACATATAAACTACACTATGATGTAGGACAGGCAAAGCGGCCGTTCATTCTTATAAACCCACATGGTTCCATTGGGCGACAGGGCTTGAGATGTCATTTCACTTGAGAACTGATCAACCGCTTAGAGGATCTAAGCCTGCCTATAAACCCTGATGGTTTCATTGGCCGACAGGGCTTGAAATGTCATTTCAACACAATGTCGGGTACACGTCCAACAAAATTGGAAGCAGTGTCTCCTAAATGACCTGTACAGTGTTGACGGGGACGTTAAAACTTAAACCACAAATCAAACAAACAAAATCTTCCTATCTAATCCACCCTTCCATCCATCTATTTCTTCAAGCTCCGATGGGCGGGAGCCTAAAGATACATGCAGATAGTTAGATAAAGTGACATTATGCCCCATTTCTTGGTGCTCGTACTGGCAACCTTTCTGTCTTTCTTTCTTCCATTTTGCCTTAACCCCAGAAGAGGACACAGACGGTGTACAGGTTTCCAGGATGAAAGCCTGCACAGTAATCCTGTTATTACGGTAGAGGTCTTTCACCTGCACAGGGGATGCTTCTCCCTGCACAGTGAGCCTTTCAAGTTAGCGTCCCGATCCGAAGTGCACGTAATAACATTCATCCCTGCAAATGATGCCAATGGAGCGTGTTCGGGCTCCCAAAATTTTATCGCCGCTGCTGGGGATTGAACCGGGGGCCTCTAGCATCAGAGGCAAGTGCACTCACCACTGAGCTAACACGCTCTCGATCTCGTCTGATGATTTATCATTGACCCAAACAGCCCTACGACGCGGCTATCTATTTGCCTGCCTGCATGCTTACCATTTTAACTTTTTGGGTTGTTCGGTTCTTTCAAAAGTATTTCACTTATATCATAACGTGCCAAATGATAATCGGAGATGGGCAAAAAAAACCCCCCAAAAAAACCGGAGTATCCCGGAGAAAAACTACCTGACCATCCGTTGAAGAACTTGTCGTCTCACTTGTTAATTTAATGATTAAGAATCAACTAAAAAAACAACAAACATTGAGATGGTTCTAACGAGCACCCACAACAAATTTAAACTATATTTCAATCTCGACAGCGCAGTGGTTAACGCGTTCGACTCCTGATCAAGAGGTTGTGAGTTCGAACCCGGCACCCGGTATCGAGATGTGTCCTTGGGCAAGACACATGATGACAATGCCTCACTCCACCCAGGTGTAAATTGGTAGCAGTGGTGTAATAGTCACTGCCTCTCTATCGCGCGCGCGTGAAAACATCCGGAATGAGTGTTCGGAAAATAAGCTTGAAGCTTCCATCGCAATCTCTACTCTAAAATATAGAGTGTGGGTACTCGTTAGAACCGCTTCGATGAGGTGGTTCTAACGAGTACCAACAATCTATATTTTGAGTAGAGATAAGAAAAATATTAAAATTTTTCATCTTAAAATGTTTTCTTTTTCAGCAAAAATGTATTTGTATAGGTGGGTTATGGTAATGCAGGGGTGGTTCTAACAATATTGTATCCCCAATCTATATTTTGAGCAAAAATAAGAAGAATGATTTTTCATCTATTACGGTTTTTTTTAGGTAAAATGTACAATGTATTTGTATAGGCGTGTTTTCATGATGCTTTTATCACACCGATGCTGATGTGTTATAATCCTAATAATTTTCTCTTTCTTTTCAGGTGTCAGTGGCAACAGTGTAATTTCAAGAACCAGTCAATGTGCATTTTCACCATGTTCACTCAAATGAAACTGTGTTAATGGCAATTATGATTGAAGATAATTTCAAAATAAAATAATATTAAAACAACATGATATTGTCTTGCTGGTCTTTTTAATGAAGATACAGCTGCAGGTAGAGAGGATAATTTTGGGCTACTTTTTTGTTTTTTGTTTTGTTCTCCATACAGAAAAAAACTTTATTCATCTCACTGATAGGCAATGAATACAAGTACCCACACTTGTCCCACAGCATAAATTTTTAACTTGGAACAAGAAAAAATACCTCCTTTATACCTTGTTATATACTTTTTATATGGACCTACGTTAAGAACATGGAAGCTTCTGTGGTCCAGTGTGAGGTGACAATGAATTTCAAACTGATGGAATGTTCACTAGAAATTGCAATTTAATTGGGAAAGTTTGGCATAAGATATTTCTTAATTGAAAAATGATTCAGTACTGCACCAGTTCTGTTTTTCAAATATAGATACAGTCAAACTTCAATGGCTCGAACACCTTTGGGACCTCGAAAATCTGTTCGAGACAGGGGTAGTTCGAGCCACTGAGGGTTAGTGCCAGGAGGCATAACGAGATACATTTTGACATCTTTTCGGTGTTCTATAATGAATATGTATGCTGTGTTTAATCATTAGAATCGCCTCATCGAGGCGATTCCAATGAGTACACACAGCATACATTTGCAAGATAAAGGCTAAAATCTCCCAAATTATCCCTGACTTTTTCTTATTTAGAGGAATTCCCAAGGGACTAAAAAAGAGTTCGACTCAGCCATGGTAAACGAGCCATCGGTGTTCGAGCCATCGAAGTTCTACTGTATTTGCATTTTACTAGTGACTTTAATGTAGAAATCAGATATCTCTTTTAAAATACATGTACAACTCTTTTTCAAGTACAGATAACACTTCAATAAAAGTCAACAAATGCAGAAAAATGCCAGTATTTAAACATAGATGTATTGCTATTCATAATTTTGGGATACCTATATTTGAAATAGTGATAATAATATTGCACTACTCTCATGTTTTTCAGTGTATGTGACAAAATTTTCATTTTTCCTCAGCCGAAGTCTCCTAGATAGCTGATAGGATGGTATGCTTCGTCGTCTGTCAACATTTTTAAAGGACTTCCTCAAACCGCCCGGCTTATTTCAAATACATTTCATGTGTTCCTAACTCTAGATAAGGAGTTTTGTTTAATTTGAGGTTTAACGTGCCCGTCAACACTGTAAAGGTCATTTTGGAGACGTTGCTTCCAATTTTGTGGGACTTTTACCCGACATTGAGATGAAATGACATCTCAAGCCCTGCCGCCAAATGAAACCGATAGGGTTTATAAGCATGGACGGGCCGACTCGCACCGCTTTGCCTGGGCAGGCTTAGATCCTCTAAGCGGTTTACCAGTACTCGTGTGCGGGTCGGTTTCAGCTCTGCGTGGAAGCATCATGCAGCCCATATATTTCTTCAAGCCCCGATGGGCGGGAGCCGGTAGATAAGGAGTACTAAGGATGAATTCGGGATAATTTTTCAAATTTCTCCATTACATTACACATCAAAAGTTTGGTCCTAAACATGTGGTTTCTATCGGTACTGGTGTGAAGGTGGTGCACAGGATCGACGTGGCCGGACTGGTAACCAGACGTCACGGTTGATTGTTTTAACCTTATTTTGCTAAAGGGGATGGTGATAAGCGTGTTGTAATCATGCAATCGTTGGGTTTTAGAATCAAAGCAGTGAGAGTGCTGGTGGGTTGATTGCTTCCGAGTGTAGGTTGGGGTAATAATCCAGGGCTGAGATTTAAACTATTACATTTAACTCTGAAATTCCAAGCAAATAGTGAAGATTTTGATAAGAAGCCACGTTCCGCAGCGTCCGATCTTGGTCTACACTGTTTGCCAAGCTCACCCTATGATTCCAGGCTAACCCTCTTTTGTCTTATGGAATACCCTGATCTCACTGCGGGGATTTTCTACACTATTGAAGAAAAAAAGGCTATTCTGACAAGTTAGTCATTGTAACATAGCCACACACCTAAAGGCTGTGATCGTATAGATTTTTACTAACAAATAAAACTAAAGTCATTTTATAACATTTTCAAGTTTAATTGAATGCAAGAGCTTTCTGCTCCATTAAAATACCGCTAGACCAATACTCTAACTGGCATGGTCTAGCACCTTAGAGTGACACAAAATACAACGCTGAAGCCGTGATCAGAGGCGGTATATATACGCTTTCTCACATTCTTTCATGCACCTGCAGAACCATTACGTAAATAAATTCTAAATGCTATGTAAATAATATGTCCAAATTAGATAATGACATATAAACATACACTCAATTGACATGCTGGTATTAGCTTCTGGAAAGGTCTATCTAAATATCACTGCACCTAAAATATTCAATAAATGTTGACTTAAGCAATTATGTCCCACCTGCATGTGAAAATAACCTTTAAGTAAATATCATCGTCATATGATATTTCGAAATACTGATTTGAACAGCTTCCAAGTTACATGTAAGTGCAACATGGGTTCATGTCTGCATTTTATACAAAGTTATAGAAATGGTATTTTAGGATATTAGATGAAGCTATTTCATAATTATAATTGATGCTTATTACTTTCCTAAACCGTAATGCTACAGAAGCAGAAGCTTACTGCCTACTCAACACTCATTCAAGCATATCAGTCTTACGTACCTTCAATACTATTTCAGTCATATAGAAAACATGCCTATGCATAATACCGACTGCATAACATGACTATGTTATATACCTCCCATTCTTAAGTAAATTAATTAACCCCTTAATTAATTTACCTAATAACTCTCTCTGATCACAACTTTTTAAACATATATGGTTAAACATATATCGTTATAGTATCAATGATATTCATGCACAATAACACAACATCATGCATCAATGAATAAAGTTTCATCAACATCATAACCGCAAGTGATCGTACATATAAGTGACCAGGATAAACCACAATTGATCGTATATATAAGTGACCAGAATAAACATATATGAGCATATGCACTCATGCATACAAGTATCTAAGATTTAAGGGTATATACATTAGTGACCAGGATAATATACTCATACAAGTGACCAGGATGTGACCAGGATGTATAAGTACTCAATATAATGATCAGGATGACCAATACATCATCAGCATGTACAAGTGACCAAGATCATTAATTAATCAATTATCTTTTCATATGACCAGGATTACTGCCATATTTATTTTAATCTACTTTTGCGACCAGGATAAATAATCTTATGACTGACTAGGATGTTATACGATCAGGATTTTAAACTAATGTGACCAGGATAAACGTTATTAAGTTCGTTAAATGTTAAAGAATGTTTTCTTAAACATTTCCTTTAATCAACCCTTCTAATCTCGTAGACTTCCTAATTACCAGGATAATCAATATACTTGTAACGAGGACTTCTACACAAGTATTAGACCAATAAAGGGCTTATTAAAACACACTGTTTTAATTAAGTTTCTGTTTCTTTGTTGGTGGTGAAAATGCACAGTCACATTGTTCTTCTCGTAGATTTAACACTGTCGGTGGTTGTGGAATAGATATAACTGGAACACGATGAATTTTGTTTGGTATTAGTTTTCCATCGTTGTTGTCGCTGGTGCTTGCTTCTTGGTGGTTTGAATTTGTCATCAAGTAAGTAGGGTGAGTCGGATGTTCTTTGCAGTTTGTATAGTGTTCTTGCATAACACTAACATCATTTGGCTGTAATAAATAAAGTTTAATGTCACATGTAAATCTTCACCTAAGCATGACCTTTAGGGGCATACTCAGGACTTTAATAAAGTCACTAAATAAAGTTCTATTTACTAGGTCTTCGTCCATGCATAGTCTTCAGGACTATACAAGGCACATATAAATGTCTCATATAAATGTCACTTAAATGTCAATGTACTATAACTATAAGTACTAATACGATTCACAGTCATGAACTATATACATAATGAAAACACATCGTACGATAAAGTTCAATTGCATCATATAGCACTTACATAACATGTAATACTCTCTGTTAAAACTGTTCATAAATAAATCTGTTTTACTACATCACTGTGCACAGATTTTTCTCGTTTTACTTTGCCCATGCCGCCTTTGCATCAGTCCACCTGAAGGGCTTCTGTCCTTCCTCTACGTCATTGACGTGTTGTTCTTCGATCAGAGTGGACATCTCTATATCACCTTTGATCGGTGACCGTTTCACATTTACCTTCTCAAGATCATGTGAGTTAGCCTGTCCTACACCAATTATCTTATACACAAGATTTCTTTTACGAAAGATCATTAAGATAATTACAATAATTATAACCGTCGATGCAATGCTGATTAACATAACATGTATCCAATTAGTACTGGCTTTACTCTCACCTAACATGACAGGCTTATAGTGTCTTGTTTCATGAATTAGATTTTGTAAAGGGATCTCTTTTAAACTCGACAAATGTGGTGGCAACTGTATTGGTTTGGATCCTAGTTTAGTTTTACTTTCAATCAAAAATGAAAAGTTCGAAACATTATGTAGTTTTAAAAGTGCTTGCAACGGATCTGACCTTTCAAAGTTACTATGTCCGCCGAAATACTCAGGTAACTGTAAATATGTGTTTGATGCTTTACATGTGTTATTTAACCGAATAATACCAAATGGTGGTGTGATTTTAATGTCAACATTTTCAGATTCATGTGACTGACAATTTAATGTAAATGTCAGAGGTTTATTTGTGACCACAATCCAAATACCAAATGTCAAGTACTTCGTAGTTGGCAACCTTTCATTCAACACAACTACTTGTTTACAGTACTTTTTAATGTCATGCAGGTTTTTCATAAAGAGAGCAACAACGCAGAATTTGTTTACATTTGTCTGATAGAATGCTGTTTCAGGATTGCAAAACTGGAAATGATCATTATTACACATCTGAAATGTACTTTCAGATAGAAGCGAAAACTTTGTTTTATCCTCTGAGACCAGTAACATTTCGTTTTCTAAGCTATACTTTAATAATACGTCTGTGTCGTTATTGGTGGATAGAGGTAGTGGTAGGTTATATATTTTATACACTTCATACTCTTCTTTTGTGTTAATTAGTGGGATCTTAAGAATAATCCTAATCTCATTATCTTCAAGGTATGTTATACATGTCAATGTTTTGAAGAAATACCAAATGTCTTTACGAGGATTTTTAGGTAACTCAAAGTTATTGGGAAGTTTTGTTTCTACTTCAATCAATAGTTCTTTAAGATCTTTTGGAGAGATTGTATTGGTAGATAAGTGATGCATTGATAACATATTTAGTTCAGACTTTAAGCTTTCAAGATAAAATATGGCATCTTGAGTTGTAAGCCTAATTTCATCAAGTATCATTTTAAATTGTAAGTATGTATGAATAAATTGTTCGAGTCTAACAAACTGTTGTTCAAATGTTCCTCCAAGCAAACTTATTTTACGATCTAGTTTCTGAATAACAATGATGAGATCCATTATAGATCTCCTGTTTTCCGCTACTTGCATTCTCGTTAAGTTTAATACCGATAAACTTACATCAAGATCATGTATAATTTGTTCTTGATTAAGTGCCAAGGCTTTAACATTTCTATCTATGTTCTCAAGGTCACTTTCTGATACAGTACCGAACAAAGTACTCATTAACTGTCCTACTATAGGAAGCAATGACCTTTTGTGCTTATGTTTGTTTTCTGAAAGTGTCTGGTACTCATCAAAGTTTTCATAAACAGAAGTATATGTATCTGTTAATAGGTCAACTTCTACATGTAAGCTTTGAAATGTTTCTACGTATCCCGTTAGATTTGATTTCTGATAAAAGATTGTAATAGCTTTTACAATTTCATCAGTGCGAGCAAGATCGTTTTGAATCTTTAAAATTAGATTTTTAAACGGTCTCAAATCATGAATAAATGTTACAGACCAGTGTGCATCGTAAATAAAGACTTCATTAGTCTTTTGAAATACAACATTTTCGGATGTAAAGAGTCCGAATGCAAGGCTAACATAGCATGATCCCAAGATTAATGTGATCATCAATATGTTAATCTGAAATTAAATAAAAACGGGCATAACTATACTGGGCATAACTATACTGTTAAATGCGAGGTACTTATTTACAATTCACCTCTATTAACATACATGAGGCCTTTACCTCATTAAAGAACACTGTACTACGAGGTCATTTTTATAACATAGTAGACATTAACCTCAAAAATTGTTTCATATTCTCTGCTTTATCTTGAGACTTCTTTTGTCTCTTTTTCTGTGACCTAACTGTTTCACTGACTACACTATTATACAATGGCTGCTGTGAACAAACTTCGTTCACTTCCATATCGCTAGCTAAATCATTATTTTCTATTAAAGGCATAGGACAGGAATTATCGGAGGATAACTCGTCATTACACTCCCTGTCCTTGACCTCGGTTTCTTCACTTTGATTTTGCCTAGCTTCTCTGTGTTTAATTCTTTTCTGCAATTCCATCAAAGGAATATCATCTTCATCAGAAGAATGTTCTCTTTCTTGCCTATACCTCTTAACTAACTTAGCCAAGGGAATTTGTTCTTCTGGGTCAGAATCAGATTCTGTCTCTGACTCAGAGGCTTGAGGTGGAATTACATATGCTGCGTCCCTTAGTTTTCTACATTTATCATTTTTGGAAAGATTCCAATCATATACATTTGCTTTTATTAAATCACCCGCATATACTCTACTTGTTGTGCCATCTAATTGATTCTTAATTATAAAAGATACGGGCCCTGTTTTCTCAATTATTCTATAATAAGGTTTCCATTTCTGTCCTAATTTACCCTTTCTTTGTTTATTCTGATAATAAACTGGATCTCCTACTTTTAATTCTACCTCTTTGGTATTTTTGTCGGCATATTTAGCCTGACGTTTCTTTGCTTGCTGTAAGTAATTTCTTACATGTACAAAAGCTCTGTGCTGTTCTTGTAAAGCAACTTCGTGAAAATCTTCACCTAAATACTTTCTCCTAGGTTGTAATATATTGTCAACTGGCAATACTACATCTCTATTGTACAGCAAATAATAAGGCGAGAACTTAGAAGATTCACTTACATTAAACCTGATTGCTGCTAAACTTTGACAAAGATACAAATCCCAGCTCTGTTGATTATCAGCTACCATTTTAGCTAAAATATCATGCAAAGTTCTATGGAACCTTTCAACTTTGGCATTGCTCTGAGGATGATACACACTTGTCAAAATATGGTCAACATTAAGTCTTTCCAAAGTTTCTTTAACCATCTTATTTACATTCTCAGTACCATTGTCCGTCACAATTTGTAAAGGACAACCAAAACGTGGGAAAATGTGTCCAATGATCAGTTCAGCTACTGTTTCAGCAGTCTTATCTGGTACTGCAAAAGCTTCAGGCCAACCACTATACCAATCAACAAATGCGATGATATATTTATTGCCTGACAAAGTTGTTGGGTAAGGACCAGATAGATCAAGACTAAGTTTTGCCATAGGGTATGGAGGAATATCAGTTTCTTGTAATGGATGTTTCGTTTTCTGCATTGACCTAGTTCTACAAGTCATGCAATCAGAAACATACTTATGAATTTCTTTAAACAGATTTGGCCAAAAGTATTTCTGACGAATGGAGTTAAAAGTTTTCTGTACCCCCATATGACCATTATTGTCATGATACTGAGTTACAACTAAAGACCTAAGATGTTTTGGAATAAACAATCTTAAATTTGGGTCATCATTGGCATTTGATAAATAGTATATCAATCCGTCTACCAAGAGATAATGTTTTTGAACATCTTTACTCTCTTCCCCATTTAAAATCATCGACCTGATTTCTGAAATATCATCATCCCTAGTTTGTTCAATTTTCATGTCAAAGCCGCTTTTAGTAAAGTCAGAACAATCACACTTTTCAAATGTATCTACATTGGGCAAACTACAACCAGCAAACGTTTTTGGATCAAACTGATTAGAGTCTAACACATTTACTTGAAACAAATTGTCATTGACATCAAGTACCTTTTCTACTTCAACGTCTTCACTAACTGTACTTTCCTCAAGTTTATTTACATTATCTGGATGCCTAGAAAGTAGGTCAGCGCATGTATTTGTTGTACCAGCAATGTATTCTATAGTACAATTATAGCCTGACATACTCAAAGCCCAGAGTTGAATCTTTTTAATTTGCATAGGAGATTCAAGCAAGTATTTCAGAGGCTTATGATCAGTTTTAATGACAAACTGAGCATTGTGAAGATAATAATCTAACTTTTGAAGAGCGAAATGGATTGCAAATGCTTCTTTTTCTACCACAGACCATTTACATTGAGACTTACTAAGTTTATGGGACAAATAATAGATAGGCTTTTCATCACCAACACACTCTTGTGTAAGGCATGCACCAATACACGAGTTACTAGCATCTGTATAGAGAACGTATGGTTTATTTGGATCTGGATAAACCAACAGTGGAACAGCAGTTAAACTATCCTTCAAGAATTCAAATGCAGTTTGGTGTACGTCTGACCACTTAAAATGTGCGTACTTTCTTGTCAAAGCGATAATTGGTTCAGCTATCTGAGAGAAGTTTGGAATAAATCTTCTATAGTATGAGCACATACCTATAAATGACCTTACTTCTTTTACACAAGTTGGAACAGGTAAAGATCTAATAGCATCAACCTTCTTTTCATCAGGTTTGATTCCTTGCTCACTGATAACGAAGCCAAGATAATTAGTTTCTAATTTAAGAAAACCACACTTCTTAAGCTTAAGTTTCAAATTATGCTGTCTCAACCTATCAAAGATCAGACTAATGTGTCTTAGATGTTCTTCCAAAGATGAGCTAAAGATTAATATATCATCCAGATATGCTGTAGCAAAATCATTGCAACCTTGCAACACAACAGACATAAGTTCTTGAAATACAGCAGGAGCGTTAGAAAGACCAAAGGGCATCACATTGAACTCAAATAACCCTTTATGACATGCGAAAGCTGTCTTTTCTTTCTCTTTTTCATCCATGGCAACCTGCCAATAACCACTTTTTAAATCTAAAGATGTAAAATATTTTGCTCTACCAAGTAATGCTAAGATATCATCTATTAAAGGCAAAGGAAAGGAATTTTTCTTTGTAATTAAATTTAATTTTCTAAAATCAACACAGAACCTTTTACTGCCATCTTTCTTATCAACAATCACCACAGGAAATGACCATGGTGATCTTGACCTTTTAATTACATTAGCATCTAACATTTCGTTAATTGCTTTGTCAATTACCTCTCTGCTTTTAATTGGTGTCCTGTAAGGTTTCATCTTAATTGGTTCATGATCTCTTACATCTATTTCCATTTTTACTGTGTCTGTTTTTCCTAGTTCAGAATCTTTGCTTGCAAATAAGTCTTTATTTTTCAAGATAAGGTTTTCAATTTTTGACCTATATTTGTCAGGTACATCAAGGTCTTTTAAGTCTAATTTATTCTCACAGCTGTTATTTTGGATTACTGAATCTATATGAGTAACATTATTTTGAATCTCTGAGATTTTAGCCAACAAACCATGTCTATAAATTTTAATATATTTATTTGTGCTGTTAACAATTAACACTGGTAAAGATCTATCTTTTGCTAATGTAGAAACAGTATTAATAATTTGTAAGCCTGGTTGATCTGTTAAAAACCCTTTATCTATTTGCGAAACCTCATATGATGAACCTACTGGTAAGTCTGGATTTTCTCTTACTTTTCCGTAACATATCATGGCTGTATTTGGTTTAATTAAACATGTTCGTTTCATCCTAACTGTAGAAGCAATATGAATATCTTCCTCTAAATTTACATAGTGTTTACCATTTATTCTTAAACATTTTAAATCAAAATAAATCCTTACATTGTTCTGTTTGAGCCAGTCCAAACCAAGTATCAAATTTCTATTTAAATCTCTTATCACATAGAAATCTTGAGACATTTCGGTACCACCGATACAAAACTGTACAGTAATGCAACCGTCACACTTAAGTTCACTCCCATTTGCAGATTGTAAACAAACTTTCTTATGAGTAAGCCTTGGTTTATTCTTAAGTTGATCATATATTCTTCGGTGCATTAATGAACATTCAGCTCCAGTGTCTACAAGAGTTCTATATCTTTGTTTACCTATTTTAACTAAACAAGAATTTGGACTGCCTGAAACATTGATCCTAAATTTTTGATGAGGTAAATGTCTACTTTTGTCTTTACTACTCATTACATCGACCCCTGCATGCAATGAGCGTCCCAGTTTTCCTGCTGACCTGGGGTTTTACAAGCTTGAAACCTACTTCTTCCATGCCCCATAGGTCTTCTATTTTTATCTTTTTTCTTGCAATCCCTACTTATGTGGCCTTCTTCGCCACAAGACCAACATTTTATTGGTGGTCTGTTGTTAGCACTATTTACCCTTCTATTCTGAGGATAACGTCGACCTCGTGAAAGGTCAACCTCCATAGGTGTTGTTCTTGTATTGGACCCCTGCCAATTATGATGAGACATTGACACTCTAGTCCTCAAGTTTTGTTCATTTGTGGCAATAGCCACTGCCCCTTGCAAAGTATCGGGCTCATCCCTTAATATTTTCATTTTTAATTGGTCATTAGTAAGACCATCAACAAAAATATCTATGATTTGTCTCTCAATAGCATTGCCTCCCTGGTTATCATAGGCAATCTCGGCTAGAGAAAGAATACGCTCAGCATACACCTGTATATTTTCACCAGGCTTCTGCCTCACGGACCTCAACATTGACAGAGCAGTTTGAGAGTCTGTCACATCAGAAAATCGTACAGCAAGCTGCTGTTTAAGCTGATCCCAATTATTGTTAGGATTGGCTTGCATGTAACGGTGAATGAAGCCACTCACCGCTCCACTTGACGACTGGTAAGCAATGAGCTTCTTCCGTGCGTCAGATACATTTACTAAGGTCGCGTATTTTTCTATTGACCTTATCCATTCCCTATACGTTTTTGGGTTCCCGTCAAATTTAATGACTGCGTTAGATATTCCCTGCGCAGTTAAGGCATTTGAAACATTTGTAAGTTCTAATTGTATGTTAACAAAAGCCTGCGCAGCCGGATCAAGTTGTTGCTGAGCCTGAGCTTGGGCTTGAGCTTGGGCTTGTGCTTGAGCTTGACCTTGCTGAGCCATGTTTAAATAAAATAATAAATGAATAAATAAATAAATAAATAAATAAATAAATAAACTAATTAATCATAATTTTATTTTTCTTAACCCTACATTTTATTTTTCTTGTATAATTTTACGTCCTACTGAATAATAATTGGTGTCATAACAAGCAACACACAAAACCAAAAAAAGTAAAAGTAAACGGCACCTACCTTGGTGTCCATTCTTCTTGTCGTCAGGTTCCTTTTTTTCTTTTATCCGCAGCACGGCACCAATAAATTTAGACGTGTAACATAGCCACACACCTAAAGGCTGTGATCGTATAGATTTTTACTAACAAATAAAACTAAAGTCATTTTATAACATTTTCAAGTTTAATTGAATGCAAGAGCTTTCTGCTCCATTAAAATACCGCTAGACCAATACTCTAACTGGCATGGTCTAGCACCTTAGAGTGACACAAAATACAACGCTGAAGCCGTGATCAGAGGCGGTATATATACGCTTTCTCACATTCTTTCATGCACCTGCAGAACCATTACGTAAATAAATTCTAAATGCTATGTAAATAATATGTCCAAATTAGATAATGACATATAAACATACACTCAATTGACATGCTGGTATTAGCTTCTGGAAAGGTCTATCTAAATATCACTGCACCTAAAATATTCAATAAATGTTGACTTAAGCAATTATGTCCCACCTGCATGTGAAAATAACCTTTAAGTAAATATCATCGTCATATGATATTTCGAAATACTGATTTGAACAGCTTCCAAGTTACATGTAAGTGCAACATGGGTTCATGTCTGCATTTTATACAAAGTTATAGAAATGGTATTTTAGGATATTAGATGAAGCTATTTCATAATTATAATTGATGCTTATTACTTTCCTAAACCGTAATGCTACAGAAGCAGAAGCTTACTGCCTACTCAACACTCATTCAAGCATATCAGTCTTACGTACCTTCAATACTATTTCAGTCATATAGAAAACATGCCTATGCATAATACCGACTGCATAACATGACTATGTTATATACCTCCCATTCTTAAGTAAATTAATTAACCCCTTAATTAATTTACCTAATAACTCTCTCTGATCACAACTTTTTAAACATATATGGTTAAACATATATCGTTATAGTATCAATGATATTCATGCACAATAACACAACATCATGCATCAATGAATAAAGTTTCATCAACATCATAACCGCAAGTGATCGTACATATAAGTGACCAGGATAAACCACAATTGATCGTATATATAAGTGACCAGAATAAACATATATGAGCATATGCACTCATGCATACAAGTATCTAAGATTTAAGGGTATATACATTAGTGACCAGGATAATATACTCATACAAGTGACCAGGATGTGACCAGGATGTATAAGTACTCAATATAATGATCAGGATGACCAATACATCATCAGCATGTACAAGTGACCAAGATCATTAATTAATCAATTATCTTTTCATATGACCAGGATTACTGCCATATTTATTTTAATCTACTTTTGCGACCAGGATAAATAATCTTATGACTGACTAGGATGTTATACGATCAGGATTTTAAACTAATGTGACCAGGATAAACGTTATTAAGTTCGTTAAATGTTAAAGAATGTTTTCTTAAACATTTCCTTTAATCAACCCTTCTAATCTCGTAGACTTCCTAATTACCAGGATAATCAATATACTTGTAACGAGGACTTCTACACAAGTATTAGACCAATAAAGGGCTTATTAAAACACACTGTTTTAATTAAGTTTCTGTTTCTTTGTTGGTGGTGAAAATGCACAGTCACATTGTTCTTCTCGTAGATTTAACACTGTCGGTGGTTGTGGAATAGATATAACTGGAACACGATGAATTTTGTTTGGTATTAGTTTTCCATCGTTGTTGTCGCTGGTGCTTGCTTCTTGGTGGTTTGAATTTGTCATCAAGTAAGTAGGGTGAGTCGGATGTTCTTTGCAGTTTGTATAGTGTTCTTGCATAACACTAACATCATTTGGCTGTAATAAATAAAGTTTAATGTCACATGTAAATCTTCACCTAAGCATGACCTTTAGGGGCATACTCAGGACTTTAATAAAGTCACTAAATAAAGTTCTATTTACTAGGTCTTCGTCCATGCATAGTCTTCAGGACTATACAAGGCACATATAAATGTCTCATATAAATGTCACTTAAATGTCAATGTACTATAACTATAAGTACTAATACGATTCACAGTCATGAACTATATACATAATGAAAACACATCGTACGATAAAGTTCAATTGCATCATATAGCACTTACATAACATGTAATACTCTCTGTTAAAACTGTTCATAAATAAATCTGTTTTACTACATCACTGTGCACAGATTTTTCTCGTTTTACTTTGCCCATGCCGCCTTTGCATCAGTCCACCTGAAGGGCTTCTGTCCTTCCTCTACGTCATTGACGTGTTGTTCTTCGATCAGAGTGGACATCTCTATATCACCTTTGATCGGTGACCGTTTCACATTTACCTTCTCAAGATCATGTGAGTTAGCCTGTCCTACACCAATTATCTTATACACAAGATTTCTTTTACGAAAGATCATTAAGATAATTACAATAATTATAACCGTCGATGCAATGCTGATTAACATAACATGTATCCAATTAGTACTGGCTTTACTCTCACCTAACATGACAGGCTTATAGTGTCTTGTTTCATGAATTAGATTTTGTAAAGGGATCTCTTTTAAACTCGACAAATGTGGTGGCAACTGTATTGGTTTGGATCCTAGTTTAGTTTTACTTTCAATCAAAAATGAAAAGTTCGAAACATTATGTAGTTTTAAAAGTGCTTGCAACGGATCTGACCTTTCAAAGTTACTATGTCCGCCGAAATACTCAGGTAACTGTAAATATGTGTTTGATGCTTTACATGTGTTATTTAACCGAATAATACCAAATGGTGGTGTGATTTTAATGTCAACATTTTCAGATTCATGTGACTGACAATTTAATGTAAATGTCAGAGGTTTATTTGTGACCACAATCCAAATACCAAATGTCAAGTACTTCGTAGTTGGCAACCTTTCATTCAACACAACTACTTGTTTACAGTACTTTTTAATGTCATGCAGGTTTTTCATAAAGAGAGCAACAACGCAGAATTTGTTTACATTTGTCTGATAGAATGCTGTTTCAGGATTGCAAAACTGGAAATGATCATTATTACACATCTGAAATGTACTTTCAGATAGAAGCGAAAACTTTGTTTTATCCTCTGAGACCAGTAACATTTCGTTTTCTAAGCTATACTTTAATAATACGTCTGTGTCGTTATTGGTGGATAGAGGTAGTGGTAGGTTATATATTTTATACACTTCATACTCTTCTTTTGTGTTAATTAGTGGGATCTTAAGAATAATCCTAATCTCATTATCTTCAAGGTATGTTATACATGTCAATGTTTTGAAGAAATACCAAATGTCTTTACGAGGATTTTTAGGTAACTCAAAGTTATTGGGAAGTTTTGTTTCTACTTCAATCAATAGTTCTTTAAGATCTTTTGGAGAGATTGTATTGGTAGATAAGTGATGCATTGATAACATATTTAGTTCAGACTTTAAGCTTTCAAGATAAAATATGGCATCTTGAGTTGTAAGCCTAATTTCATCAAGTATCATTTTAAATTGTAAGTATGTATGAATAAATTGTTCGAGTCTAACAAACTGTTGTTCAAATGTTCCTCCAAGCAAACTTATTTTACGATCTAGTTTCTGAATAACAATGATGAGATCCATTATAGATCTCCTGTTTTCCGCTACTTGCATTCTCGTTAAGTTTAATACCGATAAACTTACATCAAGATCATGTATAATTTGTTCTTGATTAAGTGCCAAGGCTTTAACATTTCTATCTATGTTCTCAAGGTCACTTTCTGATACAGTACCGAACAAAGTACTCATTAACTGTCCTACTATAGGAAGCAATGACCTTTTGTGCTTATGTTTGTTTTCTGAAAGTGTCTGGTACTCATCAAAGTTTTCATAAACAGAAGTATATGTATCTGTTAATAGGTCAACTTCTACATGTAAGCTTTGAAATGTTTCTACGTATCCCGTTAGATTTGATTTCTGATAAAAGATTGTAATAGCTTTTACAATTTCATCAGTGCGAGCAAGATCGTTTTGAATCTTTAAAATTAGATTTTTAAACGGTCTCAAATCATGAATAAATGTTACAGACCAGTGTGCATCGTAAATAAAGACTTCATTAGTCTTTTGAAATACAACATTTTCGGATGTAAAGAGTCCGAATGCAAGGCTAACATAGCATGATCCCAAGATTAATGTGATCATCAATATGTTAATCTGAAATTAAATAAAAACGGGCATAACTATACTGGGCATAACTATACTGTTAAATGCGAGGTACTTATTTACAATTCACCTCTATTAACATACATGAGGCCTTTACCTCATTAAAGAACACTGTACTACGAGGTCATTTTTATAACATAGTAGACATTAACCTCAAAAATTGTTTCATATTCTCTGCTTTATCTTGAGACTTCTTTTGTCTCTTTTTCTGTGACCTAACTGTTTCACTGACTACACTATTATACAATGGCTGCTGTGAACAAACTTCGTTCACTTCCATATCGCTAGCTAAATCATTATTTTCTATTAAAGGCATAGGACAGGAATTATCGGAGGATAACTCGTCATTACACTCCCTGTCCTTGACCTCGGTTTCTTCACTTTGATTTTGCCTAGCTTCTCTGTGTTTAATTCTTTTCTGCAATTCCATCAAAGGAATATCATCTTCATCAGAAGAATGTTCTCTTTCTTGCCTATACCTCTTAACTAACTTAGCCAAGGGAATTTGTTCTTCTGGGTCAGAATCAGATTCTGTCTCTGACTCAGAGGCTTGAGGTGGAATTACATATGCTGCGTCCCTTAGTTTTCTACATTTATCATTTTTGGAAAGATTCCAATCATATACATTTGCTTTTATTAAATCACCCGCATATACTCTACTTGTTGTGCCATCTAATTGATTCTTAATTATAAAAGATACGGGCCCTGTTTTCTCAATTATTCTATAATAAGGTTTCCATTTCTGTCCTAATTTACCCTTTCTTTGTTTATTCTGATAATAAACTGGATCTCCTACTTTTAATTCTACCTCTTTGGTATTTTTGTCGGCATATTTAGCCTGACGTTTCTTTGCTTGCTGTAAGTAATTTCTTACATGTACAAAAGCTCTGTGCTGTTCTTGTAAAGCAACTTCGTGAAAATCTTCACCTAAATACTTTCTCCTAGGTTGTAATATATTGTCAACTGGCAATACTACATCTCTATTGTACAGCAAATAATAAGGCGAGAACTTAGAAGATTCACTTACATTAAACCTGATTGCTGCTAAACTTTGACAAAGATACAAATCCCAGCTCTGTTGATTATCAGCTACCATTTTAGCTAAAATATCATGCAAAGTTCTATGGAACCTTTCAACTTTGGCATTGCTCTGAGGATGATACACACTTGTCAAAATATGGTCAACATTAAGTCTTTCCAAAGTTTCTTTAACCATCTTATTTACATTCTCAGTACCATTGTCCGTCACAATTTGTAAAGGACAACCAAAACGTGGGAAAATGTGTCCAATGATCAGTTCAGCTACTGTTTCAGCAGTCTTATCTGGTACTGCAAAAGCTTCAGGCCAACCACTATACCAATCAACAAATGCGATGATATATTTATTGCCTGACAAAGTTGTTGGGTAAGGACCAGATAGATCAAGACTAAGTTTTGCCATAGGGTATGGAGGAATATCAGTTTCTTGTAATGGATGTTTCGTTTTCTGCATTGACCTAGTTCTACAAGTCATGCAATCAGAAACATACTTATGAATTTCTTTAAACAGATTTGGCCAAAAGTATTTCTGACGAATGGAGTTAAAAGTTTTCTGTACCCCCATATGACCATTATTGTCATGATACTGAGTTACAACTAAAGACCTAAGATGTTTTGGAATAAACAATCTTAAATTTGGGTCATCATTGGCATTTGATAAATAGTATATCAATCCGTCTACCAAGAGATAATGTTTTTGAACATCTTTACTCTCTTCCCCATTTAAAATCATCGACCTGATTTCTGAAATATCATCATCCCTAGTTTGTTCAATTTTCATGTCAAAGCCGCTTTTAGTAAAGTCAGAACAATCACACTTTTCAAATGTATCTACATTGGGCAAACTACAACCAGCAAACGTTTTTGGATCAAACTGATTAGAGTCTAACACATTTACTTGAAACAAATTGTCATTGACATCAAGTACCTTTTCTACTTCAACGTCTTCACTAACTGTACTTTCCTCAAGTTTATTTACATTATCTGGATGCCTAGAAAGTAGGTCAGCGCATGTATTTGTTGTACCAGCAATGTATTCTATAGTACAATTATAGCCTGACATACTCAAAGCCCAGAGTTGAATCTTTTTAATTTGCATAGGAGATTCAAGCAAGTATTTCAGAGGCTTATGATCAGTTTTAATGACAAACTGAGCATTGTGAAGATAATAATCTAACTTTTGAAGAGCGAAATGGATTGCAAATGCTTCTTTTTCTACCACAGACCATTTACATTGAGACTTACTAAGTTTATGGGACAAATAATAGATAGGCTTTTCATCACCAACACACTCTTGTGTAAGGCATGCACCAATACACGAGTTACTAGCATCTGTATAGAGAACGTATGGTTTATTTGGATCTGGATAAACCAACAGTGGAACAGCAGTTAAACTATCCTTCAAGAATTCAAATGCAGTTTGGTGTACGTCTGACCACTTAAAATGTGCGTACTTTCTTGTCAAAGCGATAATTGGTTCAGCTATCTGAGAGAAGTTTGGAATAAATCTTCTATAGTATGAGCACATACCTATAAATGACCTTACTTCTTTTACACAAGTTGGAACAGGTAAAGATCTAATAGCATCAACCTTCTTTTCATCAGGTTTGATTCCTTGCTCACTGATAACGAAGCCAAGATAATTAGTTTCTAATTTAAGAAAACCACACTTCTTAAGCTTAAGTTTCAAATTATGCTGTCTCAACCTATCAAAGATCAGACTAATGTGTCTTAGATGTTCTTCCAAAGATGAGCTAAAGATTAATATATCATCCAGATATGCTGTAGCAAAATCATTGCAACCTTGCAACACAACAGACATAAGTTCTTGAAATACAGCAGGAGCGTTAGAAAGACCAAAGGGCATCACATTGAACTCAAATAACCCTTTATGACATGCGAAAGCTGTCTTTTCTTTCTCTTTTTCATCCATGGCAACCTGCCAATAACCACTTTTTAAATCTAAAGATGTAAAATATTTTGCTCTACCAAGTAATGCTAAGATATCATCTATTAAAGGCAAAGGAAAGGAATTTTTCTTTGTAATTAAATTTAATTTTCTAAAATCAACACAGAACCTTTTACTGCCATCTTTCTTATCAACAATCACCACAGGAAATGACCATGGTGATCTTGACCTTTTAATTACATTAGCATCTAACATTTCGTTAATTGCTTTGTCAATTACCTCTCTGCTTTTAATTGGTGTCCTGTAAGGTTTCATCTTAATTGGTTCATGATCTCTTACATCTATTTCCATTTTTACTGTGTCTGTTTTTCCTAGTTCAGAATCTTTGCTTGCAAATAAGTCTTTATTTTTCAAGATAAGGTTTTCAATTTTTGACCTATATTTGTCAGGTACATCAAGGTCTTTTAAGTCTAATTTATTCTCACAGCTGTTATTTTGGATTACTGAATCTATATGAGTAACATTATTTTGAATCTCTGAGATTTTAGCCAACAAACCATGTCTATAAATTTTAATATATTTATTTGTGCTGTTAACAATTAACACTGGTAAAGATCTATCTTTTGCTAATGTAGAAACAGTATTAATAATTTGTAAGCCTGGTTGATCTGTTAAAAACCCTTTATCTATTTGCGAAACCTCATATGATGAACCTACTGGTAAGTCTGGATTTTCTCTTACTTTTCCGTAACATATCATGGCTGTATTTGGTTTAATTAAACATGTTCGTTTCATCCTAACTGTAGAAGCAATATGAATATCTTCCTCTAAATTTACATAGTGTTTACCATTTATTCTTAAACATTTTAAATCAAAATAAATCCTTACATTGTTCTGTTTGAGCCAGTCCAAACCAAGTATCAAATTTCTATTTAAATCTCTTATCACATAGAAATCTTGAGACATTTCGGTACCACCGATACAAAACTGTACAGTAATGCAACCGTCACACTTAAGTTCACTCCCATTTGCAGATTGTAAACAAACTTTCTTATGAGTAAGCCTTGGTTTATTCTTAAGTTGATCATATATTCTTCGGTGCATTAATGAACATTCAGCTCCAGTGTCTACAAGAGTTCTATATCTTTGTTTACCTATTTTAACTAAACAAGAATTTGGACTGCCTGAAACATTGATCCTAAATTTTTGATGAGGTAAATGTCTACTTTTGTCTTTACTACTCATTACATCGACCCCTGCATGCAATGAGCGTCCCAGTTTTCCTGCTGACCTGGGGTTTTACAAGCTTGAAACCTACTTCTTCCATGCCCCATAGGTCTTCTATTTTTATCTTTTTTCTTGCAATCCCTACTTATGTGGCCTTCTTCGCCACAAGACCAACATTTTATTGGTGGTCTGTTGTTAGCACTATTTACCCTTCTATTCTGAGGATAACGTCGACCTCGTGAAAGGTCAACCTCCATAGGTGTTGTTCTTGTATTGGACCCCTGCCAATTATGATGAGACATTGACACTCTAGTCCTCAAGTTTTGTTCATTTGTGGCAATAGCCACTGCCCCTTGCAAAGTATCGGGCTCATCCCTTAATATTTTCATTTTTAATTGGTCATTAGTAAGACCATCAACAAAAATATCTATGATTTGTCTCTCAATAGCATTGCCTCCCTGGTTATCATAGGCAATCTCGGCTAGAGAAAGAATACGCTCAGCATACACCTGTATATTTTCACCAGGCTTCTGCCTCACGGACCTCAACATTGACAGAGCAGTTTGAGAGTCTGTCACATCAGAAAATCGTACAGCAAGCTGCTGTTTAAGCTGATCCCAATTATTGTTAGGATTGGCTTGCATGTAACGGTGAATGAAGCCACTCACCGCTCCACTTGACGACTGGTAAGCAATGAGCTTCTTCCGTGCGTCAGATACATTTACTAAGGTCGCGTATTTTTCTATTGACCTTATCCATTCCCTATACGTTTTTGGGTTCCCGTCAAATTTAATGACTGCGTTAGATATTCCCTGCGCAGTTAAGGCATTTGAAACATTTGTAAGTTCTAATTGTATGTTAACAAAAGCCTGCGCAGCCGGATCAAGTTGTTGCTGAGCCTGAGCTTGGGCTTGAGCTTGGGCTTGTGCTTGAGCTTGACCTTGCTGAGCCATGTTTAAATAAAATAATAAATGAATAAATAAATAAATAAATAAATAAATAAATAAACTAATTAATCATAATTTTATTTTTCTTAACCCTACATTTTATTTTTCTTGTATAATTTTACGTCCTACTGAATAATAATTGGTGTCATAACAAGCAACACACAAAACCAAAAAAAGTAAAAGTAAACGGCACCTACCTTGGTGTCCATTCTTCTTGTCGTCAGGTTCCTTTTTTTCTTTTATCCGCAGCACGGCACCAATAAATTTAGACGTGTAACATAGCCACACACCTAAAGGCTGTGATCGTATAGATTTTTACTAACAAATAAAACTAAAGTCATTTTATAACATTTTCAAGTTTAATTGAATGCAAGAGCTTTCTGCTCCATTAAAATACCGCTAGACCAATACTCTAACTGGCATGGTCTAGCACCTTAGAGTGACACAAAATACAACGCTGAAGCCGTGATCAGAGGCGGTATATATACGCTTTCTCACATTCTTTCATGCACCTGCAGAACCATTACGTAAATAAATTCTAAATGCTATGTAAATAATATGTCCAAATTAGATAATGACATATAAACATACACTCAATTGACATGCTGGTATTAGCTTCTGGAAAGGTCTATCTAAATATCACTGCACCTAAAATATTCAATAAATGTTGACTTAAGCAATTATGTCCCACCTGCATGTGAAAATAACCTTTAAGTAAATATCATCGTCATATGATATTTCGAAATACTGATTTGAACAGCTTCCAAGTTACATGTAAGTGCAACATGGGTTCATGTCTGCATTTTATACAAAGTTATAGAAATGGTATTTTAGGATATTAGATGAAGCTATTTCATAATTATAATTGATGCTTATTACTTTCCTAAACCGTAATGCTACAGAAGCAGAAGCTTACTGCCTACTCAACACTCATTCAAGCATATCAGTCTTACGTACCTTCAATACTATTTCAGTCATATAGAAAACATGCCTATGCATAATACCGACTGCATAACATGACTATGTTATATCATAGTCACGTAGACGTAAGCACCGAAGCGCTGTTCTTATTAGCAACTTCAGGTCGAATGACAAACAATCAACCCAAACATAGCCGCGTCGTTTGTCAGTGTTGGGTACATGTAAGTGTTATCTGTAAAATCTGCACTTGAATCAAATGTTGGATCTGGCAAACAATGTAGACTCAGATAAAACGCCGCAGGACACGGTGCTGATTATGTTCTACACTTTTTACATTAGTTTAACATTTTAAGTTTAAACGAAAAACTCCAAGTCCCCGTTCATGACCAGCCTGCACTCAGAGACAATCGGCATGAGTGTTGTCAGTGCTTTGATTTATTCACTGCCTTGAGTTTCTGGAGTGCACTCTTCCATCGCTGAAGTTGGGCTCGTCCATTCTGCTAAATATGGTACCTAGAATTATATAGTTTGCATAGGTAACTGTACCATATTCCAGGCCTGCTCTTTCCAATTTCTCCCGTCACATATGTGTACGCAAAGTCCAATATACACCTGAGTTGTAACTGACATAGTCTTGGCCTCGAAAGTCAGACAACCCATTAATATTCTTGTGTCCTTCAGCAGGCTGGTCTTTAAGGGTTAAATATTGACAGCAATGTTTGAAAATAGTGTAGAACCTGAGCAGAGGGCTGAGCAGACGCCGCATTGGTCTGGGTGTACATTGTTTGCCAAACCCGTCACATGATGCAGCTGATTCATATGAAATGCTGAATCTATTCTCTGAAAGGTAAGATAAAATCGTCAAGTCGTCTGCTTCAAAAATTTGTATTGCGCTAAAAAGGATAACTAATATTTGAATACTGCGACAAACCGGACTACATTTTGTGCGGACTCGTATGGTAGTCAAAGCCGTAATAAAGCCGGAACTACTTTCAGACGTGCAGCACAGCAAGAATACAGATGGAATCTGTCATTAAAAAAAACACTATGGTGAAGGACAGGGAGACTTTTTAAGGCCACCGCACATTCTATAACGCCAGCTATTTTGAAGTTAAATGTAACCCTTTAGCGGAAAGACCTACAACATAGATTTGAAAACTGCGGAACGTTCAAGTTGATGCGTTGAAGACCACTTTATAAGGATGTTTGGTCGATTGACAAACAATCGACCCAAAGTTACTAAGCATAATACCGCTTCTTTGCTGATGTCCACGTGACTATCACTAATTTGAATGAAATCCAGGTAACGATTATTTATAGAAAATAGCACGCTATTCTTGTGGTTGTGACGGAAAAGTGTTGTGTAAAAGAAAGCTTATTGTAAAATATGGACATCGCATGTGCTGGGATACTGGCCAACAGTTTAGACCCAGATCAGATCCCAGAGAAAGCGGCGTCTGATCAGGGTTTACACTATTTGCATACAGTTCAGGAATTCAAGGGTTAAATCAAATACTCTAAGTCCCCGTTCAGAACCATTTTTAGAGACAATCGACCCACCAGTGCAGTCAGGCTCCGAGGTTATAAAACATTTTTATGCTCAACCCAGTTGAGCATAAATTTTAAATGCTTATAAATATTAAAATACAGATAAAATAAGTTTTTTTTCTGCTTTTATGGATAGATGCTAATATTTATCTTGCTCATAACTATTTTAAAAAATGTCAACAATTATTGGCATTTTAATATTTATAATGAGCAAAATTTTCATGCACATGTGATTTGAGCTTAACCTCGGGGCTTGTTCTTTGATCATCATATTGTTGTTGTCTGAATTCTGGCGCGAAAGAAACTTTATGATAGCTATCATTTGGGCTTACGTTATCTTTGGACATTCAGTCCTATGGCAAAACACCAATTTGTCCCATAAACTAGGTTTGTGTGTCGCATAATGTTTTTTTTCTATGGTTTTAATTTCTTTATAACACTTAGTGATGCAGCGCTGGCATCAGAGAGCGTTTTAAAATATTCAGGATAACTAAATTATGGAAACTAAAAAAAAATCCATATGCACCGCGAACAATAAACTTTTCTCGCTTAATTTTCCCGCTTTTCGGTCTAGAGAACTACAAATTAAGATACAATGGTACAAGTTTCCATTCTAGTCACGAGGTATTCAAACTGTGAATTGTTTACGAGCGCTAAAACATTTTGAGGATATCAATCATAGAACATTCATCCCATGTTTAGCATGTTTAGCTACTTTTATGTTAATACTGAACTATATAGATGGTCTTAATGTATCAAAATAAAGGCACGAACGAATACTTATTTGTTTGTCAGTACAACAAAATCCATCTCGTTGGCTTTAGGACGGCAGAGCGTGACCAAGGACAAAAACCGTTTAAAACCGTGTGTAAAGAGCGAAATGATATATGATAGGGCGATTTACAGTCTCGTATTCAGTCTTTCTGATCATTGCCTCCACTTCTATTCTAGGATTGTGGCCACGTAATATCGATTTGAGCCCCCTTCCACCCCCCCCACCCCCACAGTGGAATTCGTTTCCGCTGGCCGTTCCGGGACGGTTCTTCTGACGCGGTTTATTTTTGTTATGGTTTGTCTTTGGGTGTTTGTGTCGCTTATATTGTTTCATTTTGGATAGCCTATAGGCCATTTTGTGGGAAAGTAACTATCAACTTGGCTTTCCGCTATTGATGTTTCCATTAGGGTTTGTGTTTTTTTCCCTTTGGTGTCTCTGATGGGAGCTGTGGGTTAATTGTATCAATTCCTGATCATTGCCTCCACTTCTATTTCTGTAAGTGACTTTTACGCGACTGACGCCCATTGTCATGATAAGCCATCGAAGGTGGATACAGATCAAGAAAAAATGACTGACAGAATAGAAGTGGAGGCAATAATCAGACATCGATACAATTAACCCACACAACACGGACATGAAATAACTAGACCCAAATGGAAACATCACGAGCGGAAAAGTCAAAACGGACACAAAATGCCCAATTTGCTATCAAAAACAAAAATACTATAAGCGATCACACATTCAGAGACGAATTATAACAAAAATAAACCGCGACAGGAGCACCACCTTGGAACGGTAAGTGAAAGTATTTCACTGGGTGGCTTAAATCAATTTTACGTGGTCATAATCCTCGCTCTTACTTCTGTTGTGGCTTAGACATACAATTTGTTCAGTCCGCATGAAGGCTTCCTATTAGATTTGGGACAAAGTTATATAGACAAATCGTAGGTGTTCCAATGATACAAACTGTGCTCCCCTTGTAAGAGATTTCATGATGTTACTTTCTAGTCAGAGTCAAGCTGACATTATTGAAGTCCTTAACTCTACCCAAAGACATTTAGATGGTCTTATAAATATTGACAACCCTTACTTTGAAGGAATGGTCAATCAAAATCCACCTGAGCTGCAGTTAAACAAAGCCATTAATTCTGATATCTAAGCCCCGTTTTTGGATTTGCATATGAACATTTCAGATGGTTTTGTTTCAATTAAAATTTTTGATAGCGCTATGATTTTCATTTTAATATAGTTAATCTCCCATTTTTAGATGGTGATGCTCCTCGTTCGCCATCTTACAGTGTTTATATTTCGCAGCTTCTTAGCTTATTAGTTTCGCAAGAAAGTAAAGTCATGTCGCTGATTTTACCTCTCGTAATAAAAGTTTAACTGCTAAACTGTTACATCAGGGATATCGGTATCATAAACTATGGAAAGCATTTTCTAAGTTTTATCGGCGGCACTATCAATTAAATTCTTAATTCAAGGTTGGATTATTAAGACTTTTACTGCAGGGGATGCCACAGCCTGTGTTTTTGGCGACATTATATATAAATTAAGAAACATTCAAGGCAAACCTAACTTTTCGGAACAATTTCAGAAAACTATTAAACGTTACAACAAATTGGATAATATAAATGCTATTCAACACTTTGTATGCATTGTGTTTGACCACATCGCGGTTATACTTTATGCTTTTCTCTTTAATTGCACGGCGGTGGATCTGGGTTCAGACTCAATGATGGCTTTGGCTTAAAGCTGTTTTTATTAGTTGGTCGGAGCCGGAACTTTTATATCTGTTGCTTGGTCCAACGGGGGTCAACTGTTGGTGTTCTTTTGCTCGTGTGTTCCTGTAGCGAAGTGTTCAGCACTGGATGGCTCAGCGCGTTTTGCTGTCGAGTCCTCTTGGGTTTAATTATGATTTCTTTGTTTAACAAGTTGATTCACTGATGACTTAGAATACCTTCACGTGGACCAAACAAATACTTGTTTGAATCACAGTGAAAGGGAGGGTGAGGGTTGGGATCACGTAAAGTTAACTGAAACCCACCAGTAATTTTTACTGATCGTTTTAAGTCGGTGCTTTTGCTGTAGTTCTTTCATGTTTTGTGTTGGTGTATGTGACATCTAGTCAAAGCAAGAATAAAACAGGTTTATGACAACTACTTGGCTGATGTCCTTGGATTAAATGATAAACCTGAAAATGCCTCTGAACCTTCTGAGGCTAGTTCTGCCAAATTTTCCATGAACAAACTCTTCTCTTTCATAAAAAATTGCAAGCAAGACACCCAAGGTATACGTCCATTATTAGATCCTGTAACTGGCAAATATTCCACAACCAACTTAGATAATACAAATACTCTCAACAGACAATTTCAGTCCTCCTTCACAACCCTATCACCAATGAGTTTAAGTCAGCTTTCTGACAATGCTCTTAAGAATGGACTGGCAAATGGCACCATCAATAAAGAATCTGTTCCGGAAGAATATTTACTCAAATTCCCGGAAATGCCTTCAATAAACATATCAGCGGCAGGAATTCATAAACTCTTATCAAACTTAAACCCGACCAAAGCCGACGGTCCAGATGCTCTTAAACCAGTAGTCCTTAAATCCCTTAGAGACCAAATAGCGCCCATGCTTAAGGTCATTTTCCAGAAATCACTTTCCAGAGGTCAAATCCCCTCGGATTGGAAGACAGCCATTGTTTCTCCCCTGTTCAAAAAGAGTGACAAAAGTGACCCTGCAAATTACAGGCCTATCTCCTTAACTTGCATTTGCTGCAAGCTAATGGAGCATATTGTTGCATCTAACCTTACAAAGCATCTCGGCAAACATAACATCTTGTATGATCTTCAGCATGGATTTAGGGAAAGGAGGTCCTACGAAACACAGCTCATCCAACTTGTTGATGAGCTTGCACGAAATCTATCAGCAGGTCACCAGACTGACCTAATACTCCTGGATTTAAGTAAAGCGTTCGAAAAGGTTAGCCATATTAAATTACTCCACAAACTGCACCAACATGGCATAACCTCAAACACCCTAAACTGGATCAAAGCTTTCCTTTTTGGCCGTACCCAACATGTAGCCCTAGAGGGGGAAACCTCATCCCAAATTCCGGTCACATCTAAGGTTCCCCAAGAATCAGTACAGGGACCGATCCTGTTTCTTCTATACATTAATGACCTACCAGAGCAGATCCACTCACAGGTCAGACTTTTTGCAGATGACACGGCAATTTATTTGGCTGTTAGCAGTGATGCTGACTGTACCTTATTGCAAAGGGACCTCCAAAAGCTTGAAACTTGGGAAAAGAACTGGGAAATGGAATTTTACCCGGGTAAATGCCAGGTCCTACACATTTCCCGTTCTAAAGAACCCATTAGGCACAATTACATTCTCCACGGTGAAGTCCTCCAGGAGGCTGATCATGCCAAGTACCTGGGCCTTGAGTTTAGCCGTGACGTAACTTGGAACACCCACATTCATAACGTGACCACCAAAGCAAATCGGACCCTGGGCTTCATACGTAGGAATATACGCACCAAACATCAAGGCATACGTGAAGCAGCTTATAATACCCTTGTTAGGCCCCAGCTTGAGTATGCCTCCCCTGTGTGGAGCCCATATACCCAGTCAAATATAAACAAGGTTGAGCAAGTCCAAAGAAGAGTAGCTAGATGGGTCAAACATGGCTACTATTCATGTAGTAGTGTGACCTAGATGCTTAATACCCTGGGATGGAGATCATTTGAACAGAAGCGGGCAGATGCTCGCCTCCTATTGTTCTACAAGATAGTATATGGCTTTGTCGAGATTCCGCTCCCTACATACATCCGACATCCAATCAGAATTACCAAAAACATGCAAACTATGCACTACATTCAAATCCCTACTACTGCCAGTTACTATAAATACAGTTTCTTCCCCTTGGCTGTGGTACAATGGAATCACCTTCCTCCTCATGCTGTTGTGTGCTCCGATCTGGATTCTTTCAGATCGACCATACGCACCCTCCATCACCCAATGCCATGAACCGTGAAACATTGTTTTTATCTGCTTTTAATCTCTACTTTACTAACACTGTTTTTACTTTCAATTCTCTTAAAATCTAATACTGTTTCTTCTATCACACTTTTCTTTTTCTGGCGCGCGCAGCTGCACATAATCCTCGCGAGAGGGTGCTACAGGATAGATAGATAGATAGATAGATAGATAGATAGATAGATAGATAGATAGATAGATAGATAGATAGATAGATAGATAGATAGATCGATCGATCGATCGATCGATCGATCGGTCGGTCGGTCGATCGATCGATGTTTCGATCGATAGATCGATCGATCGATAGATATGTTGTTACATTGATGATTCGGATTCTTTCCCCTTTTTGGTTGTTCAATTTTGGTTATGTTTATCCTTCCAGTTTAATGTTTGTCATGTTGGTTATTCTGATTCTTTCCCCCATTATGTAGGCCTATATTGCCTTTTTTCATTTAGGTTTGGATATTCTGAGTCACAACATGTTTGGGAAAAAGCTGCTGACTCGGTTTACCTCTGGTCCGTATTATTTAGTGTCGTCACTCTTTGTTTCGAATTCTCTCCCTAGTGATATTGTGGGACATCACGAAAACACGCCTATATAATTTTTACCCCCTTGAACCCCACTTTTATACAGTAAAACTGGGATTTGCAGGGGTAAACCTTATTTTTCTTATTTCTGCTCTAAAATATAGATTGTGGGTACTCGTTAGAACCGCCTCGACGAGGCGGTTCTAACGAGTGCCCATAATCTATATTTTGAAGAGAAATAAGAAAAATATCACAATTTTTCAAGTCACAATCTTCATTTTTTCGGCGATAAAGGTTACACTGTATTTGTATAGGTGTGTTTTCGTAATGGTATTCGGGATCTTATTGTTTCAGTTCCAGATCGTCTCGTTTTAATTTTGCCCATAAAAAGGCTATAATTTCGGCAAAAGAATGTACTGTTGCCTGAATAAATAATTAAAATATCGTATCTGATGTCACCTCCTTTCATGAAATTGATAGAAAACAAACACCAAAATAAACGAAAATAGCATACTCGGTTTTATCGAGTCTGTTATGACCAGTACTGAAATGTGCAACACCGGCCACGCCCTCTAGCATCGGCTTAATTAACATTTGTTTGATAATTGTTAAAGTAGTCTAGCATAATACACTTCTTGGACTACACAGCTTTTTGAGACAGGAGCAGTCCCTATAAGACCCATTTTGTGGCCACTTTTGTTTTCTTTAAACTTTGCATACTCAACATAGGATGTATTTGCTGTAATGTGGTGAAATTTCAGATCCAAAGATGTAACGTTATTGGCTCTATGAGCAACCAAAGTGGGTGGGGTAATTCTACCCCATTGAGAGAACTGTGGTTCTTAAGCTTTTATCTACAGCACAAAACATCCTGGCAAGTTGGTCTTTTTAATACTGTTTATACCTTCATAGATGTTAAACATAACGTATACGTTTTTGTGGAAAAATTCTTCACTTTACCGCTATACTCACTTATAAGTCGAACCTAAATTTCAGCTAAATTTACTGACCGTCTTTTCGCAAAACCACAACATAAGTTTATTTCCAAAGCTATTACAAAAGTACTACACAGGGATAATTAACACATAATAGGCATTGCCAAATTATGAGCATTTCTTTCTTCTGTTATTACTTATAGAGTTATCTGCCCCTGAATCCTGTTTTTTGTCATATTTTATGTCATATATAAAATCTATAAATATATTGCAAAAGGATTCTTCAAAACAGTCAAAAATCAGCAAACAATGGTTTTCTGTCAATATAATGAACCTAATAGGTGATTTGTAAATATCTTTTTAAATAATGACTTAAACAATATGGGTGGTTTACATACACCCCTTTGCTATTTCTACTGCAAAAATTCCTTGGCTTTATGTAAAGTAGAAGTAAAACAAAGATCAGGAATTGATACAATTAACTTACTCCATCCATAAAAGACACCAAAAGGAAAGAAATACAAACATTAAGCGACCAGACCATAATGGAAACCTAAACAAAGGAAGGCCATATGGACAGTTACTTTCCCACAAAATGGCCATATGGCCATCCAAAATTAAAAGACACAAGTGATACACACAGTAAGTAACAAACAACAACATAAATAAATCGCCACAGAAGAGCCGCCTTGGAACGGTCAGTGGAAGATTTCCACTGGGGGGCTTAAATCGATTTTACGTGGCCACAATCCTCGCCCTTACTTCCGTCGCGATTTAGACAAATAATTTGTTCAGTCCGCATGAAGGCCTCCTAACTCATCAGTGCAACATCTCCGTGAACACAGAAATCAAAGAACCACAGAGGTGAGACAACGGTGAGGACTCGACAGCAAGAAACCACTGAAATGCTGGAGCAAAAGAAAACCAACAGTTAGACTCCGATGAGCCCGACCAGAGACAGAACATCAGGCACCAACCAACATTATCTCTTTAATTTTCAATAAGCCTTTACGTTGGAGCCGTCATAGAATCTGAGGCCTGACCCACCGGCGTGCAATTAAAGAGGGAAGCAAAGTTGCCAACCGTGATTGGGTTAACTACCATGCATGCAGTCTGTCGTATAATATCCATGTTGTACCCAATCTTTTTATATCGAAGAATGATTTTACGAAATTGGGTGCTGAAGTCATTGCGGTTATATATTTTTCTGAATTTATATACTAAGTCACCATAAAATTCGGGTTCCGATAGACCTTGTTGCAGAAGAGATTTAAGTCCAATATTGAATTTTGAAATTAAATCAGAATGGCGTCTATAAAATTTTGAAAAGGCTTTGCGTAGTTTATGGTACCGATAACCCTGATTAAGAAGTTCAGCCGTTAATAATTTATTACGAGTGTTGAAGTAAACCCGTCTTCACAAATCAAACACGTGAAGAGTACGCACTAGCGCATACTATAATTAGTGGCAGAAATAATAATTGTTCACATTCGTTACACCAGAAATGTCTAGCAATAAAGAAATTGATATTTTACTGAATGACAACACTTACTTTTGCATCAGTTTCTATATTTATTCTTTTGCTCTACTTTACATTCTATTAAAAGTAAATAGCCTCGATAGCTCAGTGGCTAGTGCGTTCTACTTACAATCGTGAGGTTGTTGGTTCAAATCCGGCCACCAGAGGCAAGCTGTGTCCTTGGGCAAGACACATAACTTGGCACTGCCCCACTCCACTCAGGTGTATATGGGTAGCAGTGGAGCACAAGTCACTGTCCTAGTTATTTGCCCTGTTTACACGTTTTCGACAGCTGTTTCAAATACTTTACTTGTTCGATTCAGCTATTGTTGTAACAAGTGTTATTAAAAAAGTAAAAAAAATGACAGTTTAGTGTACTAACGCATATTGTAGAACGTCTTGAAAGGTACTGCGGGTATCTGTTTTAACAATTTCGTTGAAACCGGGTTATGAAAATAATTTGAAACTTTAAAGTTTCAATCTTATATTATTTGTATCATCTACTGCATCGTTATGTCTATTAATATCTAATTCATTATGGTGTCAGATACACACCATATTTACTTTTTATTCCTTTGTGAAGCCTGCTTCGATGTAATTAAGCAAATCATATTTTATTCTACTAAGTTTGGCCCATTTATGGCCAAATTTCCTACAAACTTTATTCCATGTGAGGATTCGTGGGTTCAATGCCGCCTTCTCCAGACTTTGGAATGAGACTAACCCTTTTATAGAACATATTTAACGTCACTACAGCTGATGTGTTGGAATGTGTAGCAGTCGTAAAAAGTCTCCCTGCCCTACATCATAGTGCAGTTTATATTTTCTTGTCCTATGGGATCACTGATTCCATTGTGGAATTTTGAAAATATTTGAGGGTCACTGATGAGGCCTAATTGGACGAAACTAGCTAGACTGGCCCAGAAAACATGTACACTTCATATTTTCCTGTTCTATGGGGTATTCCATGCTTTCAAAGGATAACCCTTTATAGAACATATTTGGAATGAAGTGGGGCACGCACAGTTGGTTGTTGTGCACATTATAGTATCTGTACTCGGGTACTTAAGACACAATACAGAAAAAGGTGACACTAAACCTAACAGAGCTCACATAGACCACGTCGTAGATGCAGCCATAGACACTTGGAGTGCATCAAGTGAGTCTGATGAAGATGAGTAGAACAGGATAGAATACAAATGCACCAAAGTCAAACATCAGACTTGTGAACCCATTAACAAAATAAAAAGGAAAGGTTCAGGGAAAGCCATAATCACAAGATGTGGCCAAAGCAAGGACAGACAAAATAGAAGTGAAGGCAATGATCAGGATTCGATACAATCAACCCATCAGAGACACCAATGGGTAATAAACACAACATGAAACAACAAACCCTAATGGAAACATCAATAGCGGAAACCCAAAAGGACAGTCACTTTCCCACAAAATGGCCAATTGGCTATCCAAAACACAATAATATAAGTGATACAAACACTCAAAGACACACCATAACAAAAATAAACCGCGACAGAAGACCCGCCTTGGAACGGTCAGTGAAACGAATTCAACTGGGTGGGTTGGGGTGGGGGCGGGCTGAAATCGATTTTACGTGGCCACAGTCCTCGCCCTTACTTCCCCCGCGATTTAGACAAATACTATGTTCAGTCCGCATGAAGGCCTTGTAACTCATCATTGCAACATCTCCGTGGACACAAAAAAATCAAACAACCAGAGAAATGAAACAACGGTGAGGACTCGACAGCAAGGAATGCTTGAGCAAAAGAAAACCAACAGTTACGACTCCGATATACACATATAACATGCAAAAAATCAACAATTTCTAACTCATAAGGGGGTGATTAAAATGTGAAACAAAAGACACACAACCAATGTAACACACAACGGGGACATCAACAGGCCAAAGTATTACATGAACCACATCAGAACCACTGCCTTTGAATGGTCGGTGGCACAGACTACCAGTGGGATGGAGGATTTGTTTGTTTGATTTGAGGTTTAACGTCCCCGTCAACACTGTAAAGGTCATTTTGAAGACGTTGCTTTCAATTTTGTGGGACTTTTACCAGACATCGAGATGAAATGACATCTCAAGCCCTGTCGCCCAATGAAACCAATAGGGTTTATTAGCATGGACGGTCCGCCTCGCACCGCGGTTCCTGGACAGGCTTAGATCCTCTAAGCGGTTTACCAGTACTAGTGTGCGGGCCGGATTCAGCTCTGCGTGGAAGCATCGTGCAGCCCATATATTTTTTTAAGCCCCTATGGGCGGGGTGGAGGACCCTCTACGTCCAGCCAACATTCACCATGGGTTCAGGTGTAAAATATTGAATGCTTGTTTCGTTTACTGGATTTCTACCATAACTATCGGTGTCTAAATCAGTATATGTGTATCGACTCTGCTTCCTGTCAAATCCTTAAGCAATTTTTGGTCAGCCAAAACTGATAATCTATTGAAAATTGGCTGTCAAAATCACTTGATAGGTAAATTCTTAAAAAAAAAAAAAAAAAAAAAAACACCTAACAGTTGGTAAGTAGATAAAAGATAAATACATATATGTGGTGTCAAGAGTTAGATGAAAGGCTCAAAGAGTACCAGAATCAAAGGCCAGAGATTACTGAAGGCTCCAAAATGATATACAAGTGAAGGGACAGAGTAAGCAAGTGCTTGATAGGCTCGGCAAAGTAGAAGTAAAACAAAGATCAGGAATCGATACAATTAACTTACCACACCAATCAAAGACACCAAAGGGAAGGAAACACAAACACGAAGCGACCAGACCATAATGGAAATCATTTCTTGGTTTACCTTAATGCATATATGAAGCCTAAAACTGCTGTGGAATCTGGACAAGATTAATCACTATTTTCTACTAATCATTTTGGCTGCAGTTCCAAATACAAGCAAAATCAACTGAAAGGCTTCAAATTAAATGTTGTGATGTAATGCAAGATTTATTAAGTCCAGTAATATTTCAATATTATAGGTAAGTATGACCTAAAAGGAGACTTATTCTAAAGATTATGAGAACTTTTCGGTTTTTCTAACTGCATATAAATTGTCAGTCAGATAGATTTATTAAGATGAGTTGACATAAAGCCAAGGAATGTTTGCAGTAGAAATAGCAAAGGGGTGTATGTAAGCCACCCATATTGTTTAACTCATTATCAAAGAAGATATTTACAAATCACCTAATAGCTTCATTAGATCAACAGAAAACCATTGTTTGCTGAGTTTTTAACTGTTTTGAAGAATCCTTTTGCGATATATCTATATATTTTAAATATGACAGAAAATATGACAAAACAACTGGATTCAGGGGCATATAACTCTATAAGTAATTACAGAAGAAAGAAATGCTCATAATTTGGCAATGCCTATTATATCTTAGTTATCCCTGTCAAATGGTTTTGCAATAGCTTTGGAAATAAACTTATGTTGTGGTTTTGCGCAAAGACGGTCAGTAAATGTAGCTGAAATTCAGATATGACTTATAAGTGAGTATAGTGGTAAAGTGAAGAATTTTTCCACAAAAACATATACATAATGTGTAATATCTCTAAAGGTCAAACAATAACAAAAATACCCACTTGCCAGGATGCTTTGTGCTAGAGATAATAGAGTATGAACAACAGGTCTCTTAATGGGGTAGAATTACCCCACCCACTTTGGTTGCTCATAGAGCCGATAAAATTACATCTGCGGATCTGAAATTTCACCACATTATAGCAAATACATCCTATATTGAGTCTGCAAAGTTTAAAGAAAATCAAAAGGGACCATAAAATGGGACTTATAGGGACTGCTCCTTTAATTTGAAACGACGTCATTAAAGGAGACACTGTAATTTTGAGGTTTGTGACGCCATACTCTGGCTATGGCTCACGAGTTACTGCCCTTGTTTCAACACGCCAATTTATAAACTACAATCTATTATGTATGCATTTTAAGCAAAATTTCCTGTTATAGGCTGAGTACTACAAAGTCTTATTGAAGTGTCATATACAGATTGACCCCGAGCTAAATAGCACGAAGGAAAAAATAGCTCAAATGAATAACTGATCTTACTTCCTAACGTCGAACAATTGTGCCGTTTTCATTCAGACCCGTACATGATCAACCGTGATTGGGTTAACTACCATGCATGCAGACTGAACATTTGAGCTGTACAAATCTTTTTGTATCGAAGCGCGATTTTATACACATTGTTTACTGGGCCGTTAAACTCCAATACAAACAAACAAACAAACAAACAAAGCAATGATTTCAGTACCCAGTTTCGTAAAATAATTGTTCGATACAAAAAGATTGGGTACAACATAATTATCATACGACAAACTGCATGCATGGTAGTTAACTCAATCAAGGTTGACAACTTTGCTTCCATCTTTAATTGCACGCCGATGATTGGAGATGTTGCATTGATGAGTTTGCCACTCCCTCCCCCCGACCCCCGTGCTTCAGTTGGGTAGAGCAAATTCTTCTAGGTCCCGTTTCTGAGTATACATATGCCTTTTGTGGATGGGTTTGTTTCCTGCTGGGTTTGTGGTGGACACGATGATTTTAATTTTGAGATTGTGGGTTTTCCTGTCTTGGATGGTGGTGTTCCTCGTACGGTGACCTGTGGCGAGTATATTTCGCAATTGGTTCGATTTACCAGAGTGTCTAGTCATGTAACTGACTTTAAAACTCGTAATAAATTTTTAACTGCTAAACTTCTTAATCAGGGTTATCACTGTCGTAGGCTGCGCGAGGGCTTTTCAAAATTTTATAGACGTCATTCCGATTTAATTTCAAAATTCAACAATGGACTTAAATCTCTTCTGCAACAATGTCTATCGGAACCAGAATTATATGGTGACTTAGTATATAAATTCACAAAAAAATATGTAATTGCAATGACTTCAGCACCCAATTTCGTTAAATTCGATATAAAATGATGGGGTACAAAATAAATGTCATACGACAGACTGCATGCATGGTAGTTAACACAAGCACGGTTGACAACTTTGCTTCCCTCTTAATTGCACGCCGGTGAGTCAGGACTCAGATTCTATGACGGTTCCAGCATACAGGCTTACTGAGAATTAGAGTGAATTTAATTTTATGTAATGCTGGCTGGTGCCTGATGCTCTGTCTCTGGTCGGGTCCATTGGAGTTTAACTATTGTTTTTATTTTGCTCCAGTATTTCAGTGGTTTCATTTCTGTGGTTGTTTGATTTTTGTGTTCTCTGAGATGTTGCACTGATCAATTAGGAGCTTTTCATGCGGACTGAACAAACTGTTTGTCTAAATCGCGACGGAAGTAAGGGCGAGGATTGTGGCCGCGTAAAATCGATTAAGTGGAATTCGTTTCACTGGCCGTTCCAATGCGATTCTTCTGTCGCGGTTTATTTTGTTATGGCTTGTCTTTGAGTGTGTGTATTTTTGTTTTGGATAGCCAGTTGGCCATTTTGTGGGAAAGTAACTGTCCTTTTGGCTTTCCGCTACCGATGTTTTCATTAGAGTCTGTTGTTTCATGTTTGGTTTGTGTTGCTTTCCTTTTGGTGTCTCTGATGGGAGCTGTGGGTTAATTGTATCGATTCCTGATCATTGACCTCACTTCTATTAGGAAAATAAGTGAAGTAGAAGTGGAGGCAATGATCAGGAATCGATACAATTATTCCACAGCTCCCATCAGAGACACCAAAGGAAAAGAAACACAAACATGCAGGCGGACTGAACAAATTATTTGTCTAAATCGCGATGGATTCAAGGGCGAGGATTGCGGCCGTGTAACATCGATTTAAGCCCCACCCCACCACCACCCAGTGAATTTGTTTTCACTGACCGTTCCATGGCGGTTCTTATTTTGCGGTTTTTGTCTTTGTGTGTGTGTGTGTATCGCTTATATATTTTTGTTTTGGCTAGCCTATTGGCCATTTTGTGGGAAAGTTAATGTACTTTTGGTTTTCCACTATTGATCTTTCTATTAGGGACTAGTCATTTAATGTTTGTGTTTGTTTTCCTTTTGGCGTCACTGATGGGAGGTGTCGGTTAATGGTATGGGTTCCTTATCATTGCCTTCACTTCTATTTTGTGAACTCAACAACAATCCGTCAGTGCAGAAGAAAACCACATGTTGAATCACTGAGGGTCGAACCCAGGAAATATTAGGCTCCGCCACTCTTCAATTCAAAAGATTTTTTTTTTATTAAGTGTTTATTTCTGAAACAACTTCATACATACAAATATATCACACACGTGAAGTTATATTCAAAAAGGCATGTCAAAAGCAATACATTTATATACTTGTTACGAGATGGAATAGGAAACCTCTCTGGTGCTTATGCACATCTAAATTATTTTAGTAGATATATGGTAGGGCGGTGTGAGTGAAATATTTTGGGTGAAATATGGTACGCAAACTATGCGGCTCCATGAACAAGTCATGCACATATCATACGATGTATGCATGAGCGGTTTATAGAGAGCTGTTTTTACAATACAGGGGGCCGCTAAAAGGCTGAGTTCTATAGAATTTGCCTAAAAATCGCCAACCGCCAAATTGTGCCATATATGATTTTTATTCCCGTCACGTGTTGTGTGGGTGTTCGTTTTGACAGGAGTCATGTCATTGATTATAGGGTCGTTTCATCAATTTTTCCTATGGGAAATATACTATTTGAAGGCAAATCCATTATCTACTCGATTTTGCTATCTGGCTTTGTTTGTGGCCGGTATCTCCACTTCCCCACGAACAAAGCAAGGTAATACGAGTAGGCATGATTTTCCGGTAGTATTCATAGATATATAAACCCTGAAAAAAGCGGACACCTTAGCAGCAGGTCAAGTTGTAAAGAGTAAACACAACATTGTGACGGGGAAATAGAAAGTATATTGAAAGGTATGTTAAATCTATGTTTAGTATTATTTTTGTATGAACATGCTTGTAGGTTTTGGAGGGGTTTACTTCTAGTATACCCCAACTTTCTGAAGCCTATTCTGAATTCACGGTTGAGGCCTGTAGTGATTAGGCTACTAGCTTTGCCAGCTATACGTCGCAGAATTGATCCCAGGCTTCTCCAGTAGTAGAATGAGTCTTTCTAAGTGAGGTCCTGTCTCATGCTGACCCTAGATGTTGGTGAGACGTAAAGTTTGGACACCCGCTCATTCTAGATTCATTTAGGCTTTTAGACCCCTTTTGTAGAATGTAATTAATAAACGCCGGGTCACTTGTTTGATCCATGACTTGTGACTGGCTGTGGTTAGAAAACCGTGGTTCCGTCCCAATATGATATTAGGTGTAGAGGGGACGTAAACTTAAGACGGGTTTAACCACATCTTCATCATCAGGGCAAACTCATACAAGAGCCTGTTGGGTTATCCGTGATGATGAACCGTAATGAATTTTATTTTACAAGCATGTTCACGTTGTTTAGAAATAATTTTGTTCAAGAAGAATTACGAGTTCATTTTGTAATGATGCCGTTTTTGTCTGATAACTCAGTTTGTGCATGTATGTACATATAAAGAACGTGATGATGCTAAGTGGGAGTATTTGGTCGCCACACGTCATAGCGGCCTGAGCGGTGGGGACGACGTCAGCTGCGTCGTCGGCGTCGCGAGGACGGTTGTGACGGGGTGCCTACCAAATAGAGAGAATTTACGGCAAACAGTGTTGGCCCATATGAGACACTAACAAATGTTGTAGATTATAGATGAAAATCTTCTGTTGTAGTTTCTATCTGTTATTAATGTATTGAATTTGTGAATAGCTATATTTGTGAGCCGTGTCGCGGAGAAGCATATGAAATAGAGGTTGTTATGTTTCCTGTAATTGGCAGCTGACCAGGTAGCGCAAAGGCGTGGTCTGTTCAATTGCCTCTTACTTGTGATAATGTAGTGAGCACAAATTTGATGAGTATTATGCTCAGTAGTAGTGAGCATTAATTGATTTCTGTAGTGCTCAGTAAGGAACCATGAACTTTGAGTATTATTGTGTCAAGCGCTGGGTGCTGATAATTTGATGCACAGTCAAGTTGAGTTCTGCTGTACGGTTATTTGTCGCATGCACTAATCAGCCTGTATGTCTGGTCGGCGCATGCGCAATAACGGTATATGCATGAACATATTTTTACTTCTCCGGGAGGGGGATCATGATATAGCATGTATGTTTTGTGACTCGTTTCTAGTCCCGTTATCGTAATTTGCAGGCATAACAATGTGTGACCTGCTGCTCCCTGCTTCATAGCAGCAGGTACTGGTACGACGCTAGGCGTTAGGGTCCAGCAAGGGCGGACAGACCGCCGTAATCAGCGCCTACCAGGATAGAAGCAGATTCTTCTAAATCATTGTTCGTTGTAAACAAATGTGATCATGGAAGAGGTCAACTTACCTTATTTGGACGATCACTAAACGGCTGATCAGCAAACGTGATCGCTAATCCTAGGATAATCAATTATGTTGATAGACTAGTTTTACTAGTTCGCGAGAAGTGTCACGCGAGTGGGGGATTCACCCAAAGTTATAAACTGGCCAGTCGCGTTTTGTGTTGTTTCTTTTTTTTGTTTTTCTTGTTGTTTTTGTTGTTTGCTTCTGTAGGTATTCACGTCACCCGTTCCGAGCACAGAACAGTGTTTTGCCTTCGGAGCGGACGTCGTGAGTTGGCTACAGAAGCAACAATTTGTGATGTTTTGTGTTAGTAAGTGTTGTATGTAGATACTGTAAATAATTCATGTCAATCATTTAACATCTTTCTTGTGCCTTACCCCACAGCTGCCCGTACACCTGTCAGAGATCACGCTCGGTTGTCTTGTCAGCATGGGGGTTTGCGGGACGCCGTAAACCCACATGTAACAATACTGTATAGTTTCTCTGATGTCTGACCTTAAGACATTATAATATATTGTGCGACGAGGTAATTTCAGAATTACTTTTTGAAGTTTTAAATGATTATAATAATACAAATATCAATAATAATAAGTATAATTTTAATAATAATAGTATTAATAATAAAGGAAAAAAAATAGGATGGGGCCGTCATAGAGTCCGAAATCCAGTTCACCTTCAACCGATGAGCGAAGCAAAGTTGTCCACTGTCAAAGGTCGACAACCATACACGCGGTCTGCCGTATAACATCCATGTTATAACATTTGTTTTTGTATTTCGTAACAATTTTCCTGAACTGTCCAGAAAAATGGTCATTACGTAGTACTCATCTGAATTAATAAATTAAATCTCCAAAAAGTTCAGGTTCCGACTGTCCCTGTTGCAGAAGTGTCTTCAAAGAAACGTCATATATAGAAATATTGTCATAATGTCAACGATAAAATTTTGTAAATATTTTGCGCACTTTATGATAGCGATAGCCTTGTTTTAGAAGGTTTTCTGTTAGAATTATGCCACGATCATTAAAGTCATGAACATGACAACAAGCTCTAGCAAAACGAATAAGCTGTGACGTATAAACCCCAAAAAATATAACCTTAGTGGCGTCACCATCCAGAAAAGGAAAATTTACAATTCCAAAATTAATTTTGTCAGAGATAGTATCATTAGATACAGTCAAAAGTAACAATTTTGCCGCTGTTAGAAAGAGATTGATTGTTAGTACAGACAAAGGTGATACCATTATAAATTTCAGAAGATTTGGATTCTAAAGCTTTATCATCACTCAAAGGTGATGCTTTTTGAATGGTTTCAGATAATGTATCAGCAGGGAAGTTACGCATTCGAAAATACGTCTCTAGGATCACTGTAGGTACATTCGGACACATTATAGGAGTTTAAGGTTTCTAACAAAGGTAAAAGCTCCCCCATGTCTATTTTCTGCACATATGAACTCCTATCTATCTATCTATCTTCATATACTGAGTCGGTCAAACTTGGCCATTACCTCAGTTGGGTGGTGCGCTAAATTTAGAATTTAGCAAAGAAAGAAAGAAAAAAAAAAAACACACCCACTGGATGAGTTCTTAAAACTATTTACAATCTGCTTTCAGAGGTGTACTAAAACGCACACCTCTGGATCCCAATCTACACCATGCGGGCTTTGAACTCCTCTGCAGTTTTGGCATATACCACAGAGGGGGGAAGACTATTCCACCGAGGAACAGCTCCAGGGAAGAAAGAATTCCTCAGGGCATCACTATAGGCCCGGTACCTACGATATTGACAGCTGTTCAGTTTTGATGCCCTTGTTTGAGCCGAAGCAGCCACAGCGGTCAAGTATTTATCTTTACCAAGAGACACTGTGTCAGAGTGTATCATATAAAAGAAGGTTAAAGAGGACTGCTCGCGACGGGCCTCCAAGGATGGCCACTCCAGCTTATCGAACATATCACCAACACTGCCTCTGTTCCGCCATCGCCTGCAGGTCCATCGGGCAGCCGTCCCCCGAACCCTCTCAACCTGCTGAACCCGAGTCCCAACACGGGGATGCCAAACAGGCGATGCATACTCTAATTGAGGTCTAACCAAGGTTTTGTATGCAACACCCTTTGTCTGCCCAGGTGCAAAAGCCAGATTACGTCCAAGAAACCCTAAAGTCCTAGTTGCTTTAGAGGTAATCTCAGAAATATGATGACCCCAATCAAGATTATCAGCAATGGTGATACCAAGACACCCTGCGGATTGGACATGTTCCAAAGTATGCTGATGTAATGAGTAGTTGAATTTAATCTGCTTGTCTGGAGGGTGCCGTGACACCCTCATTGAATGACATTTGGCCACATTTAACTTCATTCGCCAATCGGCCCCCAACGCGCCAGGCCACCCAGGCCACCCTGCAAGACAAGACAGCCAGAAGCAGCACACATGCTCCCGTACAAAACACAACCATCAGCAAACAAGCGAACAGACGACCTGACATTATCAGGAAGATCATTAACAAACACCAAGAAAAGGACCGGTCCAAGTACCGAACCCCGCGGGACACCGGACAAAACAGGGACCGGATCCGACGCCTGGCCGCCAAGCACAACCCGCTGAGTGCGCCCAGAGAGCCATGAGCTAACCCACTTAAGTGTGGATCCTCCAATCCCACAACGACCTAGTTTGTACAATAACCCCCGTGAGGTACCTTGTCGAAGGCCCCGGCAAAATCCATGACAACCAGGCCAGCCCGTCCGCGGCCACGACCAATGGCCCCACCCAGACCGCCCACCATGCCATGGCAGAACCGAACCAATTGAGTTTCACAAGACCTTCGACTTCGGAAACCACGCCGGCAGCCAGCAAGAACGCCCTCAAAGGCCAGGCGCCTGCCAACGCTGCCAACCAATATATGCTCCAGGGTTCTGCAACAGATGCATGCGAGCGACACCGGTCCGCAATTCGCAGCATCACACTTTTCCCCCCTCCCAAAGACCGGGGCTACGTTTGCTTGTCGCCAGTCATCCGGCACAGCGCCCCGAGCAAGTGATTCATTGAAAATAAAGGCCAGCAGGGGAGACATTTCAGCACTACATTCCTTAAGCACCCTGGCATGCAGACCGTCAGGCCCAGATGCCTTACGCACGCTGAACTTGTCCAACAGCTTTGCGACCCCTTTGGGGTCAACCGCCATGTCCCCCATAGAGGGGAACGGACTTGTACCTCCCGATGGTAGCCCACCGTCAGCTTCACGTGTAAACGCCGACCGAAACTGCCCACCACACACACTTGCCTTTTCGCGCGATTCAGTTTTCAAAATTCCATTTTCCCTAAGTGAAGTGATCCCAAATGATTCTTTTTTCAGGGACTTTACAAATGACCAAAACTTCCCAACCCCTCCACCCCTCCGGGGGCCCTCGGGATCAATATTCCCATCATCAAAGGTAAACTCCTATACCTGCCAGAAACTGACCAGCCAAATCAGTGAGTAATCCCTTGCTAGTGGATTTTTTTCATGACAAATCAAAGCATTTCAGATTGACTAAATTATCACTTAGACGGTGGGGGGGGGGGGGGGGGCAGCCTAGTGGCCCTTAAATGTTTTCAAACTGTCATTTCACTCTGGCATCAATGGTCCAAAAGAACTAAGAAATAATCTAAGCTATGACCACATTCATCAATTACTTACACTTATCTCTTTGACAGCAGCAGAAAATCCCCCTTATGAGTTTTCGAAGAGAAAACAATAATACAGTTAGCGTGCACAGAATTACAGTCATGAGTAAATTGTGATCTCTTTCACGAACGATTTCCCTGATTCGCCTGTAAGGCTTGACAGAGTACAAACATCTTTGATAGACATAACTATCTATCTATCTATCTTCTGATACTGCGTCGGTCATATCTGACCATTACCGCAGGTGTATATTACATACACTCCAGGTTTTGCAGGATGAATCTTTGTATAGGTGTGAGGGGTGGAAGGGAAAATCCGTCCCGAGGGTCACTGCCCGGCATCACGAGGCTTGCCGAGTGATGCCGGACAGTGATCCCGAGGAATGGATTTTTCTATCCACCCCTCACACATTATATAGGATTCTTTTTCTTGCATACCCTCCATTTCTTAGTGCGGATTTTTAATGCTGCAGTCACTTCGGTTACCGACGTCCGTCATATTGTGATCATACTACGGGAATGTTTATGGACGTCACGTAACGTACTGTGACGTCAACCTTAACGACGGCGCATATGAGGTTGTATTCAACCAGTGCATTTATCGAACACGCGAGAATATTCGATTTTGGGTAAGAACACCTTGGTAAGAACAAAATTTCTATCACAAGCTAAAACTATGGAAACTGTGCAAGAAAGTTTTATACATATATCACCTTGTCTCAGTGGGGTCAACATTTTGATAGAGATTTAGGAATTATGTAACGTTTTCTCAAAACAAAGATTTGAAACTTATATAAAAAATTGAGTGAGTGAGTTTTAATTTTACGTCCCACCAACAGCTAAGGTCATACGGAGACGGGACCTCGGTTTAAAGACTCATCCGAAAGTTTGGAGAAGCCCGGGATCGATCCTGCGATCCCTGGTTTACAAGGCGAATAGCGTAACCACTGCACCACGGAGGCTTCTTATATAAAAAATTGAATCGTGTCCATACTGCCTTATAGTTCGACGAACGAATGAAACAGAAAAGAAGGCAATGATAAGGAATCGATACAATTAAACCACATCTCCCATCAGAAATGGAAAGAAACACAAACATGAAATAACTAGACCCTAATGGCAGCATCAATAGCGGAAAGCCAAAAGGACAGTTACTAGTCAGTCAACTAGACATGCTTTCAGTTTAGATCAGCGGATGTTGCATTTAGCACCATAAAACTTAAATGAGTAAAGATCTTTCAGGAACTGATCGAATGCGAACCCAAAGTCTATCCCAAACATCAAAGGGAAAGACGGACAAGCACATCTTTAAAGAAAAAAACAACAACAAACAAACAAACAAAAAAAACAACAAAAAAAAAAAAACAACAAAAAACAAAAAACAAAAAAAACAAACAAACAAAAAAACAAACAAAAAAACACAACAACAAGAAAAAAACATAAAAACAACAACAACAACAACAACAAAACAAAACAAAACAAAAAAACAACAAAAAAAAAAAACAGAAAGCAAAGCAAAAAAAACAAAAAACAAAAAAAAAAAACAAAAAAAAACAAACAAACAACAACAACAACAAAAAAAAAAAAAGAAAAAAAAAACAACACCAAACTCACAGACGACAAGCTGAGTAAGAAGCTCTTTCCCAAACAGATGGCAACTCAGTTACCTTTACTGAACTAAATAATTTTGTCATACAGTAGTATTAAATAAAAACATTTAAAACTTCAACTGCAACGAACATAAAAAAGAAGAAAAAAAAAAATGAAACCGCAACGAATGTATCGCCGCTGGCGGCCAAATAAAAAAAAGTACTGGGGGCTTTTATGACTGACTTGCGAAAATCGTAAGCGGGTCAATATTTAAACCTTTAGCAAAGTTTAAATGAAATTCTATGTTGTTGTTTTTTGCTCCCGCCCATCGGAGCTTGAAGAAATAGATTGGGCTGCATGATACTTCCACGCAGAGCTGACACCGACTGCAACATGAGTACTGGTAAACCGCTTAGAAGGCCTAAGCCTGCCCAGGCAAATTGGTGCGAGTCGGACCGTCCCTACATATTATAAACCCTTTTGGTTTGTTTGGCGGCAGGGCTTGAGATGTCATTTCATCTCAGTGTCGGATAAACGTCCCACAAAATTGGAATCAAATAACCATTCTAACACAGGTCGCCTATATAGCCAATGGATAAATCTGGTGATATATTGAGTGATAAATCACTGGGCGGAAGAGTGGACTTCCAGTGCGTCGCGAAGAGCCGCCTTTTTTTAGTTTCATGACGTTATTCATTGTTGCCTTGACTTTAGATTGTATGACGTCGTTTCTTGAATCATACATGTTATGAAAACAGGTAATCGCATGTAACACACTCAGTTATATTTGGCGGGATAACTTCACACAACGGTGGAAGGTAGGGAGAATCTGAAAGAATCAATAGCATTCTCATCGACATTTTGTGTGTTAGAATCGAAATAGATCAGCTCTAGCAGTGATTTACTGAGTGATATATCACATCTTGTCGGTCAGTTGTAAGTAGACAAATCACTCGCACTACGCGCTCGTAATTTGATCTACATTCCAACTGACCTCCAAGCAGTGATACATCACCCAATAAATCACTGCTAGAGCTGATCTATTTCTTAAACAAAGATTTTACGGCAAGGTCTAAATGGTACCTGATGCTTTTTAATGAGGAAAGAAGTAAAATAATGTACTTTTAGAAATCTGTGGTTGTTTTTGACCTGAAAGAAGGTGTGTGTGTATATGAGTACTGCATCCCACCAACCGCTAAAGCCAGTGTGTATATGAGTGCTACATCCCACCAATCGCTAAAGTCATGGCCCCCGCCCATATGGGCTTGAAGAAATATATGGGCTGCATGATGCTTCCACGCAGAGCTGAATCCGGCCCGCACACTAGTACTGGTAAACCGCTTGGAGGATCCAAGCCTGTCCAGGAACCGCGCTGCGAGGCGGACCGTCCATGCCAATAAACCCTATTGGTTTCAGTTGGCGACAGGGTTTGAAATGTCATTTCATCTCAATGTCGGGTAAAAGTCCCACAAAATTGGAAGCAACGTCTCCAAAATGACCTTTACAGTGTTTACGGGGACGTTAAACCTCAAATCAAACAAACAAAAAACCGCTAAAGTCATACGGAGACGGGACCTCGGTTTAAAGACCCATCTGAAAGTCTAGAGAAACCCGAGAAACCTGAAAGAGGGTACAATATGAATGCATTGAGGACCCTCGTTATAACGACAATATTTGTTTCCTATTATTGTGCCGTTAGAAAGAATTTGCTGTTATAAAGAATTCCAGTCTGGAGTATGATAGCTTTTGAAAGGTCTTTTCGGTTAGGCGATTCTAACAAATATCTATAACATTAGTTTCTCGGAGTATAAAAATACCAGCATCTTTCATGACTATGGATTCGATTTGGGCATTTCAAACCCGATGGAAGCCCATGTCGCTCGGAATCCAGGCTAATGCACTGGTCATTTTTAACCACTGCCCCCCCCCCCACACCTACGGGGATAGGCGCGGGATCGCGGGGCTATTGTGCGGGGTAGTTACCCTCTGTGTTCCCCTGCAGTGCCGGGTTAATGCAGGGGTTTTGATATTAGGCAAATATACCTCCAGTGGAATGAACTATTATAAACAGCGGGGCTTTGACCTTCTGGAGGTCCCCCGCAGTGCAGGGTTATTGCAGGGCTGTGAAAATTGAGAAGTCATTGTCCCCGCTATCCCCGTAGGTGGGGGGGGGGGGAGTTTACAAATGATTGGTGCATAAGCCTTCAGCTACATCATGAAAACACGCCTGTATAATTTTTGACCCACTGAACCCCATCTTTATATTGTAAAACTGGGGTTTGCAGGGGTAACACTTATTTTTCTTATTTCAGCTCTAAATATAGATTGAGGGTACTCGTTAGAACCGCCTTTTTCCGGCGATAAAATTTATAATGTATTTATATAGGCGTGTTTTGTTAATGGAATTCATTCTATAGAAATTGTCGTTATAACGAATTTTGCCGTTATGACGCATGTCGGTATGAAGAAGGTTGACTGTATATGAATGCCAAAGGACAGTGATGCAGACCTTGATCCCAGGTCACTTGGACTGCAGGCCCATCAACATTTCAAATGCTTTTTTTCTGAAACCCTTAGACTAAAGTCCATTAAATATTATACACATCCCCTGGCATTGTCCAGACCCCATAACCAAGATGGCCACCATTGCCATAGATGGTAAAATTATTACAAATCGTCTTCTCCAGAATGCTGGGGCCATTGTTTAGAAACTTAAATGTTTATTATGTTTGTGATTCTGATTATTTCCCCTATAATGTATGTCGTTCTTTTTAGATACGTTTGGATTATCCGAGTCACCCAACGGTTGACTCGGTCCATCACGAAAACACACCTATAAAATTTTGACTCCCTTGAACCCCACCTTTATATAGTAAAACTGGGGTTTACAGGGGTAAACCTTATTTTTCTTATTTCTGTTCTAAAATATAGATTGTGGATACTCGTTAGAACCGCCTCGATGAGGCGGTTCTAACGAGTGCCCACAATCTATATTTTGAGCAGAAATAAGAAAAATATCACAATTTTTCATCATACAATCATTTTTTGGCGATAAAGGTGGCAATGTATTTGTATAGGCGTGTTTGCGTAACGTGGAATCTAATTGTATCAGTTCCTGGTCGTTTCCTTTTGCAATTTTGATGCAAACCATGCCATTTACGGTAAAAATTTAAAATTGCTTCTCCAGTGCAGATAAGCTTAATTCTTTGTAACTTGATTTTGGACGTTAGATGTCTGTGGAATCCCATTAATACCAAGTTTTTTTTTGAAATGATGACCCTAGGTTGACCTATTTATGAAACGTAAATTTGGTTCCCTATGACTTTGAATGGAGAAAAGGTAAAACATTGAATTATTTTCCAAAAACCGTCGTAGTCTGTCGTAAATGTTAATAAGTGCCTTGTCTCCATTTTTGAATGGTGGCAAAATTTTCTAGGGACTTCTTATCTGGAACGCCATTACGAAAACGCGCCTATACAAATACATTGTAACCTTTATCGCCGAAAAAATGAAAATTTGAAGATGAAAAATTGGGATTTTTTTCTTATTTCTGCTCAAAATATAGATTGTTGGTACTCGTTAGAACCGCCTCGACGAGTACCCACAATCTATATTTTAGAGCAGAAATAATAAAAAATAAGGTTTACCCCTGTAAACCCCAGTTTTACTATATAAAAGTGTGATTCAAGGGGGGTCAATATTATATAGGTGTGTTTTCGTGATAAATAAAAGTGAAGGCAACGAACTTCCATCTGCAGCTTCCTGACAATGGGCAAAGAAAGTTTATGCAAGCGGTCTATGCCATATGGCCAAGACGACTGTCACATGTCATATGGTAAAAACATTAAAACGTCTTATTAGAATTGCTGGTCTTGATTGCCTTAAATCTTGCTATATAGCACTGGGCGACTGAGTGCTTCTAAACTTGTTGAAACGATGCCACTTTGTTGAACGGAGTCTAACTGTTCGTTTTGTTTTGCTCCAGCATTTCAGTGGTTTCTTGCTGTCGAGTCCTCGCCGTTGTTTCATCTCTGTAGTTGTTTGATTTTTGTGTTCACGGAGATGTTGCACTGATGAGTTAGGAGGCCTTCATACGGACTGAACAAATTATTTGTCTCAATCGCGACGGAAGTAAGGGCGAGGATTATGGCCACGTAAAATAGATTTAAGCACCCCACCCCTCCCCAATGGAATTCGTTTCCGCTGACCGTTCCAAGGCGGTTCTTCTGTCGCGGTTTTTTTTTGTTATGGTTTGTCTTTAGGTGTTTGTGTCGCTTGTATTATTTTATTTTGGATAGCCTATTGGCCATGTTTTGGGAAAGTAACTGTCCTTTTGGCTTTCCGCTATTGGTGTTTCCAATAGGGTCTGTTGTTTCATGTTTCTGTGTCTTTCACTTTGATGTCTCTGATGGGAGCTGTGTGTTAATTGTATCGATTCCTGATCATTGCCTCCACTTCTAGTTAGCGTATTTAAAAGGTCAGATTTGGTCCCTTAGGCTTTTTGTCAGGGAAAAGGTAAACCAAAGCATATTTTCACCCAAACTAAAGTCATCTATGATGTCTGATCAGGGTCTACACTGTTTGGTTACAATACAGGTTTGTAAGGGTTGGCAGGCTATTTAACCGTTCAAGATCGTTTTTCTAGCCGATACTCAGAGACGGTCGACCCATCAGTGCTGCCTCTGCTTTGATTATAAATTGTTTTCATCCTAAACTCACTTGAGCATGGAGCTTGTTCAGCTGATTCATGTAAATAATCTATTACATTGTAATGTTTGTCTGAAAGGCCATCCTTTACGGACATAAGATGGAAAAATCCTAAAAGTCCGACATTTTAAAAATAAATAGAATTATAAATTTCATAACAATTGAGAATTGTATGAAAACGGTTTGCGAGCTCTGCGCCAGAGATGAAAAGATGAATGGTTGGCAGTCGATGTTTTTTTTTTTGTTTTGTTTTTGTTTTTTGTTTTTCATTATATTAGGTTAAGAAGTCATTGTGATCGAGAAAAGTAGTGTTGTATTATTTTCCTTAGTTTTGCTGTTGGTACACATTAGAAGCGCCTCCTTCGGCGGTACTAACAAGCACTCACAATCTATATTTGGACAAGAAATAAGAAAAAAATGTCACATTTCCTAGTTCTGGAGACATGAAATACGACATATTAGCTTACGACTGTTTGATCTTAATGTGTTTGATGTTTTCCGGGCGCAACAGGCGATGAAACAACCATTCCAAACTCGTTTTTGTTTGTTTGATTTGAGGTTTAACGTCCCCGTCAACACTGTAAAGGTCATTTTGGAGACGCTGCTTCCAATTTTGTGGGACTTTTACCCGACATTGAGATGAAATGACATCTCATGCCCTGTCGCCCAATGAAACCAATAGGGTTTATTAGCATGGACGGTCCGCCTCGCACCGCGGTTCCTGGACAGGCTAAGATCCTCTAAGCGGTTTACCAGTACTAGTGTGCCGGCCGGATTCAGCTCTGCGTGAAAGCATCGTGCAGCCTTTATATTTCTTCAAGCCCCTCTGGGCTCCAAACTCGTGACCGTTTCATTTGAAATACGTCAGACTAAAAGTCGGTTTTATTCATGTGTATTATGAAATGGACACTTGTATCACGTTCCAATACAAAAACACGCCTATACAAATACATTGTAAATTCTAACGTAGAAAAAAAAAAAAAAACACGAAAATTTTTAGATGAAAAATTGTGATATTTTTCTTACTTACTTATTTTTCTTTCTCGCAATCTTATAGATTGTGGGTACACGTTAGAACCGCCTCATCGATGCGGTTCTAACACGTTCCCACAATTTATATCTCAGAACAAAAGTAAAGCCTTGCAAACCCCAGTTTTGCTATACCAAAGTGTGGTTAAATGGGTCAGAATTATATGGGCGTGTTTTCTTGATGCTCAGGGTACATAAACATGGATATTGTCTTAATGAGACTCCATAGAAACACCCTCTGTTATAGTGAATGTAAAAAGATTAATGGCTTTGATACAAGAATGTTAGCAGTAAATTTAATTTCAATTGTTATTCTTCCAAGAACTTGAACATTATTGGAAACGTGACACCGTGTACAATAAAAGTTGCGCATTTTAGACTGCGCATGCCTAAACTCTGGTTAGCGCCTTGTCTGGTTCAAAGAGAAATCCGATAAAACATATTGATGCATTAGTTTAATTGTTGATAATCTGGTACGCGTGTGCAGGCTGGGTTGTGTCTTTGCCAGCGGGCATGCTGTTTTAATATGAGCAAAATTCGGAGAAGACCTAGCTGTTTTTGGCCATTTGCGAAAAAGGATCTAGAACAGCCATCGCATCCACGCAGTCTGATCAGCACCGAAGTGTTTGCTGTCTAGATAGTAACAACCTCTCATGTCTATAAGGTCGAGACACTAGTTGCTAGTCGAAGTAGCTAAACAGACCGGTTTGTGTGTTACATGGTGGCAAAGTTTTCCCGATACAGAGGCTCATATATGTAGCCGTGCCATGGCTTACCGTATTTACCTGATTATTCGGAAACATAAACTCCTTACCGTACTGGGTCTAAATGTTGAACAAGTACAATTTACTACCCGATGTTGTGTTTAAAAATAGCTGGATGAAAGGCAAACAGAGTAGAACCTGATGAGACAACGTATCGTCTGGGTTTACACTGTTTCTAAGGTCTGCCCGTCCGAATTCATCCAGTAATATACGGTAATATATAAGATTTGCTATGTCATACACCTGGGAAAAATCAAATATAACAATCGAACACGTTAGAAGAAAGTCTCATAATATGACATTTGCGCACATGTCTTATTGTAGGTTTTGTCTTGCGCTGGGTCATTTGCGATAAAGAAGACAAAGATCAGCCACCGTATATACCTGTAGCGTGTCTGGGTAGCGTGTATAGCATTAATTGTGACATTTAAATATAAAGAATAGCAAGGCTTTTGACTGGACTTGAAGTTTATCATGGGTTTCGTTACATACGCATGACATGCGATTTTTATGATGCGATTCAGTGCCACGGAAACCTGAAGAGAATACAATGTATTTACGAATGTGTGTGTGTGTGTGTGTGTGAATTCGGGTTTAACGTCGCTTTCAACAATTTTTCAGTCATATCACGACGGTGTCTGGTTGCGACAGGGAGCTCAATGCTCACGTTTATAGTGCTGCCTCACTGAAGTATCATGTCCCAGACACATTACATGATACCACACCCAGTCACATTATCCTGACACTGGATCGACCAGTCCTAGCTCTACCCCGTAAATCTGAGTGCCAAGCGAGGAGCAGCTAGTACCATTTTTAACGACTTTGGTATGTCGCGGCCCGGGATCGAACCCGAGACCTCCCGTTCCCCGGAGCGGACACTCTACCAACTGAGCTATCGGGGCCGGTAATGTATTTACGAATTATCCCTTGAAGCATCAGTCAAAATGTTATGTTTTCCATCAGTTGTAGTGCTCCTTGTTTACGAAGCAATGTTACGCTTATGTGAAGTTTGTGTCATGCGCTTGCGCTGGCGCGTGTGAGTGTTAGCACCAGCGTGTACAAGCGCGTGTTTGCGAGGACACAAGGTTCACCTTCTGCACTAAGCCCTGTTTCTAAACAGGCTCCATGGTTGTCCTTTACGACAACATCTCTTGTGCTAAATTGGCCTCTATCATTTCTCCAGAACTTTAATTGTGTTCATATGAGAATTTTCGAAGAAGAAAAGAATATGAAAACAAAAACAAAGATGAAATTTTTCAGATGAAAAATTGTGATATTTTCTATATTTCTGTTCATAATACAGATTGAGGATACACATTAGAACCGCTTCATTGAGGCGGTTCCAACGAGTACCTACAATCAATATTTTTGATCAGAGGTTACCCCTACAAACCCCAGTTTTACTGTATAAAAGTGTAAAAAATTGCATTCTTGTAATCGAAACTTTATGTCCTACAACCCGTCTGTTGATTTGAAATGTATTCATTTTTTATGCCCCCGGAATCGAGATTCGGGGGGCATATAGCTTTTGGTCTGTCCGTCTGTTTGTCTGTTTGTCTGTCTACAAAAACCTTAACATTGGGCATAACTTTTGAATGGTAATAGATAGAGCTTTCATATTTCAAACGTGTATACCTTATAACAAGGCCTTTCCAGTGGTACAATAATTTTTTAACTCATGACCTTGACCTTTGAACTACTTTTTTCATTTTTTTTTAAAAACCTTAACATTGGCCATAACTTTGGATTGGTAAGTGGTAGGGCTTTCATAATTCACATGTGCGTTCCTAGTCACAAGACCTTTCTAGTGGTAACATAATTTTTGACCTCATGTCCTTGACATTTGAACTACTTTTTAAAAACTTTAACATTGGCCATGACTTTCGATTGGTAAGTGGTAGGGCTTTCATATTTCACATGTGCATTCCTTGTCACAAGACCTTTCTAGTGTTACAATAACTTTTGACCTAATGACCTTGACCTTGACGTTTGACCTACTTTCTAAAAACTTTAACATAGTCCATAACTTTCAATTTGTAAGTGATAGGGCTTTTATATTTCACATGTGCATTCTTTGTCACAAAACCTTTCCAGTGGTACCATAATGTTTGACCTTTTGACCTTTATCCTGACGTTTGACCTACTTTTTAAAAACTTTAACATTGGCAATAACTTTCAATTGGTAAGTGATAGGGCTTTCATATTTTACATGTGCATTCTACGTCACAAGTCCTTTCCAACGATTCTTAATTTTTGACCTTGTGACCTTGGCCTACATTTTTAAGACTTGAACATTGGTCATACCTTTCGATTGCTTAGTGATATAGCTTACATATTTAACATGCGCTGTCCGGGGGCATCAGTGTTTCACAAACACATCTTGTTATTCTTCTAATTGTTGCTATTGTTGCAGATTGGCCAAGCATAAATACTTCGAACAATAACATATCAATACTTTTCTACATTACTACATGCAATAACTACCGTATATGTCTAGGCTTTTATTTGCATAAAATGCCAAACAGTGGATTTTTCTGTTTCTCTTATAGCCTTCGACATCAAAGTTGACTTATGCAATCAGCTTAATGGAGTTTTGTAAATATAAAGTTCAAGGTCATTTACTGACCTTGATTCTGGTTGCCTCAGACTCAGTATTGCTAAGTTCGTTTCTCTGGAACTGCTAGGCTGATTGTAACTAAATTGCATGTGGAGCCTCTATGGGAAGGGAATAAGAAAGTTTGTGCAGGGGTCTGTGTCACATGACCAAGATGACCCCAATGGTCATAATTGTTAAAAATGTTTAAAAAGCTCATTATCAAGAACTAAATGGCAGATGACAATGAAACTAGCTATTCTGAATTGAGGACTCGGGTCCTACACAATTTGTCCGAATAATGCCTTTTGATATCCTTGACCTATTTTTGCCAAGGTCAAATTCGGTCACTTATGCTTGTACTTTCAGGTGGATCATCTTTTTGTTCATTACAATAACACATCCGTGCGACAAAGTGCATATTTTCAAATCTCCTAAATGCCTACTTTTCTGATGAAAATCCGCGACATTTTTCTTATAAATACTGCAAACATAGGTTGTGGGTGCACGTTAGAACCGCCTCATTGAGGCGGTTCTAACGAGTACCCACAACCTATGTCTTGCAGCAAAAATAAGAAAAAATAATGTAAACCCCCGTAAACACCAGTTTTCTCTATATAAACTAGGGTATAGGGGGGTTTTATTTCACGGACTTGTACACGTGATGTGTTGCAAATATCAGAACCTAGAGAGAAGGTTGTACACATAGAACTGATTTAAACTTCCCGGTAGTTCTCGCTGCTGATCATCTTAAGGCGGTAGTTCTGGTGTTTTTATTATCCCCTCGCACAACATAGTTGTGAGGGGGGATATAGCATTTGTCCCGTACGTACGTACGTATGTACGTACGTACGTACGTACTATTGTCATCGCTCTAGCGCCTACATTTCTTGACCGATTTTAATATAACTTCACACGAACGTTCCTTATGACAATGTCTCGAGCGAGTTCGACTTTCAGGTCATGACCTCAAGGTCAAGGTCACTGTGGCTATTTTTAGAAAAACTTTGTCATCGCTCTAGCGCCTACATTTCTTCACCAATTTAAATATAACTTCACACAAATGATCCTTATAAAAATATCTCGAGCGAGTTCGACTTTCAAGGTCATGACCTTAAGGTCAAGGTCACTGTGGCTATTTTTAGAAAAACTTTGTCATCGCTCTAGCGCCTACATTTCTTCACCAATTTCAATATAACTTCACACAAATGATCCTTATAAAAATATCTCGAGCGAGTTCGACTTTCAAGGTCATGACCTCAAGGTCAAGGTCACTGTGGCTATTTTTAGAAAAACATCGTCATCGCTCTAGCGCCTACATTTCTTCACTGATTTCAATATAACGTCACACAAATGTTCCTTATGACAATATCTCGAGCGAGTTCCACTTTCAAGGTCATGACCTCAAGTTCAAGGTCACCGTGGCTATTTTTAGAAAAACTTTGTCATCGCTCTAGCGCCTACATTTCTTCACCAATTTCAATATAACTTCACACAAATGTTCCTTTTAAAAATATCTCAAGCGAGTTCAACTTTCAAGGTCATGACCTTAAGGTCAAGGTGACTGTGGCTATTTTTAGACAAACTTTGTCATCGCTCTAGTGCTTACATTTCTTCACTGATTTCAATATAATGACAATATTTCTAGCGAGTTCCACTTTCAAGGTCAAGGTCACTGTGGCTATTTTTAGAAAGACTTTGTCATCCCTCTAGCGCTTATATTTCTTCACCGATTGCAATATAACTTCACAAAAATGTTCCTTATGACAATAACTCGAGCGATTTCGACTTTCAAGGTCAAGGTCACTATGACTATTTTGAGAAAAACTTTGTCATCGCTCTAGCGCCTACATTTCTTCACTGATTTCAATATAACTTCACACAAATGTTCCTTATGACAATACCTCGAACGAGTTCGACTTTCAAGGTCAAGGTCACTGTTGCTATTTTTGAAAAAAACTTTGTCATTGCTCTAGCGCTTACATTTTTTCACCAATTTCAATATTACTTCACACAAATGTTCCTTATAACAATATCTCTAGCGAGTTCCACTTTCAAGGTCAAGGTCACTGTGGCTATTTTTTAGAAAAAAACTTTGTCATGGCTCTAGCGCTTACATTTCTTCACAGATTTCAATATAACTTCACACAAATGTTCCTTATGACAATATCTCGAGCGATTTCGACTTTCAAGGTCAAGGTCACTGTGGCTATTTTTAGACAAACCTTGTCATCGCTCTAGCGACTATATTTCTTTACTGATTTCAATATAACCTCACACAATTGTTCCTTATGACAATACCTCGAACGACTTTGACTTTCAAAGTCAAGGTCACTGTGGCTATTTTTACCAATTTCAATATAATTTCACACAAATGTTCCTTATGACAATATCTCGAGCTATTTCGACTTTCAAGGTCAAGGTCACTGTGGCTATTTTTAGAAAAACTTTTTCATCGCTCTAGCGCCTACATTTATTGATGGATTTTAATAGAACTTCACACAAATGTTTCTTATGATAATATCTCGAGTAGCTTTGACTTTCAAGTTCATGACCTCAAGGTCAAGGTCACTGTGGCTATTTTTACAAAAACTTTGTCATCACTCTACCGCCTACATTTATTAACAGATTTTAATATAACTTCACACAAAAGATGCTTATGATAATATCTTTACCAAGCTCTACTTTCGAGGTCATGGCCTCAAGTTAATGTCACTATGGCTGTTTTTAGAGAAACATTGTCATCACTCAAGAATGTACATTTATTGATGGATTTTTAAACAAACTTTACACAAATTGTGCATATGATAATATCTCAAGCAAGTTGGACTTTTGCCATTCCATTGTTTTCCACACACGAAGTTGTCTAGTGCGAGGGGATTTGTATCGCATGCGATGCCTTGTTATTAACGTAGCTTTGTCGAATTTTCCAACGGGGCTTTTTATGTTGTATGTGCTTATGGTTGTATTTTTATTTATTTAATTTTCATAAGCTATGTGAATGCCCCGCCCATCGGGGCTTGAAGAAATATATGGGCGGCATGATGCTTCCACACAGAGCTGAATCCGACCCGCACACGAGTACTGGTAAACGGCTTAGAGGATCTAAGCCTGCCCAGGCAAAGCGGTGCGCACGAGTCGGACCGTCCATGCTTATAAACCCTATTGGTTTCATTGGGCGACTGGGCTTGAGATGTCATTTCATCTCAATGTCGGGTAAAAGTCCCACAAAATTGGAAGCAACGTCTCCAGAATGACCTTTACATTGTTGGCGGGAACGTCAAACCTCAAATCAACCAACCAAGTCTTCCTCTTGGTCCCATTGGTGGGCTCTAATCCTTGATTGTGGATTTTCCTGGGCAGTTGTATCCATATGTTTTAAACGAAAATAAGGTTAGACAGTGGATTTTTATTCTGTGGTAGCCTATGTCATTAAAGTTGATATTTGTGTACGAAGTTTTAGTGAGACGACGTTTTTTAATTGGAATAAAGCTCCTATATTAAGACCACCTTTGGGACTGTTCAAAAGTGGTCTTTAAGACCACTTTTGAACAGTCCAAAAGGTAGTCCCTGACCAGTGAACACTGTGGGAAGCAAACACAAAGAAAAATTACATGCATCCTTCAAAATAAGCTTTTTAAAGCAGAATTAGTATAAATTTCAGGTGGTCTTAATAGCGGAATTTCACTGTACCAGAGGTGAAGGTCATTTAATGAACATTACCCTGGTTGCCTCAGATACAGTAATTTTAACTTCTTATATAAAAAGGCTGTGCTCAATGACACCAAATTACACATCGAGCCATTCTTCAATGAAAGCATGTTTTTATTGGACTTGGGTCACTTGACCACGAAGCCTATCATGTCCATATATGGTAAAACCATGTGAAAACCTTCTACATAGGAACTAAATGACCGATGACCTTGAAACTTTGTATGCAGCAATTTGTACTCAGGCTACAATAAGTTTGTTCAAATGACAACCTCTTTTTACGTCCAGGTCGAACATTGGTCACTTAGGCTTTTGTATGAAAAAAGCCCAAACAATGAATGTTTCTGGTTCTGTTGCAACCTATGACATCAGAGTTGATATATGCTAACATTTATAAAAACAATGATCAAGTACAATTTTTGACCTTGGCCCTGCGCCCCCACTCCTCCATATTCTCTAAAACCATTGTGCTGATTGAGATCCTATTGCATATTGACCAGGGTGATTGTCATGCTCATATGCTCGATGAGGCGGTTCTAACGAGTGCCCACAATCTATATTTTGAGCAGAAATAAGAAAAATATCACAATTTTTCATCATAAAATTTTGATTTTTTTTTTCGCCGATAAAGGTGGCAATGTATTTGTATAGGCGTGTTTGCTTGATGGATGATGAGATGAGGTAAAAAAGGAATAATTATATTCCGAGAAATAAAAAAGTGTTAAATCAAACAAGAGCTTGTCAAAAGGTGGCTGGAAATGTTATCTGGATTAGACTACAATAATAGTTTGGCATATGGATCTGACAGTAAGCCGCGTGGCTTATAAACTTCATCTCCGACATCTCTTAATCATAACCACATGTGAGACCACCCCCCCCCCCCCCCCAAAAAAAAAATACTTAGTGTAGATAATAATATTATCTGTATCCGTGAACATACTACATGCCACGGAAACAGACAGTCGACTTTCATGGCATGACTTACCGATTTTGGCATAACTGATATTGAATGAACAGGCGAGTTATGGCATCCTAGTCGACAAAATGCGATCTACAACGGAAAATAAAATGGGCCAGCTATTGAGCACGTTGAGAAAAAGTTAATTTTCGTTTGGCTTAGGCGAGCCTGCACTTTAGCCCAGACCGAGCCAGGGCCCAGTTGTTCAAAACTTAACGAGCTCGTTTGTGGTCGAATTGTTAACTATTCTAACAAGTACAATATCTAATATAGTATCAATTTTGCTAAAAAAATAAGAGCAGCTTTTGCCAATGCAAAAGCTGCTCTCATTTGTTTCAGCTAAAATATTAGCATATTTGCCATACTGAATGATCAAAGTTGTAACGATATGTAATCTAAAGACATCGTTAGTTTTGAACAACTGGCCCCAAAGCCATTTTGTTCAAAACTAACGACGTCGTTAGTTACCATATCGTTAAAATTTTGAACATTTCATATAGCAAATATGCTAATATTTTTGTTGCAAAAGCTGCTCTTATTTTTCAGCAAAACTAACTTTTGTTGAAAACTGTGAGCAGCTTTTTGCAAATGCAAAAGTTGCTTTCATTCTTAAGCAAAAATAAAACTAGATGCTAGAACAGATAACGAATTGACCACCAACGAGCTCGATAATCTAACGATGCTCTGAACAACTGGCCCCATGAGTCCATCCTCTTTAGTTGGTTGAATGACATAAATGGGAGTCTCACGTATCAACACTGAAAGTCAGCTTACTATAGTAGTCGCAGATAAGATTGACTAGGCGGAGCTATCGTTTGTACCTGCCTTTGGAATGTTCTATTAACAAAAAGGTAAACCAAGTCGCCAAGTTGTGTAAATTCAACTGTAACACGAACAGAGCTGTGGCGTGTATGGTCATTTGGTCCGCTTGCAGAAAGCATGCGAAAGGCACTCTACCTAATCTTCTGGTGGACTCAACGAATTTGACATATATTGACAACACCTGAATAGCTCCGCCTAGTCAATCTTATCTGCGACTACTATATAAGAAGCGAAACTTATGCTATCGATTGCCTGTTACAAGGATTAAGGTTGTTTCCCTTTGATATGACTTCGCTTGAAAAATGGGCCCCGTCAAGCGATTTTGGTACTTATCGCCTATGCGAGCAGCGAAGGCTCAGGCGAGCCTGCGCATCCGCGCAGTCTCGCCAGAACCTTCGCTGCTCGCTCATACCAGCAGTGAATCAAGAGAAACCTTAAGACAGAAAGCCATATCCCTGGCCCATCTGAATGGCTGGGCATGCGCAGTTAAAATTTGTCATGACGGAATGCTCGAAGACACAAATTCGCTTGGCGGGGCTCAAATAAGCCTCTGTAGTGTAGCGCCTTATAAACCGTACGTCGTGGGTTTGATCCCGGACTTCTCCAGATATAAAAGTGGGGTTCAGTGGGGTCAAATTAGATAGGCGTGTTTTCGTGATGCTTTTCGCGTGTAAATAAAAAATCAAAAATGAGTTCCTTTAAGAGCAATGAAAACATTCATAAGAAAGAAGATGGGTCATACTACGTAGTTTCGGCTAATAAAGCCTCATCAGTGACCCTGTAATGATCCGGCAAAGAAAGCCAGAGGAAACATACTGCAATTTTGCGAATTTCGAATTGGCAGTCGAATCAAAAACTGATATAAATCAAAATGGGGTCCAAATAATTAAAATCGTGTCTAGAATAGGAGTCTAAACCAATAATTTATTTCCGATTTCTCAGAATATTCACGCTGATCTCAAAGGACCAAAAGTAAAATATAAACTGCACTATGGTTGATGTACGGGGAGACGTTTTACGGCCGCCACACGGCACAACGCCAGCTGCAGTGAAGGCAAATAAAAATCAAAAATAAGTTCCTAATAAGTCTTCCTATTCTTTCGGCGAGTAAAATACGCCGGGATAGAGAGGAAGACCACAGAATTTGCGGACCAGTAGTGAAAATCGTCAGCTTATGCACTAGACATCGAGTGTTAAATGGCATTATCTCGTATCTCAAAAACAGACCGTTTACAATGAAAATTTACATTATGACCTCCACTGCAAACATAGATTATGCGTGCTCGTTAGAACCGCTAATGACCTATGAGTGCTCGTCAGAGACCTAATGATTAAAAGTCAGCGCCCTTATCCACTAGGCCACGGAGGCCCGTCTTTTATTCATTTATATCTTTGTAAATGAATTTTCTGATATTTTTATTCACCCCCCCCCCCCTCCCAGCCACCCCGCCTTATCGGCTACAAGCACAATACGATAACACACCCGTTCGTTGTAATGGCATCTTTGATATCTCTTGATCTACCATTTTTCATTTGAAAATGTTCGATATTTTTCTTATTTCCAGTCCAAATGTAGATTGTTATGACTATCTATAGAATTATAGTAGAAGCATGGCTATATATAAATATTGATTAATTAGTAAAACGGTAGCCCATAGTATTTAGATCACCATCAATACTGGCATCCCACTTTCTTTTAAGATCAAACTTTTCCGTCAAAAGAGGGTGCGTTGTCTTAAAACACTCGAGTTCATTCAAAATGACATTGATACTGGGTGGTTTTTTGTTTTATTTGATGTTTTTACGTCCCCGTCAACACTGTTAAGGTCGTTTTGGAGACGTTGCTTCCAATTTTGTGGGACTTTTACCCGACCTTGTGATGTTCATGACATCTCAAACCCTACCGCCCAATAAAACCAATAGGGTTTATATGCATGGACAGTCCGACTCGCACCATTTTGCCTGGGAAGGCTTAGATCCTCCAAGCGGTTTACCAGTACTCATGTGAGGTCGGTTTCAGCTCTGCGTGGAAGCATCATGCAGCCCATCTATTTCTTCAAGCCCCAATGGACGGGTATGGCTTTCTCTGGGTACTCCGGTTCTCGCCCACCTCTGATTAACGATCGACTCGAAATAAGTGAAATAATCTTGAAAGGCCCGTAAAACAAAGAAAAAACAACAACATCAACATAGTGTAGGTATTGATATTACATGTATCCGTGAACATAAATGACACGGAAACAGAGGGTCGATGTTCATGGCTTGACTTAGCGAGATTTTGACTTAAGAGGTTGAACAGGCGAGTTATGGCATCCTAGTCGACAATATGCGATCTGCAAAGCGAGGCGAGTCGGACCGTCCATGCTTATACACCTTATTAGTTTCATTGGGCGACAGGGTTTGAAATGTCATTTCATCTCAATGTCGGGTAAAAGTCCCACAAAAAATGGAAGCGACGTTTCCAAAATGACATATACAGTGTTGACGGGTACGTTAAACCTCAAATCAAACAAACAAAACAACGGAAAAGAAAATGGGCCAGCTATTGAGCACGTTGAGAAAAAGTTAATTTTCGTTAGGCAAACGAAAAAGCATCACGTAACCACGCCTATATCATTTTGACCCCCTTGAACCCCACTTTTATTTAGTAAAACTGGGGTTTCCGGTGGTATACCTTATTTTTCTTATTTCTGCTCTAAAATATAAACTGTGGGTACTCGTTAGAACCGCCTCGATGAGGCAGTTCTAACGAGTGCCCACAATCTATATTTTGAGCAGCAATAAGAAAAGTATCACATTTTTTCATCATAAAATTGTCATTTTTTCGGCGATAAAGGTGGCAATGTGTTTGTATAGGCATGTTTGCGTAATGGGCTTAGGCGAGCTTTAGCCCCGACCGAGCCGGGGCCCAGTTGTTTAAAGCATCATTAGCGGGGCTAAAGTGCAACGTGTTTCAGTGGCAGAAATGTGAGTTTCACGCGTCAACGCAAAAGGTCAGCTTACTATAAGAAGCAAAACTTATGCTATCGATTGCCTGTTAGTTTCCCTTTGATATGAGTTCGCTAGTAAAAATAAGTTCTGCAACGGAAGGTCAGGTGGTTTTTCTCCCGGTACTCCGGTTTTCGCCCACCTCTGATTAACAATCGGCTCGATATGAGTGAAATAATCTTGAAAGGGTCGTAAAACCAAAACCAAAAAAAAAAAAAAATAAAATAATAATAATAAAAAAAATAATAAGCCTCCTTAGTGCAGTGGGTATGGTACTCTCCTCATAAACCGTACGTCGTGGGGTTGATCCCAGGCTTCTTCAGATTTTCGGATGAATCTCTAAATGAAGGTCTTGTCCCATATGATCATAGCTGTTGATGGGACGTTACACACCTTAACACCTGGCTAATTGGACTGTTTGAAAATGGAATAGTCTATCAAAATCAAGGGTGTTTCGAACTCTTCTGTTGTCTAAAGTTCATGCCGGTATCTAGCTGGTCTTCTTGAACGTACCAGTAATTCAATCATGTTAACAAGGCTATGAGTTGAAGACCCTTGTAAACCCCACTTTATATAAAGCAAAGTGAGGTGTAGAGGGTTATGCATTATTTTCCTTATTCTAGCTCAAATTCATAATCTGTTGGTACATTCGTGTGACAGAACGTGTTCTTTCATATCTCCAAAATGGTTAATTTCTGATACACAGTGTGATATTTTTTTCTTATTCATATTCCAAACACAGGTTATGGGTGCTCGTTAGAACCGCCTCATCGAGGCGGTTCTAACGAGTACCCACAACCTATGTCTTGGAGCAGAAATAAGAAAATTGTATAACCCTATAAACTCCATTTTTCTCTTGTTCATTACACGGACTATTTAACATGATGACTCATTAGAACGTTTTTGTTTTTTTTGTTTTATAGTTGCGCTTTGCTAATTGTTATGATGTCGGTCTTGTTTACGGCCCCCACCCATCGGAGCTGAAAGAAATAGATGGGTTGCATGATGCTTCCACACAGAGCTGAAACTGACCGCACGCGACTACTGGTAAACTGCTTAGAGGATCTAAACCTGCCCAGGCAAATCGTTGCGAGTCGGACCGTCCATGCTTATAAACCATAATAGTTTCATTGGGCGATAGGGCTTGAGATGTCATTTCATCTCAATCACGGTCGGGAAAAAGTCCCACAAAATTGGAAGCAACGTCTCCAAAATGACCTAGGCAGTGTTGACGGTGACGTTAAACCTCAAATCAAACAAACTAAACAGTCTTGTTTAAGGAGGGCTACCTGAAGAGAAAACCTGGTCTGGACTCAAGTGTTTGATTTAGAATACAGTGTAGATCCAGATCAGAATCTACACTCTTTGATTAAAGAACATGAATCTTAGGAATTACAAAAACACGCCAATAAAATGTATTGGAAAAATTAACCTTGAAAAAATGAAAATTTTCTGATAAAAATTCAGATATTTTTCTTATTTTTGTTGCAAACATAGATTGTAGGTACTCGTTAGAACCGCCTCTTTGAGGCGGTTCAAACGAGTAAACACAATCTATAGTTTAGAGCAGAAATAAGAAAAATAAGGTTTACCCCTGTAAACCCCGGTTTAACTATATAAAAGTGGGGTTCAATGGGGTCAAAGGCGTGTTTTCGTGATGATTTTCGTGTGTAAGTTTTCCTATTCTTTCGGCGAGTATAATACGCCGGGATAGAGAGTAAGACCACAGACTTTGCAATTGAGGACCAGCAGTAAAAATCGTCAGCTTATGCACTAGACATCGTGTGTTAAATGGCGATGTTACAACGCATAATGTAGTAATGTAGTAATTACTACATTTTGATTTTTTTTACTACATTATGCGTTGGCATAGTCGACGCGAAATGAAGTAAAAAAATTATTTCATTTCGCGTTGATATGCACCATATCGACGCATAATGAAGTAATGATGGTAGAACATAGCTGTCTTCGAAAAGACTTAGGAAGCAATACAGTTAAATTCCTACAATTTAGACCACATTTGAGACGGTTCAAAAGTGGTCTTTAAGACCACAGTTGAACAGTCCAAAAGACGGTCTTCCACAAAAGCACACTGAAGGTCAAAATCACAAAGAAAAAGGTTTATTGGGCGGCATCTCAATGTCGGGTAAAAGTCCCATGAAATTGGAAGCAACGTCTCCAAAATGACCTAAATAGTGTTGACGGGGACGTTAAACCTCAAATCAAACAAATCAAACAAAAGACAGACAGGCAGACAGACAGACAGACAGACAGACAGACAGACAGACAGACAGACAGACAGACAGACAGACAGACAGACAGACAGAATGGACAAAAACTATATACCCCCTTGCATACTTCGTATGCCGGGGGTATAAATAGATGGGCTGCACGATGCTTCCACGCAGAGCTGATACCGCCCGTACATGAGTCCTCGTAATCTGCTTAGAAGGTCTAAGCCTGTCCAGGAAAACTGCTGCGAGTCGGCCCATCCATGCATATAAACCCTATTGCTTTTAATTGGACGGCAGCGATTGAGATGTCATTTCATCTCAATATCGGGTAAAAGTCCCATAAAATTTGAAGCAATGTCTCCAAAATGACCTAAATAGTCTTGACGGGAACGTTAAACCTCTAATCAAACGAACAAACTGTTGACGCATAATGAAGTAAAATTAAGTATGCCACCCATCGCCGCAAAATGAAATAATTCTTTCATTTTTCTCAAACCTCTTAGTATCGACGCATAATGAAGTAAAAACGACATTTTATTTCATTTCGCGTCGACTATGCCAACGCATAATGTAGTAAAAATTTCAAAATGAAGAAATTACTACATTACTACATTATGCGTTGTAACATGGCATTCTCTCATATCTCCAAAACAGACCGTTTAAAATGAAAATTTACAATATGACCTCTGCTGCAAACATAAATTATGGATGCTCGTTAGAACCGCTATGAGGAGGTGGTAATAAGTACCAAAATCTATAGGTATCGTTTATATAACTCAACCACTGGCCAATACATAAGTACAGGCTGCGTATCGGTCGCATTCTGGGCGCATAGGATTCGATGAAAAATGGCTAATGTAGGTAAGAAACTGTTTTTACGTTAATCTAACTGTTGTATTGCATTGCCCAATACTGACATCTGCCTTACGAACCACTTTATTAATGTGTGGCCTCGATATAATAAGATAGGGTAGAAAAAACGTTGTTTTTGCTTTACGGCCTTTTCCAAGCCCTATGACGGCTCCCCTCTAAAGATTTACTTTTTTAAGAAAGTCTGTCGGCTGGATGCATACTCATGAATTTAAACTATTTCGTTTAACCCTTAAATTACAATTTAAAGCAAACAGTGAAGGCCCTGATAAGACGCTGCGTTACGCCCTTCAATTCATGTAATGTGAGAAAAACAATGTAGACCCTGATTAGACGCCGCATTCTGTGGCATTTGATCTGGACATACACTGTTCGAAAAGCCCAACCCATGATTCCGGTTCAGATTCTATGGATTGTCATATTACGCAACACGCTAAACTCTCTGCAATAAAATAAATGCTGCTGTTTTCTGTAAGCAAATTCCCTGAATTTACGATAAATCAGTGATAATTACGTGGACTTTAATTGCAACACTGAAGAGCTACTTGCACTTTTTTTACTTTGTGTCAATTGATAAATAATCGACCCAAAAACTAGTATTTGCCTTTTCAAAAAGTAAACGAGTCATTTATATTTAGCAATTGCAAGTATGCTTTAAATGCGGTAGGGTTTGAGATGTCATTTCGTCTCAGTGTCGGGTAAAAGTCCCATAAATTCGGAAGCAATGTCTCAACAAGATGTGTTTGTGAAACACGAACATGTCCCCGGGCATTTTTTATTCAAAGTTGCTCACAGTTCAAGATTTTTGTTTGTGTGGGAAGCCCTTGACACAAGAAACTTACATGCCAAATATAAAAGCTCTATCTTAAACGGTTCAAAAGTTATGAACAATAATATTTTTTCTTTAAAGGTCAAATAAATTTGCATGAATGTAAAGCTCTTGTCCCAAAGAACCTACATGACAAATACCAAGGCTCTATCTTAAACGGTTAAAAAGATATGAACAATTTTATTTTTTTTAAGTACATGTAGGTCAAAGGTCAAGGTCCAAACATTTTGCATGAATGAAAAGCTCTAATCACAGGGAACCTACATGCCAAATATGAAAGCTATATCCCAAACGGTTCGAAGGTATGACCAAAAATGTTTATTTTTTAAGTATGTTAAAGGTCAAGGCCACACGTCAAAATTTTTGCATGAATGTAAAGCGTTTGTCACAAGGAACCTACATGCTAAATATAAAGGCTGTATCTCAAACGGTTCAAAAGTTATGACAAATGTTAACTTTTTCTTTTATGTAGGTCAAAGGTCAAGGTCACAGGTCAAAACTTTTGTGTGAATGTAAAGCTCTTGTCACAAGGAACCTACATGTAAAACATGAAGGCTCTATCTCAAACCGTTCAAAAGATATGACCAAAATGTTATTTTTTATTTTAAGTAGGTCAAAGGTCAAGGTCACAGGTCAAATTTTTTTGCATGAATGTAAAGCTTTTGTCACAAGAAACATACCTGCTAAATATGGAGGCTGTATCTCAAACGGTTCAAAAGTTATGACAAATGTAACTTTTTCTTTTATGTAGGTCAAAAGGTCAAGGTCACAGGTCAAAATTTTTTGTGTGACTGTAAAGCTCTTATCACAAGGAACCTACATGCAAAATATGAAGGCTCTATCTCAAACCGTTCAAAAGATATGACCAAAATGTTATTTTTTTATTTTAAGTAGGTCAAAGGTCAAGGTCAAGGTCACAGTTCAAATTTTTTTACATGAATGTAAAGCTTTTGTCACAAGGAACATACATGCTAAATATGAAGGCTGTATCTTAAGTGGTTCAAAAGTTATGACCAATGTACAAACCAACAAACCAACAAACCTACAAACCAACAAACAAACAGACAGGGCAAAAACAATATGTCCCCGCTATCGCTACCGGGGACATAAAAATGACCTGTATGAAGTTGAAGGGGATGTAAACCTCAACACAAACAAAACGGTTCTACCGAGTCATGCGCAGTGACACGAGAGGATTCTCTACCAATAATGAATTATCATACAACCGTTCGTTAGGGATACCAACCGAGGCCGACTTCATCTGGAGCCACTGGCTAGCTTGCCTACTTTGTTTGCTGTTCTATTTCCTATATCACGCCTACGGCAAGGGTCAAAGTTAGGCAAATCCATAAACACCCAATCAAAAACGAAGACTGCTACCTCCATTTTAAAGAGTGCTTATGAGTGTGCATGCGTGGAAGTCCGGACTAATCAACGGTAAGAAAACCTGAATTGTAAAATGGCCCCTGTTTATACTGCATGTCTGCTGCATCTTCTTACATTTTTTTTTAAATAATTGTTTTCGCATATAGGCAAACACTGTGGGCCCAGATCGAGGAGCAGTCTGAGATTGGTCCAAATGACATTTAAGCAGCAGATGACAAAGCAGACAACAATTGTTGTGATTGACATCTAAGATAGCTGCTGCTTCCCTCACTAAAATCCTGATCACAAGTTTCAATGGACAATATCTAAATTGAAGTCCCCTGAAAGAGTGGACAGTTCCTGTTTATTTTAAGTAAGCTTCTGTTTTTAACTTCAAAAATGCTAAATCTACTTATTCAGCACACACCAAGCTTCTAGATTTCGCATGGATGACTTCAGAGCAAATTGACCTAACTAGTGTTGACGGGGGCGTCGAACCTCAATGCAAACAATCGCAATGTTTCACAGCCATTTCTCGAGACAGTCGTGCTAGCATTCAGGGAGATAAATTGGTAGGTCAGATTAAACCCACAGCGTTTTACATCTGTTTTCTCTGTTCTGCATAATGATCAGTTCTGTCGCTCTTCAAGACTGACCTCGCCTGAAAAAAAAAACAACATGCATACATGCAAAAACCAACAACAACAAAAATAAATAAATAAATAAAACATAAATAAGTAATAAAATAAAAGCACGCTAACACTGCATGATACCCCACCACTGCAAGATAATATGGTTATAGCCTTGCCCATAATAGTGGTACTTTTAAGTGTTATAGTTATCTGTAAAACTTCACTAAGGCATTCAATATAGTAAAGGAACTACATACATGTATATCAAAAGGGCAGATAATACAATAACCAGAAAAGCAGAGTGACTGTCCTTGGCAATAATATGTGTCCTTTAGTGTTTTAAAATTTGAAGAAAATCCATGAAAAGATTCTTAAGTTATTGATCGCAAACTCCAAAAAAAATTGTGAGAAATTAATCAAGTTATCGGTCGGAAATGGTGTGGATGGACGGACGAACGGACAGACACCGGAGAGTATATTATAATACCCCAGCACTATCGTGTGATGGGGTATAACAAAAAGAAGAAAAGAAAAAAAAGTCATTCCCGATATAAACATGTAGGCACAATTTGAAAAAAAAAATGTGAAAATTAATCAAGTTATCGGTCGGAAATGGTGGGGATGGACGGACGGACAGACGGACGGACAGACACCGGAGGGTATATTATAATATCCCAGCACTATCGTGTAATGGGGTATAACAAAAAGAAGAAAAGGAAAAAAAAAGGTAAAAAAAGGAATGAAAAACAAAAAATGAGAAAAAAAAACGAAAAAAAAAAAAAATTCATTGCAAAAAGAAAGAAAAGAAAAATAAACGGAAAAAAAAGAAAAAGAAAAAACGAGAAAAAAAGGAAAAAAAAAAAGAAAATTCCATTCCTCCACGGGGGTTTGAACTCACGCCCCTCAGATTCATAGCACAAATTAATCCAGTTATTGGTCGGAAATGGTGGGGACGGACGGACGGACAGACACCGGAGGGTATATTGTAATATCCCAGCACTATCGTGTGATGGGGTATAACAAAAAGAAGAAAAGGGTGAAAAAAAGGGGAAAAAAAGGAATGAAAAACCAAAAATGAGGAAAATTAAAAAAAAAAAATAAAATAAATAAATTCATTGCCAAAATGAAAAAGAAAGAAAAAGAAAAAAGAAAAAAGAACACAAAAAAAAAAAAAAAGAAAAAACGAAAAAAAAAAAAAAAAATTTCCATTGCTCGACGGAGATTTGAACTCACGCCCCTGAGATTCATAGTCAACAATAGGATTTGTAGTCCGGCACTCTAACCACTACACTGGCAGTGATAATCAATGTATTTCATAAATTAAAGGAATAAATGCGCAGAAACTATTTAATGGGAATTGTTAACGACCAATTTTTCGTTAAATGTTAACGCATTTTGTGTATTCACAACACAAAACCTGCTTATTATGGTCGTTTATAAATCAGTGCAGTTTCATCCAAATATTCCATATAGTAAAGGAATAAGTCCCCAAAAACCATTTAATCGGAATTTTTAACGACCATAATTCCGTTAAATGTTATTTACAATCCCAAACCACTCATACCCAATGCCAATGTGTATACAAAATTTGAAGAAAATCCGTGAAAAAATATTCAAGTTATTGATCGGAAACGCCCCAAAACCCCTTATTTTGAACTAAAAAGGGCCATAACTCTGTCAAATGTTAACGGATTTTGCCCATTAACAATCCCATACCACTCATTCCCGATATATACATGTATGCAAAATTTGAAAAAAATTCGTTAAAAATTACTCAAGTTATCGATCGGAAATGGTGCGGACGGACGGACGGACGGACGGACGTACGGACGGACGGACGGACGGACAGACACCGGAGGGTATAACATAATACCCCGCCACTATCGTGTGGTGGGGAATAAAAACAATAAACCAACTTTTAGGACTGTTCACTTTTGGGACTGTTCCAAAGTGGTCACAGACCCAAAGGTTGGAATAAGCTTATATCACCACGAGAACACGCCTATATAATTTTGACCCCATTGAACCCCTCTTTAATATAGTAAAACTGGAACCTTATTTTTCTTATTACTGCTCTAAAATATAGATTATCGGTACTCGTTAGATCGCCTCGTTGAGGCGGTTCTAATAACTACCCACAATCTATATTTTGAGCAGAAATAAAAATAAATATCACAATTTTTCATCTTAAAATGTTCGTTTTTTCGGCGGTAAAGATTACAATGTATTTGTATAGGCGTGTTTTCTTAAGGTATCAGAATAATTCTCAATTTTAGGCGGTCTTAAGGTTATGATCCTGGAAAAGGAGGTTGTGGACCCAGCTTTTAGCCATGTGACAATAGTCACATTTGATTGGATATAATTATGAAACTGATGAGAAATACATAGCTGTTTTGTCTTGCAGGGTTTTATATGTGCATTAAACACATAAAGGAAACAAAGTGATCTGTCTCCTGAATTTTCTGTTCTGATAATAATTGTACATATGGTAACTGAATTTCCAAGACTGAACTTTCACTTTGAAGCAGGGTTATCTCCCTTGGACTGTTAGAATGCTTGAAATTGCCACATGACACCTTTGCTTTTTTTTGTGTGTGTGTGTTTTTTTTTTTGTATAATTTTGTAGTTGGCAGTTTGTAGTTGGCAGTTTGTTTACCATGTTTTGGGGTAAGAAAATCCATTTGAAATGCAGATTTATCAGGTACAGGGTCAAATATTAACATGTAAGCTTATGGAAATGAAAATAGAAGACCATAACCTTAATAACGGAGTTCCCTGTATTCAGAATCAGATGAAAGTCGTGGAACGTATATAACAGTCGAAAAAAGATTTTCGAGCATGTGGACTCTGCGCAGTCTTCATTCAGTCTATACCTCAGCTTAAGAAGAAGCTATGTGTCGAATTCATGATTACAGGTCTATATAATGTTGACCCCATTAAACCTCACTTTTATATAGAAAAACTGGGGTTACAGGGGTAGTTCAGGGATATACATTTTTTTCTTGTTTCTGCTCAAAATATAGATTGTGGATACTCGTAAGAACCGCCTGGCCGAGGCGGTTCTTACGAGTGTCCACAAACTATGTTTTGAGCAAAAGTATGAAAAATATCAGATTTTTTTTTGTCTTAAAATTTTAATTTATAGGGTAAGATTTCAATATATTTGAAAAGGCGTGCTTTCGTAATGATGACCTCTAACAAAGCCATTACGAGAACACGCCTACATAATTTTGACCCACTCATACCCCACGTTTATATACTAAAAAATTGTGATATTTTTCTTATTTCTGCTCAAAAACATAGATTGTGGGTACTCGCAATCTATGTTTTGAGCAGAAATCTATGTTTCGAGCAGAAATAAGAAAAATAACACAATTTTTCATCGTAAAATTTCAATTTGTGGCCAAAAATGGGCAATTTATTTGTATATGCCTGTTTTCATATTGGTACAGCATCACCAAATGTTTTCCACGCGTGATGCATAAATGGCTGTGATCAGTCGTTGCCTTGAAAACACTTGGGATGGTGAGAGAGAGGCGAAGGTGTCAAGTATCTTTTGTCACTTTGCAGTCCAAATGATATTGGGTGAGTGAGTGAGTCTTGAGTTTTACGTCCCACCAACAGCTAAGGTCATACGAAGACGGGACCTCGGTCTTAAGACTCATCCGAATGTCTAGAGATCCTTTGACCCCTGGTTTACAAGGCGAGTAGCGTACCACTACACCACGGAGGCTTCTCCAATGGAAGGGGTTAGTGAAAGAAGGGGCCCAAGTCCATTTTTAGAAAAAATATGGGATATTATCATTTTCAGGTACATCATATCAAGACCTACATTCTGATATATATATAGTTTGTCATACCTTACTCCTTCACTGGCATTGAAAATGACGGTTAATAAAATTATTGCTAGGGTCCTAATAAAGAATCGTGATACGATAAAATATACATGTTCAACTAAATGACATAGGTGTATCTGCTTTTAATAGAGAAAACTGTTGTATTTGTTTAGTGCAAGAAGGTGGCTAAGTTCAATAAATCCTGGACTTAGGCACCTTCTTGCACAAAACCATTATTGTAACAAATGAATATCTGCGATATACTCAGAACTATTTATGCTATTTCTGCACCATTTCAGATGACACGATAACACATCAGAAGAATTTATTTAAATTCAAGTATGAAAAATATGAAGATTTTGCAAAATATTTAGTTTTTCGCGTTTTTTTTTCTCGAAATTATTAAAATGTGACTTATGCACTTTCTTGCACGAACCCCTTCAATTGATATTGGCTGTACAGTTCAGGTTAAGGTATAGGGGATGGTTTTTATTTCTTCTCATTCTTCACTTTCTTTCACTCTTCTCTCTCTCGCCTATCCCTCTCGTTTGTCTCCTCTACTATCTCTTATATAGAAGCATCCGTGGTGTAGTGGTTATGCTACTCGCCTTGTAAACCAGGGATCGCAGGATCGATCCCGGGCTTCTCCAGACTTTCGGATGAGTCTTTAAACTGAGGTCCCGTCTCCGTATGACCTAGCTGTTGGTGAGACGTAAAACTCAAACACTCACTCACTCACTATCCATTACGCAAACATGCCTATACAAATACATTGCCACCTTTATCGCCAAAAAATGAAAATTTTAAGATGAAAAATTGTGATATTTTTCTTATTTCTACTCAAAATTGTGGGCACTTGTTAGAACCGCCTCATCGAGGCGGTTCTAACGAGTACCCACAATCTATATTTTAGAGCAGAAATAAGAAAATTAAGGTTTACCCCTGTAAACCCCAGTTTTACTATATAAAAGTGGGGTTCAAGGGGGTCAGAATTATATAGGCGTGTTTTCGTGATGCCTTATGTCTCTTTTCTCTCTTTCTCTGGGAGACGGCACAAAATGAGCCCCAATTGCCTACTATCACTTGGCCTCTGGTAAATATGGTGTTAATGCGGATTACCTCCGATCAATAAACTGTACTGTAATGATTTGTAGTCATTTTCAGATTAGGAGTAATTAAGGATAATTAAGGGGTAGTTTTCTTTAATCCTGTTACTAACAAGGTTTATCGGTTCATCGAGGCGATTCTACCAATCACCATTACGATAAAACAACCGCGCGCGCGCGCGTGTGTGTGTGTGTGTGAATTCTGGTTTAAAGTCGCTTTCAACAATTTTTCAGTCATATCACGACGGTGTCTGGTTGCGACAGGGAGCTCAATGCTCACTTTTATAGTGCTGGCTCACTGAAGTATCATGTCCCAGACACATTACATGATACCACACCCAGTCACATTATCCTGACACTGGGTCGACCAGTCCTAGCTCTACCCCGTAAATCTGAGTGCCAAGCGAGGAGCAGCTAGTACCATTTTTAACGACTTTGGTATGTCGCGGCCCGGGTTCGAACCCGTGACCTCCCGTTCCCCGGAGCGGACACTCTACCAACTGAGCTATCGGGGCCGGTAAAAGAACCGTGCGACACATTGCATTTTTCACATCTCCAAAATGGCTACTTTTTGTTGAAAATCCGTGATATTATTCAGATTCTTGCACTGCAAACATAGGTTGTGGGTGCTCGTTAGAACCGCCTTATTGATGCGGTTCTAACGAGTACCCACAACCTGTATTGGAGCATAAATAAGAAAATAATATACACCCCGTAAACCCCAGTTTTCCCTATGTCAAGTGGGGTTTAGTGGGGTGTTCATCTCACGGACTTGTTCACGTGATGACATACAGCATATGTTTATTATGGAGAAAAAAAAAAAAAAAACATCACGAAAACACGCCTATTCAAATCGCCACCTTTAAAGATGAAAAATTGTGATATTTTTCTTATTTCTCCTCAAAATATAGATTGTTGGTACTCGAGGCGGTTCTATGGAGTACCCACAAATCTTTAGTGTAGAGCAGAAATAAGAAAAGTAAGGTTTACACCCGTAATCCCCAGTTTTACTATATAAAAGTGGGGCTCAAGGGGGTCAAAATTGTATAGGCGTGTTTTCCTGACGAATAGAAAAAAATCCCAGTCGTATGCTTAGTACTTATATGCAGCTATGAATGTTTCAGAAAAAAAACGTTTTTTTTTGGAGGCAAGTTAAGACATATACAGGTCTGCTCAGGTAGACAGTCTAGGACCAGTCTAGGATTTTAAGATGACGACAGCGAATACTAAGGCACTGATCAGACTGCGTGCTTGCGCAGAATGTTGTTCACAAATTGTAAATTGCTATAGCGGCTTGATGTGACCTGTATACGGCTACCGTATAAACCTAAGATTTCGGACTTCGAAAAGCAACCGCATTGAAAATAAATCTAGATTTGTGGTTTGGTAACATATGCATGTACCTGAGTAACATCGTGACTCGGCTCGGGTGCTTTTACTCCATTAGGTTAACAGGTCCATTAAATGAACACTCCACCAAATTCCACTCTATATAGAAAAAACGGGGGTCTACAGGAGTAGCTTGTTTGATCTCTCATTTCTCTTCAAAAGCTTGGATGATAGACACTCGTTCGAGCCCTTTGTAAGGCAGTTCTAACGAGCGCCAATAATCTATTTTCGGACTAGAAATTGAGCAGCACTCGAACAAGCTCTCTCCCTCTCCAGCCCAGTATTTGTGGAAGTTTTATGCATTATTGAACATTATTTACATTTCCTTTGTAAAGTCTAAAGAACACATAGAAAACAAATGCGCCCATACTTTCATGAACGCATCGAATCACACGATGTTCTGTGACGTTAAGTGACGTCATTTTATCTATCTTCTTATACTGAGTAGGTCATTATATTACATGAGTTGGTAATGATCAATTCTAAATCATTGTTCTCTACGGGCGTTGATGACGTCAACGCTGCTCTGCTCTCTATAGAGAAATAGCATGTATTTTTTTTCAGCTTTAAAATTTGTCCTGCAAGCATTTTTTTCGCCCAGTGATGAGGGGCAAATAATGTAATATAAAAAAAATAAATAAACTTAGTTTTTTCTGCTTTTCATGTAGGTGTGGACGGCGGTGGGTCGCTAGCAAAGGGGTTCATTTACTTTGCACGCGACCCACTTCGTTCGTGCTTCCATGAACTGCAGAATGAAAAAAAAAAAAATAAATAAATTTCATGTCTCAATCAATATTATTGCTGTTGTTGTAATTATAATATCAGTACTTAGCACAGTTGCTGCTCACTAGCCTCGAACTCTGGCCTTGTATTTCGTTTCGACAAGGCAGAGCTATGGGAGAGTGAGCAGGTCCAACAACTAAATGCCTGGTGTTGCCAGTGGCCTTGTTTCACTAATAAGGCCAGGCCCCACCAGCATAAATATGTGCTCCTTACAAGAACAATACATGTTGCTGACTGGCTTAAATAACGTAATTAGCACGGTTTTGTTTGCTTGTTTCGTCTGATTTGAGGTTTGGCGTCCCGGTCGGCGCAGTTAAGGTCGTTTTGGGGACGTTGCTTCCGGTTTTGTGGGACTTTTGCCCGACATTGAGATGGAATGATGTCTCGGGCCCTGCCGCTCAATGGGGCCAGTGGGGTTTGTGGGCGTGGGCGGGCCGACTCTCGCCGCTATGCCTGAGCGGGCCTGGGTCCTCTGTGTGGTTTGCGGTGCTCGTGTGCGGCCCATGTTTTTCTTCAGGCCCCGATGGGCGGGGGCCGGCAACTAACAAGGTACCCCGGACCTTGATAAATAAATACATAAATAATTGACCTATACAGTGTTGATGGGGACGTTAAACCTCGGATCAGACAAACAATTAAATAAATAAATAAACAAATAAATATCAATATGTTCATATACACAATGGCTTTAAATATGTCTACATATTTGTATTGGTTGGAGAGAGAGAGAGAGAGAGACGCCTATACAATTTTAATTACACTTACCATTCTGTAGTAAATGTATTCCATTCTTCATTCATTTTCTAATGTGTGCTGATGGCACGTGTTAACATACACCAAACTACATATGCTCGTGCAGAGCATGCTTTGGAACGGCCCATTTATTTATAATTTCACACGTTTTACGCTCTTTTATTTTATGAATGAAATATAGTCTGCCACAGATGGACCAATTACAGCAACAACTCATAATTTTTATTCTGCTGTAACAGTTCCTGATAACACCTATCTCTGCACATAGTGCAGATCCAGATCAGATGGCTTCTGAGCCTGATCGGGACCTGCACTGTTTGAAATTTAGTTTGTAAATTTCATCACGAAGACGCGCCTATATAGTTTTGACCCCCTTGGCCCCACCTTTATGTAGTAAACCTGGTGTTTACAGGGGTAAACCTTATTTTTTACTTATTCCTGCTCTAAGGTGTGGATTGTGGGTGCTCGTTGGATCCGTCTCGATGAGGCGAATCTAGTGAGCACCAGCAATCTGTACTCTGGGCGGAGATGGGGGAGTGTCGCATTTCTTCATCTTAAAATTTTTCGTTTTGACGACGACAAAGGTTGCAGATTGTTTGTCTGTGCGTAGTTTCGTGATGTCAGGAATAAATTACATAAGTTACCTGATTGGTACAAAGTCGAAAACGGGTGTGGTTGGGAAAAAAAGGATTAATACGAAACTGTCAATATCAACAGATTTACATGTTGTCTGGAGTTCCATCACGAAAACACGCCTTTATAATTTTGACCCCCTTGAACCCCACTTTTATATAGTAAAACTCGGGTTTGCGGGTGTGGACCTTGTTTTTCTTATTTCTGCTCTGGAGTGGGGATTGTCGGTGCTCGTTGGGGCCGCCTCAGTGAGGCGGTTCTAACTTGTACCCGCGGTCTGTATTTTGGGCGGAAATAAGAAGAATATCACAATTTTTCATCTTAAAATTTTCGATTTTCGGCGGTACAATTTTCAATGTTATTTGTATAGGTGTGTTTTCGTAATGCTGAAGTTTGTTGTCATGGCTTCAGATATTGATATACGTGTATTAAGGATCCTTCATGGATGTTTTATTGATCTAATTTTGAAAGGGTGTGTGATATATATTATCGGGGTCGTCTCACCGAGATGATTCTAAAAGTACGCAGACTGTTCCTTACTCTGCAGGGAATCGTAAAAACATGCCACCCTATTATGTCTCGTAGCCAGGCATTACGAGCGAGCCTCATATATTCGAATTCCACGGTACCAAATTTGTTTGAGTTGTCGAAGTTCGACTGTGGGCATTGATGTAAATATATAGTTGTAAATACAATGGTTTGAGCCGCGACATGAGAATAACAGCCTTAATATGTAAAACGTGAACAATAGAGATGCAGACGGATAATTTACGTACACTTATCTCAAATTTGAAGAGAATTGTACGTAATATTATTCTGTAATTTATTCCTAAAACTCCTTTGGAATTGAAGAAGGCTCCTTCTCTTGTTTTTTTTTTTTTTTTTTTTTTTACTTTAAGATCGGACTATACTAATTACAGGCTCTTCTCATGACGAGGCTCATTTGCCTAATATGTCATCACATCATGTTGTGTATTAGTTTCTGTTCAAAATGGAACAAAGCAAAAATTCCATTTTTATACTGTACAAAATTATTACTATGTATTGTTTATATGATACATGAGATATTTATTTAACAATACGTCCAAATGTCTGTGCATATATATGTATACCGTTTCTCCATACATGTCTCCGGTGCCACCAGATCTCTCATGACTGGTTATAGTTCGGGTCACATGTGGGACGCCAAGTCCTGCAACGGAAGATCATGTGGTCTTCTGTCTGGGTACTCCGGTTTTTCGCCTACATTTGGCTACTCTTCTCTTCCTTGGGCATGCATAGTGTGTGCACGTTATCGCCCTATTGAAGTGACTCTAGCGGGCAGCCGCGGTCTCTGCTTCTAGGCGGAAGTAATAAAATATTTGCATAGAACCAAAATCTTTCTATTCAAAGCTTGAGAGGATTCTGCGTCGAACATACTGGTATTGCAACGGTTTTAGCCTCAAGTAATACTCTAACGCAACGTGTCCTCAACCTTGCTCTTTAAATAGACGGATCAGTCTATTATACTTGCTATACGCTTGTTGCTGGCGCTCATTAGAAATGCATCAGCGATGCGCTTCTAATGAGTACCCGCGGCCATTTTTTTTGTGTGTGCGGTAATAAGATAGACAATTTGTGGACTCCCCTCCTGTCTGTGGCTGTGTATAATGACACGTTGTACCTAGCAGCTCACGCCCTCAAGATCCTTTTAATAACAGCTATTCAAAAGTATGAAAATATTTCTAATTTTATTTTTGTCTTCCTTTTTCATCTTCATTTTCATCAGGCCGTACTCGTGTGACGTATTGTCAAGCATGTTCTATGTATCATTGGCATGCTGCGTAGTCCTCTCCCCTGTTTTGGGCGGCAGTGCCAACCTTGTAGACAGCTTTTCTGATGAAAATGGTTGATGTACCTATTCTTGGTTCTGCCGCCCCACGTGGGATTGGGGGTCAGTGTAGCAATATATTTAACTGTAGAATCTCAGTGGCTTCGCGGATGGTGCTCGTTAGTTTGCTTCTTGTTATCTGCTCAAAACGGCCTGAAATAATGTTTAGCATTCATTTGAACCTTAGGCAAGGTACACGGTTTTATACCGGTATACACAGAAAAGCAGTCTTTGGTAAACATGCAGTTGATAATGTGAATTTCACCAAAAAAGTATTTTGCAGCTTCTTTTTTTGTACTACATGGTGCTTCTTAGTGCATATCCTTCTATCAAATGATATACACCCAAACCCCGGTCCTGAAAGTGCTTCATTATCAAACACTCCAGGCGCAAATAACACATCTTTATTCAATCACAATCTCAGCATAATACAGTTGAACATACAAAGCTTAATCCCAAAACTCGATATTCTTGAAACCGAAATGCAATATTATGATATACTTGTATTTACCGAGACCTGGCTCAAACCAGAAAATCTAGACGATGACTTACGTATTTCAAACTTTGATATACCATATAGGAAAGATAGGACGGACAGACCTGGGGGTGGGGTTGCGATCTATGTCAGAACTGGTCTCAACTGTATTTGTAGACCAGACTTGATCAACGGAGAACTAGAAGGACTTTGCATTGAACTTATGTTAAAACACCATAAACTTCTCGTTTGTGGTATGTATCGACCACCAAACTCCCCTACTGCACACTGGGACTTAATTGACGACATGTTTGATAGTCTGTCAAATTCAGGAACTAGGGACATCATAATTGTAGGTGACTTTAACAATAACATGCTGAATTCTACTGCCTCGACTAAAATGACAAATCTCATTTCCTCTTATAATTTTCATCAACTTATAGATGAACCAACTCACTACACTGAAAATTCGCATTCAATAATTGATCTTGTTCTTGTCAGTAAGCCTGAAAACGTACTCTATTCTGACGTCATATCTCCTTTTATACCAAACCTTGTTCGGTATCATTGCCCAACTGTCCTGTATTTAAAATATCGAAAACCTGTTTGCAAGACGTACAAGCGACATATCTGGCTATATGACAGAGGTGACTATAATGAGTATAGAGACAAATTGACTCTGGTGGACTGGGACCAGGTATTTGCAACCGATAATATAAATGAATGTGCTGATAAATTTACAGATTCCATCTTAAAAGCAGCTAAAGCTACAATTCCTAATAAAACAGTGACCATTAGACCTAACGAACCTGATTGGATAAACGCACAAATAAAACGTGAAATAAGAAAACGGAAACGCCTATTTAAAAACGCTCGACGTAAAAATACAAGTGTCACCTGGAACAAGTTTAAACAGAAACGAAATGAAGTGACCTTAATGATAAGAGAGGCCAAGAAACAGTACAACGATAAACTCACTAATGACCTGATAAATAGCAACACGAACTCCAAACGATGGCATAGATTAGTTAATCAAATTATTATCCCTCAAAACAATAAACAGCCAATCCAATTTCTTGAAATTGATGATGAAATTGTACAATCTGATCCAGAAATAGCAGAAACTTTAAACAAGTACTTTCTCGAGCAGTCAACATTAGATGACAGTCAAGCCTCACTCCCAGAATCCCACACTCCGAACTATGAATTACTTGAAAATATACTTATAACAAACGATGATGTAAGGGAAGCAATTAGTTTAGTGAAATCGAACAAGGCCCCTGGTCCAGACTATATAAGCCCCAGGCTGTATAAAGAAGGTGCAGACGTACTTATTCCTCAATTAAGGAAGCTATTTAACCTCTCTCTGGCAGTAAGAGAGTTTCCTGTTTCTTGGAAAATATCTAATTTAACCGCCGTTCACAAAAAGGATAGTCGCTCCAACCCCAGTAATTATAGACCCATTTCATTATTGAACTATGCTGGTAAACTAATGGAACGGTGTATACATAAACATGTATCTGAATACCTAATTGAACATTCTATCATTACGCCCTTTCAGTCCGGATTCCAGAGCGGTGATTCCACGGTAAACCAGCTTTTATATATTTGTAATGAAATATCTAACGCGCTTGATAACAATAAGGAACTAAGAATAGTATTTCTAGATATCAGTAAGGCCTTTGATCGTGTCTGGCACAAAGGTCTGTTGTACAAGCTTAAGTCAGTAGGTGTCTCTGGTAAGCTTCTTGATTGGTTCAGTAATTATCTATCGGACAGGTATCAACGTGTATGCATAAGAAACGTCACATCTTCATGGAAAAAGATTACTGCTGGTGTGCCCCAGGGCTCTATCCTGGGACCTCTGCTATTTATTGTTTTTATTAATGATATAGTAAATGATATCAATAGTCTCATAAGGCTTTTTGCAGATGACACTTGTATTTTCGAAATAGTTGACGATCCTGTTGCTTCCGCAGCGACTTTAAACGGCGATTTAAAGAAAATACTTGCTTGGGCAAAACAATGGTTAGTTTTATTCAATGCCCTCAAAACTGAGGTCCTTCTCATTTCCAAGAAAAGAATAAAATTATATCATCCTCCATTGTTCATGGGAGATACTCAAATAAAGGAGATCCCAAAGCATAAACATCTTGGGTTAATGATATCTTGCGATTTCTCATGGAATGATCATTTAAAAACTATACAAGAAAAGGCTTGCAAACGATTAGGGGCATTAAGGCGGCACAAATTTGCTTTAGATAGGTGTTCCCTGCTTAAGCTGTATACAACGTTTGTTAGGCCATTGTTAGAGTATGGCGACATAATATGGGATAACTGTAGTCTGGAAAATAAACGTAACTTAGAAAATATCCAGCTTGATGCTGCTCGAATACTCACAGGAGCTACTAAATTATGTAGTACACAAATGTTATATGATGACACTTGTATAGAACCATTAACGACTCGCCGCGAAAAACATAAATTATGTCAACTATATAAAATGGTGAATAATCTGACTCCTCCTTACCTACAAGAATTGATCCCTCCAAGAGTCCAGGAACAAACACGATACACTCTTCGAAATATTACAAACTTTGTGATACCTGCCTCCAGAACGACATACCATTTTAATTCCTTTTTACCATCGACTCTAAGAGAATGGAACTTGCTGGATCAAGATGTAAAAGAATCGGCCTCCTTACTTGTATTTAAGCATAAACTCAAGTCCCAACTACGAATTCCACCGATCTATTATAATACCATACAAACATCACGCCTGGGACAAATTCTGCACACACGTTTAAGGCTTGAATGCAGCTCCTTAAATCATCATCTATACAATAAAAACTTGGTTGCAAGCCCCCTCTGTTCGTGTGGAGCACCAGAAACATCATTTCATTTTTTGTTATCTTGTGTTCACTATAGTGACTTGAGACAGCGTTACTTTTCTGGACTCGGCCTGCCATTGACAGTAAACATACTATTAAATGGGAAAACAGATGAAAATGTAACCGTGAACAATGCCATCTTTAGACGCGTCCAGTTGTATATTTTGGCTACTAAACGGTTTAATTAAAGTCAGAGTGCCACCCTGCGACCACTCCTACCCGGCGCACTGACGTTTGGGCGGTGTCGCATCGGCGTCGATGCAACGCCATGGCGTTGTATCGGCGTTGGTGCGGTGTTGCCTGCGCGTTGTGTACCTGCTGGGCTAGGAATTTATCAGAACCAAGTTTGACAGTGCGTTCCACGGTGTTTGGCCTGATGGTTTCATGATCTCATTTAGTCATTTATCATCCTTTCTGTTTATGTTCATTATATTTTCATTTCTCTATTCAGAAACATATATAGTATGCGTTTAAATGATATGAACTAGTTATTCATGTTGTCACACAGACAAATTTTATTGCTGTGAACTTATTGATACCACAAGGAAATGAACTCTATAAGCCATAGGCTTCCGTTCAGATCCTTATACATTCCACATCTATGTATTTGTGTTGTTCATTTGCTAAAGTTTGAATAAAATATTGTTTAAACCAAATTGTAATCAAAACATGTAGAGTTCTTGTGAGTCGATTGTCTATGAGTGTAGGCAGGATCGTGGCTTAGTCTGTTTCGTTTAACCCTTAAATTCCTGCACTGTAAACAACAGTGGAGACCCTGATCAGACGCCGAGTTTTGCGGCGTCTGATGTGTCTCTACACTCTACACTGTTTGCCAAGCCCAACCCAGGTTTCCAGTCCAGATTCTATAGATAACCTTCTTACGCGACACTATTAAACCTCAAATAACAACATCATAATGTTGTTATAACTTGGGCCCCGTCAAGCGATTTTGGTACTTATCGCCTATGCGAGCAGCGAAGGTTCAGGCGAGCCTGCGCATCCGCGCAGTCTCGCCAGAACCTTCGCTGCTCGCTCATACAAGCAGTGAATCAAGAGGAAACTTCAGACAGAAAGCCATATCCCTGGCCCCTCTGAATGGCTGGGCATGCGCAGTTAAAATTTGTCATGACGGAATGGTCGAAGACACAAATTCGCTTGGCGGGGCTCACTTATGTCCAATACCATGGTAATAGAATATGTTCACAGCGATATGAAAACAAACAAACAAACAACAGAAAAAACGAGGCTATTTTCTATAAATAACTATTATCTGGAATATCTACAATTCAGTGATAGAGACGTGGACTTTAGCACTGAAGAGCATCTTGCGCTTGATAACTTTGGGTTGATTGATAAACAGTCGACCTAAAAACAGATTTTTCCATGACGTGACTCAGCTTTACAACGTAATTATTTTCCCATTTCAGTTAATGAACAATAATATACGAAATTCATGCAAAATATGAATAAAGATGAAAACTTAGACATTTCAGTAATAGCTAGGTTGGTTAATGGTAAAGTGATAAAGACGAAGCAAATCCATTAACCCGTTATTACATTGAAACCCGTAAAAGGAACTAGTACAAACCATTACCAAAACACACCCGTGCAACAATGTACATTTTTCATATCTCCAAAATGGCTACTTTTCTGATGAAAATCCGTGATATTTCTTTTATTAACACTGCAAAACGGGCCTCCGTGGCCTTGTGGTTAAGAGCGCTGACTCTTGATCATTAGGTCTCTCACCGCTGTGGTTCGAGCCTCGCTCGGGTCACACGTGAGACGCCAAGTTCTGCAAAGGAAGGTCAGGTGGTTTTTCTCCGGGAACTCTGGTTTTCGCCCACCTCTGATTAACGATCGGCTCGATATGAGTGAAATAATCTTGAAAGGGCCGTAAGACCGAAACCAACAAAAAAAAAAAAAAAATAACACTGCAAACATAGGTTTTGAGTGATCGTTAGAACCGCCTCATTGAGGCGGTTCTAACGAGTACCAACAACCTATGTTTTGAAGCTGAAATAAGACAAATAATGTATACCCCCGTACACCCCAGTTTTCTCTATATAAAGTGGGGTGTACGGGGGTGCTCATTTCACGGACTTGATCACGTGATGAGTGCGGGCCGTGATAATATATCGCATGATGCTGCGTTTGATCTGGGTCCACACTGTTACCTAACAGGAGTTTTCCACCCAAGAAAACAGTAGACCCGACACCCCTTAAATGGAAATAGCACTTGCCCAATGTAACAACAATGGAAGAGTCCATCCGTATATAATGGGTTAGATGCGTCATTCTATAATTAGATGAACCGAGACACATGAATAATATGACCTCAGACTTGTGCGTCAATTATAAACTCAGATCAGCCTGCATATTTGCGAAGTCTAGACCGGGACCTCCCCGGGTACAAGGTTTTTAACTACAGGGATGGTTGTATGTATTGAGGTTTTATTCAGAAGGTTTAACCCTTGTCGTGCTGAGCCCGGATATGCCTTATCTTTGAAACAATGTAGATCCAGATCAGATGGCTTCTGAAGAAGCCATCTGATCAGGCTCTTCATTGTTTGCCATCCAGTTTATGAATTTGTTGCAATAACTTGCATCAAGTAATCTGATTGGCTGAAAATCAGTGGTGGGCGTGACATATTTAAATATTCAGCAGGACAATGGTTAACTTCACAGCAGCTGGTGTTAAGGGAATGTGTGGCGGCTGCAAAAAAGTCTCCCTGTCCTTCATTATAGTGTGGGTTATATTTTCTAATCCTTTGGGATCATGGACGTCACTGCGGAATTCAGGAAATATTGAGGGTCACTGATGAGGCGTAATTGACTGAAATTAGCTAGTCTGGTCCAAAAAAATCTTGTACACTCCAAAAGTTTCAGATCTGTGCTGTCGTCCTTGCTTCCAAACAATTACGGCTTTTTCAGATCATTTATGTCTTCAGCAACACTATTTAGGTCATTTTGGAGACGTTGTTTCAAGTTGTGTGGGACTTTTTACCGGCACTGATATGGAATAACATCTCAAGCCTTGTCGACCAAAGAAACCGCTAGGGTTTATATGCAGGAACGGCCAACTCACACCAATTTTTCCACCCTGAGAGGTTTACCAGTACATGTACTCATGTTCGGTCGGTTTTAGTTCTGCGCGGAGGCACAATGCAACCCAGTCTATTTTTTCCAAGCCCCGGTGGGCGGGGCATTAGGAAAGTTTGTATTCTGATTAGTGGTACCAACACGTTAACAAGTCCATAGAAATAACACCCATACATTACGAAAACATGCCTATACAAATACATTGTAACATTTACCGCGAAAACAAAAACCCTGAAAACTTTAAGATGAAAAATTGTGATATTTTTTATTTCTGCTCAAAATATAGAGCAGAAACAAGAAGATAAGGTTTACCCTTGTAAACTCCAGTTTTACTATATGAAAGTGGGTCCAATGCAAGGGTGGCGTGTTTTCGTCACAAACCTCACTTTATACTGTAAAAAAACTGGTGTTTACAGGGGCATACGTTGTTCTTCTTATATCTGCTCCGAGTCATACATTGTGGGTATTCGTTAGAACCGCCTCATTCGTGGAAATAACACCCATAAACCTCACTTTATACAGAGAAAACTTAGGTTTACAGGGGTATATGTTATGTTTCTTATTTCTGCTCCAAATCATACAGTATGGCTTTCGTTAGAACTGCCCCTCTTATATGAGATGGTTCTAACGAGCATCTACAATCTATATTTGGAGCAGAAATAAGACTAATTTAATGTATTCATCTTGCAAATTCATATAAATGAATGGATTTTCGTTGAACATTATGCCACAAACAATGTGCTTCGCATAGAAAGTATTTGATTGATTAGAGGAATAAAGCCCACCCCACCCCACAAACACACACCTCAACATGTACACTATATAGATCATTTTGGAGAAGTTGCTTCTAATTTTCTGGGACTTTTGCCCGACGTTGAGATGAAATGACATTACGAGCGCTACCGCCCAATAAAGCCAATAGGATTTATGTACACGTGCATTGACACCACTTAGCCTGGGCAGGCTTAGACCTTCTAAGCGGTTTACCAGTCCTAGTGTGTGGTCAGATTCAATTTTGCGTGGAAGCACTATGCAGCCCAATTTATTTCTTCATGACTCAATGGGGCTATCGCATAGAAAGGAACAATTGTTTAATGAGCCAACCATTTTTTTTCAAATAATAATAATAATAATAATAATAATAATAATAATAATAATAATAATAATGTCTTTTTTAAAGAGGATAACATATTAAACACGCAGATACTTTCCTAACATATGATTCTCTTAGCTAATACGAGGACTGTTCAAATATGAATGCAACTAAGCACATAAAAAATGATTCCGTGATAGATTTCGATGAAAAATTTATTTTGTCCCCTCAAAGTATTCCCCTATAACAGATATACAAACTTTCAGTCTTCTGATCAAATCATTGAATGCATTTTGGTAGTCTTTTCGAGGTATACTATGAAGGCACTGGAATATTGCAGAGCCGAGTTGTTTGCGCTGTACAAATTTTCGACCAGAAAGGTATTTTTTCAGCCGCGGGGACAAAAAAAAGTCACACAGGGCAAGGTCAGGGGAATACGGGGGTGAGGGAGTTCAACAACCTTTTCCTGCTTCAGATAGTCTTGCACAATGAACGCCTTGTGCGATGATGCATTGTCATGTAGCAATCTGACATTGGCCAAACCAGTTGCGGGTCTTCGTTCTTTGAAATATTTCTTCAATTTTCGAAGAACTTTATTCTTGTAAAACTTCGCATTTATAGATTTGCCTTTAGGCACAGCAACCTGAATAGCAGGGCCCAGATTTGAAAAGAATATGGCATACATTACCTTCTTGACGCTCATGGTCCGCTTTGCAATGCATGGTCTTTTGCAATACTTTGTTGCCCATATTTTGTTCTGAATCTTTCGTTTTGGCTAAAATAAGTGAACCTATGTCTCGTCACCTGTGACGACATTAGCGAAAGACCGTGCATTGTAATTGGGAAACTTTTTAAGCAGCTTCTTGGCGCACTGAACGCGTGTCTTTTTCTGCTCATCTGTCAACAGATGCGGAATCCATCTAGCACATATCTTTCTCATTTTCAAATCCCCTTTCAGAATTGTATGAGCTGCTCCTAATGAGATGCCAACCATACTAGCTATTAGCCTAGTAGTGTATCGTGCATCGGTAGCAACTATTTCTTTCACTCTAGCAACCATCTTGGCAGATGTTGCTCTTTTCGGCCGACGATCATGTGGTGCATCTTCTGTTGAGCCTAGCCCACAGCTGGATTTCTTACACCAACGAAAAAACTGTCGGAAAAGACATTTCATTATGCCCATAAACCGAACATATTTCATCAAAAATGTCTTTGCACCGTATACCAAGAATACAACGACTTTTAATATAGGACCGTATTTCAACGGCGTACTCTGACCTTCTTCCAACCATGTTTTGTATTAGTATACAAGAGTAGACAGTATTTATCGAACGATATACATGGCTAAAGTGCACGGATTTTAACAGGTATGGTATCAATGTATAGGTAAAATGTTTTTCTACCCTGTGATATTTATTTCCAGGTGATTTTCGCATTAGTGCATGAGAAAACGTTCTACTTGCATTCATATTTGAACAGTCCTCGTATATACCGAGTCAAAAAAGTTCCTATACATAAAATTTCTCCTGTTACCATAGTTACTACAAATGTAAAACACACACAATTTGTTTTGTTTTAGCTAGAGGTCTCATTTTACCATGTAAAAGCTCAAGTGTTTTGTTTATGTAAACTTGCCAGCCTGGTCTATTGTTTTAAACACCCAAGGGGTAACTGTGACAATTTTACAGAATAAATCATTACAAAGGCCAAAATTTAACACCATTAAAATTACACTTAGCACAAGATTTCTTAACTTTGATACATGTGACCTTTTATTAGATACCCTGTGTGTCTATTCACAAAAGGTTTGTAACTTTAGTTCCATTTGTTAAGAGAAACAGATGATCACGTACAGGCCTCTGATTCTTTGAAGTTGTGTGCAAAATGCTGCTTTCAATTGAAACCCCATAGAAAATCGAAATTGGTGGTGCTACATGCCACATGAATTTTCTACATTGTTTGCCATCATGGTTAACAGCAATTGTGGCAACAAAGCACTCTTAAAAGGAATTGCAAAAATTGAATGACAGGTATAGGAATAGCAACAGTTTGAAAATTGCTATATTTTTAATTAAAAGGGAGATAATCTGAGAATTTCACAAATTAAACCCTTGATTGTGGTGCAAAATCATGAGATATTGTAAAAGTAAAGTACGTTTCGATGATCTTTTAACTCCGACAAAAATGATCATCTGCGCATGCGCAATGCCAAATTTCTTGCAAAACCTTTATAGACACATATTGCAAGACAACTCTTGAGCAGAATGCAAATGAATGCATTTTGTAGCTAAACGTCCGATTCGCATGTTTACAGAATGGCTGCCGGATAGCTGCTGGAATTTACCCGGAAGTTTGTATAGTTACTTTTTTGACCGGGTGTATAAAACTATTTTAGTTATCTATTCATAAAGCATTTAATAAAGTCTAGGAATAAAATGTTTGTTTGTGACAGTAATTAAAAGTTGGATATGTGTTCTTAAATAAAACTGAAAACACAATTGTTTTTCTTCATTGATAAGAATTGTTATAATGCATATGATAAAACATGTCTGAAATAAAAGCTTAACATTTGAAGCCAAAAAACTATGACAGTGATGGCAAAAAGTCCATTATGATAAAAAAAATAATAAAAGAAAGTCACTGTAAATAGCAGATATATAGGGTCCCCACTTCAACGTTCGTACTCGATATGCACCAAGCGACGCTTGCCACAGCTGGAGCAAGAAATATGTGGCGGAATATAAGAATCTTATATGTGTACGAGGGGTGGATGGAAAAATCCGTCCATAGGGTCACTGTCCGGCATCATGAGGCTTGCCGAGTGATGCCGGCCAGTGATCCCGAGGGACGGACTTTTCAATTCCACCCCTCTCACCCACATATGATTGTTTTTCTTGCATACCTTCCATTTCTTAGCGTGGATGTTTAATGCCGTGGTCATTTCGGTTACCGACGTCCGCCATATTGTGTTGAGACTACAGGAATGTTTAGTGACGTCACGTAACGTGCTGTGACGTCAACCTTAACGACAGCGCATGTGAGGTCGTATTCAACCACTGCAATTATCAAACACGCGAGAATATTCGATTTGGGGTAAGAACACTAGGGTTAGAACAGAATTTCTATCCCAAGCTAAACTATGGATTGCCTTATGTGGTGTGCAAGAAACCAACAGCACACGCCCCACAACAGCGCTGAGCGCATCCGCGGTGCATGCTATGTACGGCACACAGAGTTCCACGAGCCACAGGAGACTAGCTTTATTGTTATGCCAGAAATGAGAAATTCGATGGACATTCGGTGGACAGGTGTTCAGCCTGTGCATTAGCGCGAGTTGGCCAGTACATTTATGCTTCAAGTTGCTGCTACTAGTTTCTATATACATTTGCTCACAGAAATCCTATACACTGTACATACGTGTCAGGTTCTATACTAGTCTAGCTCCTAGACCTTGATGTGATATTGACCAATGACCAACCTTCCTGTGTGTTTTTATCAAATATGAAACCTTGTTAGACTTTAATCTTGTCTCAGACATCAAGGTCGGATATCTTCCCAAGATAATAAAACAAGTTCCTATTAGAGAGTGAAAAAGAAGCAGAAGAATATTAACTTTAAAATATGATATCCGACTAATAGCTAGTCTAGTTCTATACCTACGTACTCAGATGTTAACAATTATCATGGTCATCTACGCATTGGGCCTAGTTGTCATTGCGATAACATATCAGTGTGAAAAAGTGCATTTCTTCATATCTCATAAACAGTTTTTTTTCTGATGTTTACTTGTTAATGTCACAAACATATGTTGTGGGAGCTCGTGAGAACCGCGTAGAAGCCGCTGTGGTGTAGTGGTTACGCTACTCGCCTTGTAAATCGATCCCGGGCTTCTCCAGACTTTCGGATGAGTCTTTAAACCGAGGTCCCGTCTCCGTATTACCTTAGCAGTTGGTGGGACGTAAAACTCAAACACACCCATTCACTCGTTAGAACCGCCTCTTTGGGGCGGTTCTAGCGAGTGAGTGAGTGTGTTTGAGGCAGTTCTAACGAGCACCCACAACCTATGTTTTTGAGAAGAAATAAGAAAAATAATGTATAGCACTGTAAACCCAAGTTTTACTATATAAAAGTGGGGTTTAAGGGGATCAAATTATACAGGCGCGTTTTCGTAGTGCAAATGCCATAAGCCTAGCCAAAAATCTATTCTTGATACTTTGTTTTAAAGATTCCTGTTGACAATGCATTGCATAAATGTAAGTGTGACAAGGAATAAAGAAACTAAAACCCATATCCTGCACAACCCCTAAGAGTTTTAAGTCTCTAGCGGTTTCCAAAACAGACGGACAAACAGGATAAAACAATTTGTCCTTTCTATTCCATTAGGTGCACAGGCTCATATGAAAATGCTTCCATGACAATTATGACCGGAAATTTGTAATACTTTTTCCACATCTTCAAAGAATACGGGTGCTCTAATATGTTCTTTTCATTTTTAATGACAGATTCCATCTGTCTATTCGTGCTGCGCTGCACGTTTAAAGTAATTCAGGCTTTTTCTTCCGGCTTTGACCGCCATAGAAATATGAGTCCGCACAAAATGCAGTCCGGTTTGGCGCAGTAATCCAAATTGTACAAGCGTATTAGTTATCCTGTAAGCGTAATACAAACCTTTGAAGCAGACGACTTGACGATTCAGCATTTCATATTAATCAGCTGCATCATGCGACGGGTTTGGCGAACGGACTGTATACCCAGATCATTGCGACGTCTGCTCAACAGTCTGCTCAGATTATACACTGTTTTCTATCAGTGCTGTCAATATTTAATCCTTAAAGACCAGCCTGCTGTTGGACCAGGTCAGCTGTAGACAAGAATATTAATGTGTTTTCTTTTTGACTTTCGAGGTCAAGTTTAGGTCAGTTACAACTTACGAGTGTATATATTGACTTTGCGTGGAGAAATTGAAAAGAAAGGCTGTCCCTTTCAACCCTGGAATATGGTACAGATACTTAGTGTAGGTCCTGTGATATAATTCTAGGTGCCATATATTTAGCAGAATGGACGAGCCCAACTTCAGTGATGGAAGAGTGCACTCCAGAAACCTAAGGCAGTGAATACATCAGAGCACTGACAACACTCATGCCGATTGTTTCTAAATGCAGGCTGGTCATGAACGGGGACTTGGACTGTTTCGTTTAAACTTCAGATGTTAGTAACTAATGCAAAAAGTGTAGAACAAGATCAGCACTGTGTTGTGTGGCTTTTGAACTGAGTTTACATTGTTTGCCAGATCCAACATTTGATTCATGTGCAGATTTTACAGATAACACTTACATGTACCCAACACTGACAAACGACACGGCCATGTTTGAGTTGATTGTTTTGCATTCGACCCGAAGTTGATAATAAGAAAAACGCTTCAGTGCAAATGTCTACGTGACTATCACTGACTTGTCAGAATAACTTTTTGTCTTGTAGAAAATAGCCGCAGTGAGATCGGGGTATTCCATAAGACGGAAGAGAGTTATCCTGGAATCATAGGGTGAGCTTGGCAAACAGTGTAGACCAAGATCAGACGCTGCCGAGCGCGTCTTCTTATCAAAATCTTCACTATTTGTTTGGAATTTCAGAGTTAAATGAAACAGTTTAAATCTCAGCCCAGGCCTATTACTCCAATCTAGAGCCCACACTCTAAGTGCTTTGATTCTGAAACCAAACGATTACAACACACTTAGGCACCATGTCCTTAAGCTAAAAAGATTAAATCAATCAACCGTGACGTCTGGTTACCAGTCCGGCCACGTCGATCCTTTGCACCAACCTCTCACCATTACGGATAGAAACCACATGTTCAGGATCAAACTTTTGATGTGTAATGTAAGGTCGTGCCTAGAATAGAAGAAACTGAAATTTGTTCTCAAAAAGCATTTAGTGAGAGCGTATTGCAACATTTTTCATTAAAGGATCGTAAGCGTGCCCCTGGACAGTTAGAAGCTGGTCGGAAAGCGGATGACGTTGACTCTGATTTTGGGTGCCACATGTGTGTGATCTATCGTCTATTGGAGTGACATCTTACTATATACAGAATACGCTAGTGGACGTCGATGTAGCGGAAGACCGACGTCCGTACGTCAAGATCGATTCGACCGTTAGACGCATATGCGAAACAGATTTCCGTCGGCAGCTGCTACACTGCAACTGTAGATAAACAACTACCGACTAATAAGCACTGACACTGTTCGTCGCCCTTATGCGAAGCACGTTTGAGAGAGAGCTAGATGTCCCTGTCGTGACCAAAGTTAACGCGTCAACACAGTACGGAACACTTACGATAGTGCATGAAATACGTAAATTGGCGTCTTAGCGACTGACATATGCGTTTCAGTGACAAATCGCACTTCAGCGTGAATCACGCCAATTGTCGTTTCCGGGTGTTTCGACGTATAGGTGTAAGCTATGCCGAGGCGATGCGTGCGTAACAGAGCATGCCATATCGGGTGAAATAAGCGTAATTGTGTGGCGAGCTATTGCGTGTAGTTAGCGCACGCAGCTTTGTGTCATTAAGAACATTCAAGATCATAGATGAGACGTTGATTGAACAGCGAGACGTTACATCAATCAAGTGCTTCGGTCTCACATGGTTCCATTTATTTGTGTACGCTCAGAATCCGGGATATCTTATCCAGCAGGATTACGAGCGGAAACATAGTGCTGTTCTTACTCAAAAATGTCTTCAAGCCAATGGAATTTATGTACTGGACTAGCCAGCCTTTCTCCTCCGATCTCTTTCCTATAGAGTATCTTTGGGTAGAGGTGTCCACAACCGAGCAGACAAAAACTGTTACTCATGGACAGTAGCATTGTTAAAACTTGAATTTTAATGTTTGGTTTTGAAAATGTAAATTGTTTCTTTCAAAAATTTGAAACAGCGAAGGGCGTGTCATAATACCACCGGTCTTTAGACATCTGCAAACATATCATATATTGGAATTTCCAGAACTACCTTTCTAAATTTTAAGCTCTTTTTAGAAAGGTTTTCTGTAAGTTTTCACAGTGTTATGATTTTCTCATAGAATCTGTCATTCCAGTGCCTTTGGCGCTTTGATTGATTAAGAGGAATGGGAACACCTGGCAGATTTCCGCCATTTTTCAAAGGCAGATAACTTTCTGGGCTTCCTGATCGCTTTTATATAAGCCCTATCCCACGGAAAAGGGATCTACTCTTAAAGGAAAGAATTTCCTTTAATTGTTGCCCTCCTTGACATGGGAGACAAAAATACTTTTGCAGGAATTGCCTCCCCTGAAAGTGTTCCCATTCCCCTTAAATTCTACAAGTCATAACGAAAACACGCCTATTTTATATTTACCCCCTGAATCCCACTTTTATACAGTAAAACTGGGGTTTACGGGGATATATATTGTTTGTCTTATTTCTTCTCAAAATCATAAGAGGGTGGGTACCCATTAGAACCGCCTCACCGCCCACAATCTATGTTTTCAGCAGATATATAAAACATATCAGGATTTTTATCAGAAATTTTTAATTTTTTGGTGGGAAAATTTTTCCAATATATTTGAATAGGCGCGATTTCCTAATGAAACAATAAATGTAATAATGAACCAGGTTCACAGACATCACGAAAACACGCCTATATAGTTTTGACCCCCTTGAACCCCACTTCTATATAGTAAAACTGGGGTTTCCGAGGGTATACCTTATTTTTCTTATTTCTGCTCTAAAATATTGATTGTGGGTACTCGTTAGAACCGCCTCGATGAGGCGGTTCTAACGAGTGCCAACAATCTATATTTTGAGCAGAAATAAGAAAAATATCACGATTTTTCATCCTAAAATTTTCATTTTTTCGGCGATAAAGGTGACAATGTATTTGTATAGGCGTGTTTGCCTAATGGAAAGATCATGTTTGCGGTTGCAGAAATTAACATGAACCTTCATGCGTAATGTGGCACAATGGCTTGGCGTCATTTTTTACGAGCAGTAAGTGTTCTATTTACAGATCATGTCTGACAGACAAGGCAATTTCAATACTGAAGCGACGAACAGATTCATTCGTGAATTTCCGGGGAAACACCCTGAACCGATAATTGAGTTACTACCAGATATAGCGAGATTTCAAGACGGTAATAATACCTTGGTGCCGAACGGATTTAATCATGACATTTATGATTTTCCGGGAAAACACCCTGAATCGATATTTCAGTTACTCCCTCATATGCTACCAGATACGAGATTTCAAAACTGCATTTATCCAAATTAGCCTGAAAGAAATTTTCTAACATCAACGTAAACAATCTTTCAAGAAAGCAATACAATTTTTCTAATATACATGTATATAAAATTATCAACATTTTGAAATATGGACAACAATCTGTCAGTATATAAACAAAGAATGTGTCTTCTGTAACTTCAGTTAATCTCAATGGAGCAGGGAATACCAATGTGTTTAAAAATAATCTTCGTATAAGACTATCTCCTCCCAGGTCTCCCGTCCTTCGAAAATATACTAATCCGTGGAAAAGAAGTGAAATGTATCCTAGTATTTCTAAGTGCAATGCCAAGAGATGCAGATGCTATTTGCATTTAAGCACTGCGTCTACCGTTACTTCATCTGTAAACGGTAGACGCTTCTCTGTAGTTAACATGTCTGATTTGACATGACAGTCTACAGATTTAATTTATATAATTACATGACGTGCTGCAAACTGTAATATGAAGTACGTCGGCCAAACTAACCGCATGCTTAAAACTAGATTGAACGAGTATTATCGTAGAATGAGTAAGCCTAAGAAAACTGACACTTTCTTGTACCGTCACTTTCGACGTACAGGTCATTCTGTAAATATCATTGTTATACAACCAGTGGAAAAACTTTACTACAATGCGAATTCTATATATAGATTCAAAATTATCAAAAGACATGAGGCTGAACTGAAATGGATTAAATCTTTACAGACCCCTTTTCCACTGGGATTTAATGACAACATTTATCATGAGGGTAATATTTCCAGAATGCCGGACTTTGATATTTTCTTGCTCCTGGAATGTCGAAAACGCAGAACTAGATCTCACGGCACCAGGAAAAATGGTAACTATAAACGTAAATTACATACTTTTAAACGTAACAATACTAGACTGAAGTGACTGTCAATTATATTATTAAATCATGGACGCCACTCTATGCTTTCATTTCTAAGTGTATTACCCGTTTCTGTTTTACGTCTTCTGGACACCGAGGCGAATAAATTCTACGATAGTTCTAATCAGTTATATGATGCGGCTCTCTTAACTAGAGGCTATACTCAGCATACTCTCCGTCCTTACATTGATTCTGAAATCAAGCATAAACGCCATTTCTTCAAAATATCCTTCATTAATAAGGGTATGGATTTTATAGATTTGCCCGGAATTTTCGTGAGAGCGCGATGCTTTCTTCCATTCCTACTTATTTTCAAAATACAGAAACACCTATAATTTACTATAAATATAACAAACCTGTTAGATCTATCATTTTTAATTTCAAAAAACTTGTTTCAGATCTTGATATTGATACTAATACTCCTGATTCATGTGATTGTAAAAACTCAGTGTATTGCTATCCTGCTGCTGGTCATGTAATTACTGGCAATTTGAAAATAATTCCTGATTCTAGGATAAGGAATATAATTTCTAAAGGACCGAAATATCGGTTTCCTTCTAAAATTGATTTCAGTAAATGAAGAGATGAAATCGCTGCTGCCTTGAATGAATTCGGTAATCGATGGTGTAAACGAGAGTATGTTGAGCATAAAGCCCTTAAGGACTGGAAACTTAGCATTTTAAAACTAGTGAATAAACGCATTTCTTTCTATTCGCAAAATACTAACTTATTACCTCCTAAGCCTAAGACGTCTTTACGTCATCTTAAACTAGGTATTCAAGAATTTCATAAGAAGTTTGTTTTTGCCCCTGCAGACAAGGCCGCTAACAACGTCGTCGTTGTGTGACGGCTCCATTATGTTAACACGCTTAAGCAGGAGCTTGGTGGTACTAAGGCCTATGAACTTCAGCCTTTAGCTGAAGAGAGAGCTATAGTAGATGAACATATTTGTCATTCAGCCACCAAGTTTGCTGTGTGTGTTACAGAAGACCAAGACAAGCTTCATACGCTATACTTGTTACCTAAACTTCATAAAAGACCTTACAAAGCACGGTTTATTGCAAATTCTAGCTCTTGCACTACAACTGAACTTTCTAAATTATTAATTTCCTGTCTTACTGCTATTAAAACGCATGTGATTTAATACTGTGATAAAGTCTTTGAAAGATCAGGAAGAAATCTGTTTTGGTCTATAAAAAATTAGAATGAGGTTTTAAATAAATTGAAATCCAGACGTTTTCGTGCTTCACGTCTGTTTACTTACGATTTTTCCACTCTTTACACTACACTTCCTCATAATCTTATAAAAGAAAAGCTTAATGATTTAATTGAATGGGCTTTTCACAGAGAAGATTCTCTCTATCTTACATGTAATGTCAGAAATGCATTTTTCACTTCTAAAGAGCATAAGAATTATACACTTTGGTCATGTCAGAAAGTGTGTGATGCCCTCGCCTTTCTACTTGACAATATTTATATTAGATTCGGTACTAAGTTATTTAGACAAATTGTGGGTATTCCGATGGGTACGAATTGCGAACCTCTTGTGGCTGATCTGTTCTTGTATTGTTATGAAAGAGACTTCATTTTGTCGCTTTCCATTGATAACCAATCTGAAATTATTGAAGCTTTTAGCTCTACTTCTAGATATTTAGATGATTTATTAAATATTGATAATACCTATTTTGATGGTTTGATCAGTCAGATTTACCCCCTAGAACTTCAGTTAAATAAAGCAAATTCTTCTGATACCGAGGCCCCGTTTTTGGATTTACATCTATCTATTGTAGATGGATTTGTTTCGTGCAAAATTTATGATAAACGCGATGACTTTGATTTTGAGATTGTAAATTTTCCTTTTTTGGATGGTGATGTTCCTCGTGCGCCATCCTATGGCGTTTATATTTCGCAATTAATTCGATTTGCTAGAGTGTGTAGTCATGTAACTGACTTCAACACTCGTAATAAATTATTAACGGCTAAACTTCTTAATCAGGGTTATCGGTACCATAAACTACGCAAAGCCTTTTCAAAATTTTATAGACGCCATTCTGATTTAATTTCTAAATTCAATATTGGACTTAAATCTCTTCTGCAACAAGGTCTATCGGAACCCGAATTTTATGGTGACTTAGTATATAAATTCAGAAAAATATATAACCGCAATGACTTAAGCACCCAATTTCGTAAAATCATTCTTCGATATAAAAAGATTGGGTACAACATGGATATTATACGACAGACTGCATGCATGGTAGTTAACCCAATCACGGTTGGCAACTTTGCTTCCCTCTTTAATTGCACGCCGGTGGGTCAGGCTTCAGATTCTATGACGGCTCCAACGTAAAGGCTTATTGAAAATTAAAGAGATAATGTTGGTTGGTGCCTGATGCTCTGTCTCTGGTCGGGCTCATCGGAGTCTAACTGTTGGTTTTCTTTTGCTCCAGCATTTCAGTGGTTTCTTGCTGTCGAGTCCTCACCGTTGTCTCACCTCTGTGGTTCTTTGATTTCTGTGTTCACGGAGATGTTGCACTGATGAGTTAGGAGGCCTTCATGCGGACTGAACAAATTATTTGTCTAAATCGCGACGGAAGTAAGGGCGAGGATTGTGGCCACGTAAAATCGATTTAAGCCCCCCAGTGGAAATCTTCCACTGACCTTTCCAAGGCGGCTCTTCTGTGGCGATTTATTTATGTTGTTGTTTGTTACTTACTTTGTGTATCACTTGGGTCTTTTAATTTTGGATGGCCATATGACCATTTTGTGGGAAAGTAACTGTCCATATGGCCTTCCTTTGTTTAGGTTTCCATTATGGTCTGGTCGCTTAATGTTTGTATTTCTTTCCCTTTGGTGTCTTTTATGGATGGAGTAAGTTAATTGTATCAATTCCTGATCTTTGTTTTACTTCTACTTTTCATGTTGTCGCTTTCCATTGTTAACCAATCTGAAATTATTGAAGCTCTTAGCTCTACTTCTAGATATTTAGATGATTCATTAAATATTGACAATACTTACTTTGATGGTTTGATCAGTCAGATTTATCCCCTAGAACTTCAGTTAAACAAGGCAAATTCCTCTGATACCGAGGCCCTCTTTTTGGATTTACATTTATCTATCGTAGATGGATTTGTTTCTTGCAAAATTTATGATAAACGTGATGGTTTTGATTTCGAGATTGTAAATTGTCCTTTTTGGACGGTGATGTTCCTCATGCGACATCGTACGTGGTTTATATTGCGCAAATAATTCGATTCGCAAGAGTGTCTAGTCATGTATCCGACTTCAACACTCGTAATAAATTGTTAACCGCTAAACCTCTTAATCAGGGGTATCGGTATCATAAACTAAGAAAGCCTTTTCTAAGTTTTATAGACGTCATTCTGAATTGGTTTCAACATTCAATATTGGACTTAAAGCACTTCTGCAACAAGGCCTATCGGAACCCGAATTTTATGGTGACTTAGTATATAAATTTAGAAAAATACATGCCTGTAATGACTATAGTATCCAATTTCGTAAAATCGTTCGTCGATATATAAAGATTGGGTACAACACAGATGTTATAAAACAGACTGCATGCATGGTGGTTAACCCAATCACGGTTGGCAACTTTGCTTCCCTCTTTGATTGCACACCGGTGGGTCGGGCCTAAGATTATATGACGGTTCCAGCGTAAAAACATAAATGGAATTTTATTTTATTTTAGTATTCTTTATGTTGGTTGGCACCTGATGCTCCGTCTTTGGTCGGGCCCCTCGGAGTCTTACTGTTGGTTTTCTTTTGCTCCAGCAACTCTGTTGTTGTATGCTGTCGAGTCCTCAACCTTGTTTCATCTCTGTAGTTGTTTTGATTTGTATGTTCTCGGAGATGTTACACTGATGAGTTAGGAAGTGTTCATGCGGACTAAACAAAATTAGTGTATACCGTGACAGAAGTAAGGGCGAGGATTATGGCCATGTAAAATCAATTTAAACCCCCACCCCAGTGGAATTCTTTCCACTGACCGTTCCAAGGCGGTTCTTCTGTGGCGGTTTATTTATGTTGTTGTTTGTAACTTACTGTGTGTATCACTTGTGTCTTTTTATTTTGGATGGCTATTTTGTGGGAAAGTAACTGTCCTTATGGCCTTCCTTTGTTTACGTTTCCATTATGGTCTGGTCGCTTCAAGTTTGTGTTTCTTTCCCTTTGGTGTCTTTGATGGGTGAAGTAAGTTAATTGTATCGATTCCTGATCTTTGTTTTACTTCTACTTTTCATGATGTCCCTTTCTGTTGAAAAGTAATCTGAAGTTATTGAAACTTTAGCTCGATGTCTAGATATTTGGATGATTTATTTAATATTGACAATACCTACTTCGATGGTTTGATCAGTCAAATTTACCCTTCAGAACTTCAGTTAAATAAAGCTTATTCTTCTGACACTAAAGCCCCGTTTTTGGATTTAAATTTATCTGTTTAAGATGGGTTTGTTTTATGCCAAATTTATTATAGACACGATGGTTTTGATTTTTTGCGATTATAAAGTTTGCTTTCTTGTATGGTGATGTTTCTCGTGAAGCATCCTAAGGAGTTTATATAAGCCCCGCCAAGCGAATTTGTGTCTTCGAGCATTCCGTCATGACACATTTTAACCGCGCATGCCCAGCCATTCAGAGGGGCCAGGGATATGGCTTTCTGTCTGAAGGTTCCTCTTGATTCACTGCTTGTATAAGCGAGCAGCGAAGGTTTTGGCGAGACTGCGCGGATGCGCAGGCTCGCCTGAACCTTCGCTGCTCGCATAGGCGATAAGTACCAAAATCGCTTGACGGGGCCCATATATCGCAATTAATTCGATTTTCCAGACTTTCTAGTCATGTAACTGACTTCAACACTCGTAATAAATTATTAACTGCTTAACTTCTTAATCAGGGTGCTCTCCATACTTTTCTTATTTCTGGATGGATTTTGAAATTACTGTGTAGAAATGATTTCCATCATGAGACAATGTGTCGCGTGCAAAAACCAGGTCCGTACCTCTAAGATCAAGGTCATACTTAGAGGTCAATGTCAAAAAAGGGTCCGAAACTTAAACGCAGTCAATAACTTTCTTATTTCTGGATGGATTTGTAATTACTTGGCAGAAATGTTGGCCATCGTGAGACAATCTGCCACAACCAATTCCAAGGTCCTTACCTCCAAGGTCAAGGTCATGATTAGATGTCAAATATGAAAAAGGTCCAAAACTTAAACACCGTCAATAACTTTCTATGGATTCATACGGATACAGACATATTTTCAGGCGAGGGCATCCGTGTCCAATGGACACATTTCTAGTTTTAATTAATGTCGGTTAGTGCCTTATGCTCTGTTTCTGGTCGGACTCACATGAGTTCAAATGTTGGTTTTGTTTTGCTCCAGCATTTAATTTATCTCATGCTGTCGAGTCCTCGTCGTTGTTTCATCTCTGTATTCGTTTGATTTTTATGTTCTCGGAGATGTTGCACCGAATTAGAAATCCCTCACTGTGATGCGGACGGAACAGTCTTTTCACTTAGTTTAAACAACATTTTATTTACTTCTTTTCAATTGCAAATATATAACAAGAATATAACATATTAGAAAGATCAACAGGATTTGAAAACAAGCAAGGTTGCTTATACTAATCATCTCTCTTTTTACTTAACCACAACAGAACCAAAGGCGAGGATTGTAGTAAAGTAAAATCGATTTAAGCTCGCTAGTAAAAAAACCTTTCTATTTACTGACATCACGAAAACATGCCTATATAATGTTGACCCCCTTGAACCCCACTTTTATATAGTAAAACGGGGGTTTCCTGGGTATACCTTATTTTCTGTCATTCCTGCTCAAAAACATAGATTGTGGGTACTCGATAGAACCGCCTCGTCGATGCGGTTCCATCAAGTCCCCGCAATCTATGTTTTGAGCAGAAATAAGAACCAGAATACTGTCGATGGCGCGTCATCGCAAATCCCCACGCTTTCTAAAGAGGGGCCAAGTACCGAAAACCCCTCACCCTGGGCACTAATTTGACCCCAAGGTCAAAATATTACCTATATTATATTCTACTAATCATGCACTTCAATTTGATATGCCACATGACTATGTTCCAACAAAATTAAATTTTGACCCTTTGACCCCTCCCCCAGGGCTCCAATCTGACCCCTGGGACAAAATTTTACTTGTATTGTATTCTACCAATCACCCCCTTCAATTTGATATTCCATATGACTATATTCGGTAAAATTTGAATTTGACCCCCTGACCCCCAAGTCCGACCCCTTGGGCATGACCCAGGGGTCGCAGCCAAAATCCCGTTCAATATGTCTTACATATATCATTAATCATTACTTATGCAAAGTTTGGTTTCAAAATATATAAAATTGACTTTGAAATTGAATTTAATTGATATTTGACCTTTTGACCCCTCCCCAAGGCCCCTGGGGGGCGGGGCCAAAAATAAATGTGACGTTGCACGCCCTCATCATGTAAGGAAGCTGTGTACCGAATTTGGTTACATTCTGACCAGTGGTTTAGGAGGAGATAGTGTGACGGACGGACGGACGGACGGACGGACGAACGGACGGACGCACGGACGGACGGACCGACGGACAGACGGTCAGATGGACAGACGGACGGAGGCGTTCACAATATCCCCAAACCGTTTTTTTAAAAGCGTGGGGATAAAAATATCACAATTTTTCATCATTAAATTTTCATTTTTTCGGCGATAAAGGTGGCAATGTATTTGTATAGGCGTGTTTGCGTAATGGAAAAGATGATTCTTTTGTTGTGGTTTGTTATTGTTTTAGTTCGTCTTCGCATATATGGATCGCTAATATCTACTCAGTTTGGATAGCCATTTGACCATTTTGTGAGAAAGTAATTGTCCTTTTTGGGTCAATTGGTTTACAATCGACCCAATGTTATAAAGGACAGAAACTGAATACGTGCTGTTGTCCACGTGACTATCGAAATCAATGTAACGTATTTATAGAAAATAGAAGAGTTAGTTCAGCGTGTTGCGTAAATGGGTTATCTGTAAAATCTGGGCTGGAATCATGGTTTGGGCTCGGCAAACAGTGTAGACCCAGATCAGACGCCGCAGAATGTGGCGTCTGATCAGGGTCTACACTGTTTGCTTGCAGTACAGGCATTAAAGGGTGAGCCACCAAAAAAAAACAAAAAAAACAACAAAAAAACGCAGCGTCTGATCAGGGTCTACATGGTTTGCTTACAGCACAGGAATTTAAGGTTTAATGTCTAAGTGTAAGTCCTCGTTCCAAATCTACACTCGGAGACAATCGACCTACCAGTGCTGTCAGTGCTTTGATTTGTTTTACCGCTTGTGGCGTATTCATTATGGTGAACTTGTCTTATGTTTGTGTTCCTTGGCCTAAGATTTGTGTTCCTTTGCTGTTGGTGTCCTTGATGGGAGGTGTGAAGTAACAGCATCAATTCCTGATCATTGTCATCACTTCTATTCAACAGCTGCATTGCCATTTGACGGCCCCCGCCCATCGGGGCTTGAAGAAATAGATGGGCTGCATGATACTTCCACGCAGAGCTGAAACCGACCCGCACACAAGTACTGGTAAACCACTTAGAGGATCTAAGCCTGCCCAGGCAAAGCGGTGCGAGTCGGCCCGTCCATGCTAATAAATCCTATTGGTTTCATCGGGCGACAGGGCTTGAGATGTCATTTCATCCCTATGTCGGGTAAAAGTCCCACAAAATTGGAAGCAACCTCTCCAAAATGACCTTTAGAGTGTTGACGGGGACGATAAACCTCAAATCAAACAAAGAAAGCATTGTCATTTGAGGATGCTGACGGAAACCCCTAAAGGGGTACCTTGGCGAACAGTACAGGGTCTGCATTGTTAGCTAACATAATTTTCAGTCAAAAATAGAATAAAAACGACAAAAAAGGCATGACACCCCTTATATGACTAATGGTCTTGTCCAACATATAGCAGTGGAAGAGTCCACCAGTATACATTGGGTTAAGGGCGCAGTACACGAGTCAGCTCTTGGTCTCTAGACCATTTCTATGCCAATGCCTTTACCAAACTCTAAACAGTTGCTTTTGACGAGGACCATCGCGAAAACACGCCTACCGTATTCGCCCTAATTACCGCACATGCTCCTATAAGCGCACACCAAAGCTATTTTTGAAAAAATATGCATAAGCGCACACCTTACAGTAACCTCCCATTGAAGCTTTCACAGGAAATCTATAAAAACTTACCGTTATTTGTTCAACAGTGAAGGCAAAGCAACTGCATTTCTGTCAAATTCATTCGACAGCTCTAATACACACTTTAATTTGTGTGCGCTTAATACGTTGATTTTTCACCACGATTTTTTGACACGATTTTGAAAAAAACTAAGCGCACGGTGCGGTAATTAGGGCGAATCCGGTATATAAGTTTTGACCCCCCTTGAACACTACTTTTATAAATTAAAACTGGCGTTTCCGGGAGTATACCTAATTTTTCTTATGTCTGCTCTAAAATATAGATTGTGGGTACTCGTTAGAACCGCCTCGATGAGGCGGTTCTAACGAGTACCCACAATCTATATTTTGAGCAGAAATAAGAAAAATATCACAATTTTTCATCATAAAATTTTCATTTTTTTTCGGCGATTAAGGTGGCAATGTATTTGTATAGGCGTGTTTTCGTAATGGGATCACTCTTAACATGCAGTTACAGGTGCTTGGCTAGTATATTCTGCTGGACAAGTTTTTTTTTTGTTGTTGTTGTTGTTGTTTGAGGTTTCACGTCCCCATCAACACAGTATTGGTAATTTTGGAGACTTTGCTTCCAATTTTGGTGGACAAGTAGCTCAGAAATCAAAATGAAAATTTTCTGATGAAATTCCGTGATATTTTTCTCACTGCAAACATAGGTTGTGGGTACTATTTAGAACAGCCCTGATGATGCGGTTGTAACGAGTACCAACAACCTACGTCGTGGAATAGAAATAAGAAAAATGATGTATACCTCCGTAAACCCCAGTTTTCTCTATATAAAGTGGGGTTTGGGGTGGGTGGGTTGGTGTTCATTTCAAGGCCTTGTTCGCGTGATGAAATACGAAACACATTTATAATACAGAACACCAGTCGGCCCCCGCCCATAGGGGGCTTGAAGAAATATATGGGTTGCATGATGCTTCCACGCAGAGCTGAATCCGACCCGCACACTAGTACTTGTTTAAAACGCTTAGAGGATCTAAGTCTGTCCAAGAACCGCGGTGCGAGGCGGACCGTCCATGCTAATAAACCCTATTGGTTTCATTAGGCGACAGGGCTTGAGAAGTCATTTCATCTCAATGTCGGGTAAACGTCCCACAAAATTGGAAGCAATGTCTCCAAAATGACCTTTACAGTGTTGACGGGGGACGTTAAACTTCAAATCAAACAAACAAATACACTAATAATGGCACTAATAGCGACCCTCCTTGGCTCAAACTACCGCTGTCTCGAACAAATACCATGGTTCGAAAAGGTGTTCGAGCCACCAAAGTTCCACCAGTAGAATTTCGATGTCTCGAACACCGATGGCTCGTTTACCATGGCTGATTTGAACCCGTTTTTGTGTCCCTAGGGAAATCCTCTACTTAAGAAGTAGTTTGGGATAATTAAGGAGATTTTCCCTTTTTATCTTGCAAATGTACGCTGTGTGTACTCATTTGAATCGCCTGGATGAGGCGATTCTAATGAGTACACACGTCATACATTTTTTGTTATAGAAAACCGAAAAGACGTCCCGACATCAAGCCCGTTATGCATCCTGGCAGTAAACATACCCCTGTCTCGAACAGATTTTCCTGGTCCAAAAGGTGTTCGAGCCATTGGTTGTATTATTTTGTTTGTTTGATTTGAGGTTTAACGTCCCCTTCAACACTATATAGGTCATTTTGGAGACTTTACTTCCAATTTTCTGTGACTTTTACCCGACCTTGAGATGAAACAGTGACATCTCAAGCCCTGTCGTCCAATGAAACCAAAAGGGTTTATTAGCATGGACGGTCCGACTCGCATCCCTTTGCCGGGGCAGGCTTAAATCCTATAAACGGTTTACCAGTACTAGTGTGTGGTCGGTTTCAGCTCTGCGTGGAAGCATCATGCAGCCAATCTATTTCTTCAAGCCCCAATGGGCGGGGTCCTTGGTTGTATTAAGGTCAAGAATACGTAAATGGACTTTCTCATAGATTTTTTAAATTTAGCATGTGTGTAAATCTTTACATTCTGCATCTAAACATGCAATAAAAAAGATAGGTTACCGAGTTCGTTTTGGCGCCTGTGCAGCATGAAAATCAGTATCATGTGTATAGAAAGCAATCGGTATCACTAGAAAAATTGCCGATTCTTTTTAAGTTTTATTGCCAAAAGCAAATATACTGGCCCATAGAATTTTCTTAAAAACTGATATTCTGTATTGTATTGATTGGGGGAGGGGGGGGGGGGGGGGGGGCAATTCGTAGTAATACTTTTAACACAAACAGATTCTGGTGCCTTTGAGAAAGCGGCCTTGTTTAGTGAAAAAGTTTTACTTAGTAGACAATTCATATGAATCGTTTTAGAAAACAAACAACATAAAAGCAGTTAGATTGTTATATGTAGCCTTTTTATTTTGAGTGCTGTCAATTCCGTGGATTCGATCTGTTATATCAGCCGACACTGCCGAGGAACGCAAATTCTACTGTAAGAGTATGGTACTATGAAGAATATGAATAGATTGCTAGAGAATGCCGAATAATCCGAGTTATCGATGGTGCACGATATAAAATGAGCCCCGCCAAGCGAATTTGTGTCTTAGAGCATTCCGTCATAACAAATTTTAACCGTGCATGACCAGCCATTCAGAGGAGCCAGGGATATGGCTTTCTGTCTGAAGGCTCATCTTGATTCACTGCTTGTATGAGCGAGCAGCGAAAGTTCTGGCGAGACTGCGCGAATGCGCAGGCTCGCCTGAACCTTCGCTGCTCGCATAGGCGATAAGTACCAAAATCGCTTGACGGGGCCCAAATGTTCTTATAATGTAGTTCATTTTATATTTATTTGCAAGATTTCAGTAATAGGCTTGCAGTTGTGAACGGCCCATTGTCCTGCACACGGCGCATATGAATAAATAAATAAATAAATAAATATGTTCATTGCATTACGTTTTTTTCTCCAATAAATACTCATTACGAAACCATGCCTATACAACTACATTGCAACCTTTATCGCCAAAAAAGAAGAAAAATTTAAGATGAAAAATAGTGATATTTTTCTTATTTCTGCTCAAAATATAGATTGTTGGTACTCGTTAGAACCGCCTCTTATTTCTGCTTAAAATATAGAGTGTTGGTACTCGTTAGAACCGCCTCATCGAGGCGGTTCTAACGATTACCCACAATCTATATTTTAGAGCAGAAATAAGAAAAATAAGGTCTACCCTGTAAACCCCAGTTTTACTATATAAAAGTGGGGTTCAAAAGAAAATAGGTGTGTTTTCCTGATGGGAGCCTTTTTTCATTCACCCAGCATTGATTAAATAAATGACCTTTTCAATGAAGATGTTTGGTAACCAATGACGTTGCCGGTCAACGCGCGTTAAATTTGGCGGCGAAGTAAATTTACGTATTCTAGACGTTAAATGCAGCATTTCATTGGCAGCATTCATTAACCCATATACGCCTGGCGGTGTTAAAAATGGGGAACGACAAACAGGGAATACCATCACCTGAACAAGTCCGGGAAATGAACAGCCCTCTAAACCCAGTTTTATACAGAGAAAACTGGAGTTTAAGGAGGTATACATTATTTTTTTGCTCCAAGACATAGATTGTGGGTACTCGTTATAACCGCCTCAATGAGGCGGATGTAACGTGCAAATGAGGCTGATCTAACGAGCATCCACAACCTATGATTGCAGTATAAGTAAGACAAAATGTCATGGTTTTCATCAGAAAAGTAGCCATTTTGGAGATGTGAATAAAGAAAAACGCACTATGTCGCACGGGTATATGATCTTAATGCAAAGAACGCGGCACGGGATCAGTGTCTACACTGATTGCTGATACCAAAGGTATTCTTTTGTAACCTTAAATAAAATGAAAAGACGTCCCTTCAACTGAATAACTGCCCCCGCCAATCGGGGCTTGATGATATAGATGGGCTGCATGATGCTTCAACGCAGAGCTGAAACCAACCGCACATGGAGTACTGGTAAATTGCTTAGAGGTTCTAAGCATGCCCAGGAAAAGTGATGTGAGTTGGACCGTCCATGCATATAAACCCTATTAGTTTAATTGGGTGACAGGGCTTGAGATGTCATTTCATCTCAATGTCGGGTAAAAGTGCCACAAAATTAGAAGCAACGTCTCCAAAATGACATACATGTACAGTGTTGACGGGGCGTTAAACCTCAAATCAAACAAAAATTCAACTGAAAATAAGCTCTTTGTGTCATATATGGGTAAAAACACAAAAGAAATCCAAACGCACTAAAAGTCGCAATCAAAGACCACAGCACATCAGAATTGGGCCCCGTCAAGCGATTTTGGTACTTATCGCCTTTGCGAGCAGCGAAGGTTCAGGCGAGCCTGCGCATCCGCGCAGTCTCGCCAGAACCTTCGCTGCTCGCTCATACAAGCAGTGGATCAAGAGGAACCTTCAGACAGAAAGCCATATCCCTGGCCCCTCTGAATGGCTGGGCATGCGCAGTTAAAATTTGTCTTGACGGAATGCTCGAAGACACAAATTCGCTTGGCGGGGCTCAGATTATGTCTTTCCGGATACAATCAGACTAATTCACGGAGAGTCAGATTATTTCTTTGTCCTTGCAGCACAAAGTTGACTGCAATTAACTCGGGATTCAGCAAATGTATAAACGGTAATTGTTCCAATTAAGCATCATTACAATCAAAACTATACATTTGAAAAAGACGTTTTTATATTGTTTTCTTCATTAGGTAAAAAACTTCAACGCGTGCTTGCTTGCAACAGAATAGATAGAGGATATTTACTTTTTTGAGGTGGATACCAAAAATATTTCATCAGGTGTGTTGAAAACATCATAATTTTGACGAGTGCTAAGCACGAGTGAAAAGTCGGAAACATCAATAGCGTAAAGCCAAAAAGACAGATACTTTCTCACAAAATGGCCAATTTCTTGTCCTCAGCAATAAGGTATAAGCGATACACACACTCAAAATAAACCATAACAAAATAAATAATCAAAGCGCCAAAGGCACTGAAATGACAGATTCTATGAGAAATTCATAACACTGTGAAAACTTATATTAAACCTTTCTAAAAGCTTCTTAAAATTTAGAAAGGTACATTGTAGTTCTGCAAATTCCACTATATGATATGTTTGCAGATGTCTATAGACCGGTGGTATTATGAAACGCCATTCGATGTTTCAAATTTTTGAAAGAAACTATTTAAGTTTTCAAAACCAAACATTAAAATTCAAGTTTTAACAATGCTACTGCTGTGTGCTTAAAGGCATTTATTCTGAAACAGTAAAACACACCGTGTGTTCATAATTGTTTTATTGCCCCCTATGGTATACTATCTATAGCAGATCAAAGGCGGTCCCTAATAGGGTGATTAGTAGCTCTTGTTGAATCCCCTGACTGAGGTACATAAGGGGAAAATCAATAATATACACTCCAGTCAACAGTTAGTAAATTATTGATTTTCCCCCGGGAGACCCCTTACCTGTTGAAGACAGAGGGCTTGTCTTCAGTCAGCACTGAGGGCTACATTTAAGAAATGAAATTTATTTTTCTGCAGTTCATGGAAGTATGAACGCAGTGGGTCGCGTGCAAAGTAAATGAACCCCGAAGGGGTTCATGTAAACTTTGCTCGCGACCCACTGTCGTTCATACTTTCATGAAAAGCAGAAAAATTAAGTTTATTTTTTATATTTACGTTATTTGCCCCTCATCAATGGGCGAAAAAAGGCTTATAGGGCAAACTTTTAAAGCTGAAAAACATTTACACGCTGTTTTTCTACAAAGAGCGGAGCAGCGTTGACGTCATCAACGCCCGTAGAGAACAATGGTTTAGAATGACGTCACTTAACGTCACTGAAAATCATGTGATTCGATGCGTTCATGGGCGTATGAACGCAATTGTTTTCTATAGGTTTACATTAGACTTTACACTGGAAATGTAAATATAGTATTATGTAATGAAATGATAGTCCTCAATAATCAAGAATAAATGCCTTTAATGACACTACGCTTACTACGTGCAATAGTTCATCACACAATTGCGCTTATTTCACCCGATATTTCATACTCTATTACGCATGCTTCGCCTCGGCATACCTTACACCTATACGTCGAAACACCCGGAAACGACAACCGGCGTGATTTACGCTGAAGTGCGATTTGTCACTCAAACGCATATGTCAGTCTCTTTGACTCCAATTTACGTATTTCATGCACTAGTGTAAGTGTTCCGTACTGTGTCGACGCGTTAACTTTGACCACGACGGAGACGTCTAGCTCTCAAACCTGCATTGCATAAGGGCGTCGATCAGTGTCAGTGCTTATATGTCGTTTGTTGAGACCCCTTGTTTATCTACAGGTACAGTGTAGCAGCTGACGGCGGAAATCTGTTTCGCATATGCGTCTGACGGTTGAATCGATCTTGACGTACTGACGTCGGTCTTCCGCTACGTCGACGTCCACTACCGTCTTCTGTATATATAGTAAGATGTCGCTCCAATAGACAAAAGATCCCTCATTTGAAGAAATATATGGGCTGCATGATGCTTCCACGCAGAGCTGAAACCGGCCCGCACACTGGTACTGGTAAACCGCTTAGAGGATCTAAGCCTGTCCAGGAACCGCGGTGCGAGGCGGACCGTCCATGCTAATAAACCCTATTGGTTTCATTGGGCGACAGGGCTTGAGATGTCATTTCAGCCCAATGTCGGGTAAAAGTCCCACAAAATTGGAAGCGACGTCTCCAAAATGACCTTTACAGTGTTGACGGGGACGTGAATCCTCAAATCAAACAAATCACATGTTGCACCCAAAATCAGAGTCAACGTCATCCACTTTCCGACCAGCTTCTAACTGCCCAGGGTCACGCTTGCGATCATTTAATGAAAAAGGTTGCAATACGCTCTTTTTAAACAAATTTCAGTTTCTTCTCTTCAAGGCACGACCTTACATTACACATCAAATGTTTGATCCTGAACATGTGGTTTCTATCTGTACTGGTGTGAAGGTGCACAGGATCAACGTGGCCGGACTGGTAACCAGACCTCACGGTTGATTGAGTTAACCTTTATAGCTTAAGGGCATGGTGCCTAAGCGTGTTGTAATCGTTTGACTTCAGAATCAAAGCATTGAGAGTGTGGGGTGTACGTTGGAGTAATAGTCCTGGACTGAGATTTAAACTGTTTCATTTAATTCTGACATTCCTAACCCTTTAGTGAACATTTTGATAAGAAGACGCGTTCTGCAGCGTCTGGTCTTGGTCTACATTGTTTGCCAAGCTCACCCTATGATTCCAGGATAACAATCTTCCGTCTAATGGAATACCCTGATCTCACTGCGGCTTTTTTTCTACAAGACAAAAAGTTATTCTGACAAGTCAGTGATAGTCACGTAGACATTAGCACTGAAGTGCTTTTCTTATTAGCAATTTCGGGTCGAATGCCAAACAATCAACCTAAAGATAGCCGCGTCGTTTGTCAGTGTTGGGTACATGTAAGTGTTATCTGTCAAATCTGCACATGAATCAAATATTGGATCTTGCAAACAATGTAAACTCAGATCAAACGCCAAAGAACACGGTGCTGATCTTGTTATACCCTTTTTTTTGCATTAGTTACTAACATCTTAAGTTTAAACGAATCAGTTCAAGTCCCCATTCATGACCAGCCTGCATTTAGAGACCAGCGGCATGAGTGTTGTCCGTGCTTTGATTCATTCACTGCCTTGAGTTTCTTGAGTGCACTCTTCCATCACTGAAGTTGGGCTCGTCCATTCTGCTAAATATATGGCACCTAGAATTATATCACAGGACCTACACTAATTATCTGTACCATATTCCAGGGTTGAAAGGGACAGCCTCTCTTTCCAATTTCCCCACGCAAAGTCAATATACACCCAAGTTGTAACTGACCTTAACTTGACCTCGAAAGTCAGAAAGAAAACCAATTAATATTCTTGTATGCAGCTGACCTGATCCAACGCCAGGCTGGTCTTTAAGGATTATATATTGACAGCACTGATAGAAAACAGTGTAAAACCTGAGCAGACTGCTGAGAAGATACCGCATTGATCCGGGAATACTGTCTTCGCCAAACTCGTCGCACGATGCAGCTGATTCATATGAACTGCTGAATCGTAAGATAAAATCGTCAAGTCGCCTGCTTCAAAAGTTTGTATTACGCTTACAGGATAACTAATACGCTTGTACATTTTTGATTACTGCGCCAAACCGGACTACATTTTGTGCGGACTCTTATTTCTATGGCGGTCAAAGCCGGAAGAAAGCCTGAATTACTTTAAACGTGCAGCACAGCAAGAATAGACAGATGGAATCTGTCATTAAAAATTAACCCACACCTCCCGTCAGAGAACACCAAAGACATGAAATAACAAGACCCTAATGGAAACATCAAAAGCGGAAAGCCAAAAGGACAGTTACTTTTCCACAAAATGGCCAATTGCCTATCCAAAACAAAAATATATAAGATACACACACTCAAAGACAAACCATAACAAAAATAAACCCGAGCCAGTAGAACCCCCGTGAAACGGCCAATGAAAAGAATTTCATTGTGTGTGTGTGTGTTTATGTGTGTGTGTGGGGGGGGGGGGGGCGTTGGGGGGAGGCTTAAACAGACAATTTACTGAAGTATATGCTTCAGGTCTTTTCAGTGGAGCGTGATAGCTCAGTGGTTAGTGCACTTGCTTCTGAAGTAAGAGGTCCCGAGTTCGATCCCCGGCAGCAGCGATAAAATTTCGGTGTCCGCACACTCTCCATTGGCATCATTTGCAGAGATAAATGTCATAAAGTGCACCCCGCCCCCCCCCCCCCCCCCCGCACACACACACACACACCGGGCAGGGAGAACCATTCCCTGTGTAGGTTAAAGAACCCTACCGTAATTACATGCTTACTGTGCTGTGTAGGCTTTCATCCTGCGAAACCTGGAGTGTATGTCATGTCATCACGAAAACACGCCTATATAATTTTGACCCCCTTGAACCTCACTTTTATATAGTAAAACTGGGGTTTACAGGGGTAAACAGTATTTCCTTATATCTGCTTAAAAGGCGGTTCTATCGAGTCCCCACAATCTATTTTTTGAGCAGATATAAGAAAAAAAATCACAATTTTTTATCTTAAAATTTCCATTTTTTTTTTTGCTGAAAAATTGACAATGTATTTGTATAGGCGTGTTTTCGTGATGTACACCTGCGAGTAATCCGATCACAGAATAAATGTGTGTGTGTGTGTGTGTGTGTGTGTGTGTGTGTGTGTGTGTGTGTGTGTGTGTGTGAATTCGGGTTTAACGTCGCTTTCAACAATTTTTCAGTCATATCACGACGGTTTTTTTTATTTGATTTGATTTGAGGTTTAACGTCCCCGTCAACACTGTAAAGGTCATTTTGGAGACGTTGCTTCCAATTTTGTGGGACTTTTACCCGACATTGAGATGAATTGACATCTCCAAGCCCTGTCGCCCAATGAAACCAATAGGGTTTATTAGCATGGGCGGTTCCTGGACAGGCTTAGATCCTCTAAGCGGTTTACCAGTACTAGTGTGCGGGCCGGATTCAGCTCTGCGTGGAAGCATCATGCAGCCCATATATTTCTGCAAGCCCCTATGGGCGGGGGCCGATATCACGACGGTGTCTGGTTGCGATCGCAGTATGAGTTGAAAGAAGGAAAAGCCGATCGTACATGAGGTTATGTAGTTTGGATGTTTTTACGTTCTATGACGAGATATTCGGGCCATGGAGTGCCGGTAGCGCGAGCTGAAACATTTCTATGTGCATATTTATCGGCGCGCGTTGATCAGTAAACCTCTGGCATCACCTATACCATGTCATCACAAAAACCACGATATAATTCCGACCCCTTGAACCCCACTTTTATATAGTAAAACTGGGGTTTACAGGGGTAAACAGTGTATTTCCTTATATCTGCTTAAAAAACATAGATTGTGGGTACCCTCAAGCTATGTTTTGGGCAGAAATAAGAAAAAAATCACAATTTTTATCTTAAAATTTCAATATTTTCCGCTGGCATCACCTATACCATGTACTCTGTTTTCTTTTATAATAAGGCTATGAATGGTAAGTCGGTTTGTCCTCTGTGATTTTGTTGTTTGTTAAAATGTGGTTTTCCGTCGGGTTCTGATTTGATCAGTTTCCGGGGTATCTTTACTCATTTAATTCACATGTACGCAGTAAGCTGACTGATTAATTCATGGAGTTAAGAAGTTCAATAAGACGCCGTTCCTAATCATCACAAGTGCTCATTAGACAGATGGTCGATACTAGTTTGCAGAAACCTTGGTCATCAATTTTGTCTAACCTTAACCTTTTCACCTGGAGGAAATGGACTCTGTAAGCCATAGGCTTCCGTTCAGATCCTCATACATTCCGCATCTATGTATTTGTGTTGCTTATCTACTCTGAGGTTTGAATAAAATATTGTTAAAACCAACCTTTTCACCCCTACGTTTCTGAGAAGATTTCTCTCATCTTCAAAGTTGGACAAATTTGTGAAATAAAAAAAAAAAAAAATATATATAATGCTTATTGGCAGTCACTATTTGGATGGCATACATTGTTGATCCAGATGATGTCGTCTTGGTACATGTAGCATCACGTGAACCAATCCGTGAAATGAACGCCCCTCTAAACCCAAGTTTTTATAGAGAAAATTGGGGTTTACAGGGGTAAACACTATTTTTCTTATTTCTGCCCCAAGACATAGGTTGTGGGTACTCGTTAGAACCGCCTCAATGAGGCGTTTCTAACGAGCACCCATAACCTATGTTTGCAGTACTAATAAGATACATATCACGGATTTTAATCAGGAAAATAGCCATTTTAGAGATATGTAAAAAAGCAGTATGTCGCGCGGGTATGTAATCGTAATGTGAGCCGTCTCAGCTTGATCATAACTCTGCACCAATCTAATATATAAGATTGATAAGATTAAATACTATATGAGCCGGGGAACAGCTTTATTTGAGCCCCGCCAAGCGAATTTGTGTCTTCGAGCATCCCGTTATGACAAATTTTAACTGCGCATGCCCAGCCTGTCAGAGGGGCCACGGATATGGCTTTCTATCTGAAGGTTCCTCTTGATCCACTGCTTGTTTGAGCGAGCAGCGAAGGTTCTGGCGAGACTGCGCGGATGCGCAGGCTCGCCTGAACCTTCGCTGCTCGCATAGGCGATAAGTACCAAAATCGCTTGACGGGGCCCATTTGCAATATACATGTAAGTAAAGTAAGTAAGTAAGTAGACTTTATTTATAGAGGGTTACTCAGTTGGCATAGCCAATCTTCCCTGAGGCCCTCGTAAAACATATATAGTGATTACATACATAACAATTATATTAGACATTTAAGCAAACACAAGAATTAAACAATCATAGATTTTAACATGAAATGGATGGAAAAATGAGACGGACGCATGAAAAGATAATAGTTACATGCAAATACTCGCTCACACATATAAAAAAGCTCGCACGTAATCAACAAATTATTCAAGAAAACGTGCAATATATACAATCATGCTATTGCACAGCTACAAATACTTAATGTTAAAAATGTTAAACAGGCATGCAGATATCATGTATTATTGCCAAATTTTCTTCTCAAGATGCCTTCGTTTGGTACCGTTTTATGACGATACATTGGATGACGTCGTACGGTAATAACGTTGCGCGAAACTTTGTCAAATTTATGCTTACAAGTGTAAAATCAAAATTTGGAGCTTTGAAATCTGCTAGCACACAGAAATAACAAAACATTTATCTGTTTACAATGAAAGGGCTACAAAACTGATACCTTAGGCCCCCTTCCCATTAGGGTCGGAAGAAACACATCTGGCTGCATGATGCCCTCAGGCAGAGCCAAAACCGACTGCTCATGGACACCGGCAAATCACACAGCGTTTCTAAGCCTGCCCAGGCGAAGATGTGCGAGTAGGACCGTTCATTCATGCATACACCTTATTGGTTTGATTGGGCGACGGGGCCTGGGATATCATTTCATCGAAACCTCGGGCAAGAATCCCAACACACTGGAAGCGACGTCGCCAAAATCACCTTCGCAATTTTAAAGGTGGGAGGGTGGGGGGGGGGGGTTAAACTTCAATTCTAATCCACTTACGTATTTAACGAGGCCTTTAATTGGATAACGTCAGAAAAAAAATCAATAGTATGTCCTGCGATATTATGTAGGAACCCGACGTCATGATGTAACGTCGCTTTTCATTGGCTGACGCTTGGTTTTACGCAGCTCACAGCGCTTACCGCTTTGTACCACGAAGCACAACCGAAAAAGTGCATCAAAATGGGGATAACTGTATTGAAAACCGTCACTTGGGGAGGCAGATCCCTGGCACCACGGTCGAAATTTAAGTTAAACGGCTCCGCTTACGCGTCGACGTAAAGCGAAATTTCCAACGCAAAACCCGCATTTCACCTCCCCAAAATGACAATCCATATACAGTTATCCCCGAAATCAACAAATACTGATACCGGCGTATACTTTCCCGTTAGTACATCCACTCGCATCCATCGATATTTCAGCCACAGCTAGACAACACTCATCCACACCCAGTGCAACAGCCAAAAATTTTTAAGAAATAATTTACATTATGTCCAGGTACACACAAGTGAGCAAAACAACTTTACGTAAACACAATAATGATGATGACAATATGACGGTGGGGGTCTAGCAATTATCTTTTCATCCACTCTAAACATTTTGACGCAAACGAATTAATCGAGGCTGCGTTCTTTATATCAAGTGGAATGCAGTTCCAAATAAGTGCTCCCGAATAGGACAGACTGCTTTTAAACAAATTATTGTTCGGCTTCGGTATTAAGAAGTTTCGGTTTACAACCGACCGCAAATTAGAATAAGTATCATTGACATTCCTCATTTGAAATAAGTCTGTTAAGTAGACAGGCGCAATATTGTTAGCTATTTTATACATAACTTTTGCCTTCTGTAAAAATACTGATTCATCAAACGAAAGGATTTTAAGTTGGCTTCGCGCATCTGGTAAGTTTGTATAAGTGTTGCCTAGTATAATTTTACATGCTCTCCGCTGTAGTTTATTTATCTTATTTATATTGCTATTAGATGTACTGCCCCAGATGATGCTACAATAGTCAAAATGTGTTTTTATGTATGCATTATAATATAAAAGTTTATGCTCTAAAGACAGATAGTTTTTTATTTGTGATAGAAGCCATAAATTTGATGATACCTTCTTTGAGACATAATTAAAATGTGTATTCCACACGAAATTTTCGTCTATATTTATGCCTAATACCTTTTCATTACTACTCAGTTGCAAATTTACGCCATCATACTTTAGACTTAAAATGTTATCAGTTAAGGTGACCCTTTTTTGTCTACTGGTTATAAACATTACTTTTGTTTTAGCTGTATTGAGTACCATTCCATTTTCCTTACACCAATTTTGCAGCAACTGCAGTGCTCTTTGAAGATTATTTTCAAGAAGTGTTTTGTCTGCTTGAATGTCATAAATAGTAGTATCATCAGCATATAAATCTATTTCAGAAACAGCTGTCTTCAATGTCAATGGCATGTCGTTAATAAATAATAAAAATAACAACGGACCCAGGATTGACCCTTGTGGGACTCCACATGGTACATATTGTTTTTCTGACATTATACCATTTATTGAAACAGATTGTTTTCTGTTTGACAAATATGATCGGAACCAAGATAATGATAAGTTACTACATTTATATAATCCCATTTTCTTTAGAAGTATCTGATGATCTACCATGTCAAACGCTTTGCGAAAATCTACCATTACACAGCCTACAAGCTTCCCTTCATTTATTGCTTTTAACCAAGTATCAATCATCAAAAGCATGGCTGTTTCTGTTGAATGGCCTTCTCTAAAACCACTCTGCCTCTGGTGAAGAAGATTATGTGAATCTAAGAATGAGGACAACTTTATTGTTACCCATTTTTCAATTATCTTAGAAAGTGTTGGCAAAATGGATATGGGGCGATAGTTATTCACTTCTTCTCTAGGCCCTACCTTAAAAACTGGACTGACCCTTGCTTGCTTCCATATGCCTGGAAAAATACCAGACCTTATACTTGAATTAATTATAAAAGCTATGCTAGGTGAAAGGACTTCCGGTGCAATTTTTAATAATTTGGGACCAACAAAATCCAGCCCGGTAGACTTAGCTGTATCTAAGTGTAACAAGAAATTTGCTACAAAACTTATATTTATATTTGGGATGTTAAAATTTGTCTCAGGGCTGACATGTTCGTGCACATAATCTTTTAAGTCATTGAAATGAGAATCCTTAATGGGTTCTTTTAATTTAGTCGCTATATTAACGAAATACTGATTAAAGATAGTAGCAATTTCTTTATCATTTGTTACAAAACGGTCACTATCATTGACACCAAGAATATTTTCTCTACCAAGTCCCTTTCCCGAAGCTCCGAATTTTTTAAATAGTTTCCAGACTGTTCTAGGATTATCTTTACCCTTCTCTATTTGATCTTGGTACGTTTTTCGTTTAGATGCGTTTATTTGCGTTGATACTTTATTTCTAAGAAGTTTATATTGATCGAAATTACCATTAACTTTACATTTGTTTCTTTCTTTTATTTGATCCAAAATTTCAGGTGTTATCCAATCTGGTTGGCGTTTCTTTTTTACTCTGTGAGTTCTTAGTGGTGCGTGTCTATTTACAACTCCCAAAAATAAGGAATTCTAAATTTCAACCATTTCATCAACGCTATCAAGTGTTTCAATGATTTCCCAAGGCAGTAAGAGAAGGTCTTGAATAAACAAATTCTCATCAAAAGTTTTAAAAGAACGGTAAGTGATTGTTTGGTGCGAACGTTTACCCAAGGCGAAGTTTAGCTTCCTGTTTCCGAAAATAGCATAATGATCACTAATTCCTAATTTGTTTACAGTCACATGGCTAATGTTCTCTTCTAAATTTGTATAAATATGATCAATCAATGAACTAGTTGTTTGAGATACTCTTGTTGGTTCATTTACCATTTGACTAAGGCCTAGTGACAACATGAAATTATACCAATCCCTATCAGGATTTGCAGTTGACAAATTTTTATTGAAATCACCTAGCAGTATTATTTCTTTCTGTTCGCTAATAACATTATCAATAAAATCCTCAAAACGGTCGTTATACTCTATTTTCGAATCAGGTGGTCTATATAAATTCCCCACAAGAAACGGTTTGCCTTTATCGGGCGTGACTTCAATCCATATACAGGCAATACCATTACTTTCAATATCATCTCTTCGTTTTGCGTTGATTCCGTTTCGAACGTAGACTAGCAGACCCCCACCGCCATTATCACAATTATCCTTTCGAAAAGGAGTTTGAAATCCATCAATTAAAAACGCATTTGTGGTTTTATGGCCTTTTAACTTGGTTTCACTAATACCAAATATGTGCAGGTTACTATTTTCAGGTAATGTAAGCAATAATTTTAGCTCAGAAAATTTTGAGAGATTTTGTCCGCATATGCCCTGTATATTTATGTGTCCAAAATTAATTCCTTTTTCAGGCAAATTAAAAGAGATGGCACCTTTATGTATGCTAGTAGAACCACTCATACGATTCTGTAAACTACTGTATGCACGTGCTTCGTTTCTTCCAGTTATACTTGCACAATTATTTTCACGAAATACTGAATTAGAAATTGACTGGCGAATTTGACTAGGCTCACAGGATTTAGATATTACAACACATGATTTAAGAATTGATACAGAACGTTCTATATTATCGGTCTCATCACTGTTTTGCAGATCATCAGAAAGAAACACTGTCTCTGAAAATTCACAGGCGCATACCCGAGAGTTACAATTATAGCATCCATCGCTTAATATATTAAACCGGTTTGAAAGATACGCGCCTGAAACTGAATTGGCAGTAATGCCGTATCCCTAGGCCGAGTTAAAGTTCCAACATTCAGCCGCAATATGGCCTGTCATTAAACATTCATAACATTTCCTCTTTGAATTCCTGTTATGACCGCGGAACCCAGGTCTACTGTTCCTGTACTGTCCGTTTGCTGTATTCTGTACATTCCCGATCGGGTTTGTCGGCTGACTATTTCCGTTCATGTTGTTGTTGCTGCTGCTGCCCGTCTGTTTTCTATTCCCACCGGTCCTCTCTGGATAACCAGCTCTCCCATTTCTCTGAGGGACGTAGACACACGTGGCAAAATCTCTTACAATTTCTACGGACGTATTGATGGCATCTAACAACCGCTTAAGTCCAGCTGTACCCAAGTGAATCCCGTCATCTCTGAAATAACGTGTAGTCGGCAACCCGTTTTTCCCGTAAAAGTACCCGTATGTATTCTGGATGATGTTAACATCGCACTGACTCCAATTATCTGCTATTCTGTCTATACATCTATTAATTTTGGACACATCCGCATCGCCACGAGGCGCCATTTTGCATATGTATACACTGCAGTGCTGGTTTGCTGTTTTTACATGTCTTAGGAACTGATTAAAAGTATCCTCGAAGACGTTATCGCTAACTTTATTTGATGCATCATTCCCACCAATATAGACAATGACTTCTTTGAAAGCTGACAGGTCATAGACCGCAATGTCCTCCATTATGTCAGTGATGGTGGCTCCTCCCTTTGAATGTTTTTGGATGCCTGGTTTTAGTCCCTTAGGGTTGACATTTCGCAGAACTGAGTCTCCATTTAATAATGTTTTACCGGCCCGGTTTCTCTGTTCGGTAGCTGGTTTCCGCAATTGTCGCCTCCGTTGCTCAACATTGGTTGCCTGGTGTATTTCAGCTCTCTGTGTTATTATCACTGGCACCGGCTGGCAAGAAGAAGGGGCATGGGCGGATTCCCTGCTGGCTGAATCTTGAAGAGACGGCGCCTGTGAATTCAGATGAACGGCTTGTGTGGAGATCTTTTGTGCTACGGGGTTTGATGTAGAATCGTCTGGCTGAAAGACTGTCTTCGCTTGGGTCTGCGATGTGTCCATGACAGTCGATATATTGCAATATCCCTCATCGATATCTTGCATGGTTTGAATTTCCGGCCTTCGCGGGCGCTTCACAACTTCTGCATAATTTTGTTTGTACATTTCATCAATTGACTTCACCAAGCTTGTTCTCATATCATCAATCTTCTTCTCAAGGGTGAAAATAACGGACTGCTTCAACTCTCGAACGACGGATTCCATAGACTGTACTCTCGCTATGATTGACAAAACATTCTGCCCATCAAGCCTCGACGGCTTATCTAATCGCTCACGCCCTGTATCTTGCATTATGGGTGTGCTAGTGCATGTTGGCATATTAAGCATATCTTCTGCTAGAGTAGATAGGTCGGTCCTGCGCTGTACCATTGGCACGGTTTCGGTTTGCGAGTCCAAAACCTGACTATCTGCTTCCTGAACATATCGTCGGAAAAGTGCCTTTGCTACTGTAGGGAAAAACCAGCTTCTCCAGATAAGGCGCCCCACGCCGCCCACTCTTACCATATTTGTTGTACTATCCACAACTAAGTCACACTTTAGACTTTTGATATGCATCGTACACCTCAACACTGTTTGCCGATCATTATACTTGATACTGTCCGAAAAATCAGCGATCAGTTTGGACCTGAATATATTAAAAAATACTGTTGATGTGAAATTCAACGTAACCTCTGTCTCCTCTGTAGCAGTGCGATAAAATACGCCCTCAAACTGGTCATCAGTATAAGGCTGGGTATCAGTGTGCCCGCCCGTAACAGTATCAGGATCCATAGTTGACCAGCTGTCATCCGCTAGATTAATAGAACCTAAAAATTTCTGAGCAGATAGTGCACTGTCTTCTCCACAGACAACCACCGCATTTTCTTCGTTACATTCCATTACTGCTGTTTAGTTCTTATGACATACAAGTGTGGGAAACTGTTCTCCGTATCTGGGTAAGCAAGCAATATTTAAGATGAAAAACAAGTGATTCTTTGTATTTACCGTTCTCAGTCTGTTAATCTGTCACTCTTTATCACAATCCATGGGAATTAGTCCTAATGAATAGCTCTTCTTGTCCTCTAGCACAGAATGACGGCCATATTGAAAGTTCAAAAACACAATTTCGTCAATACCTTCACGGAAAATCAATTTCTACCGGAAATGTTTACACTGTCTTGAAGCTCATTATAAACTCCATAAAATGGTTAACTTTTCTGCACAGTTCTGATGTATTTTCTACTTTTAAATAATTAATTTTGATTTTTTTATGACGGCGCTGTTAGAATAAACAAGTTGACGTCATGGCGCCAAAACCTATCGCTCAGCGATACATGTGCGCTCAGCGAAGAATCAGATCAGCCTGTACAACCATATAGTCTGATCAGAGGCTTCTCTTGTCGCATGAAGGAGCGTTGGGCCCTTAGCTATCCTTAGAGCGCACAGCGAAGACTCTGATCAGAATGCGCGGATGCGCAGGCTGATCTGTCTTCGCTGGGCGCACATGTAAATTGTGGGAAATGCTGTGCCTCGGCTCATATCATTAGTGGTATTTAAGTGGTATTTATGGCTTGTTTTTATGATTCCCGGGTATGTTTGATTGTTGATTAATTAGTAAGAAAAGGTCAATCGGGAAAGGCTACAATCAAAGAACTCCGTCATCTCACGTCTCCTAAAGAAAGTAAGTGACATGGAGGCCCACACAAAAACAGACGCAACATGAACCAACGGCACAAAGTGAGTGAGTTTTAGTTTTCCGTCCCACCAACAGCTAAAGTCATACGGAGACGGGACCTCGGTTTAAAGACTCATCCGAAAGTCTGGAAAAGCCCGGGATCGATCCTGCGATCCCTGGTTTACAAGGCGAGTAGCGTAACCACTGCACCACGGAGGCTTCTAACCAACGGCACAAAACCAATAAACAAATGAGACAGTAAAGAACGGCCGCCTTGGGACGGTCATTAGTCTTCAACTCCGGAATTTTACATTTTGATTGTTTTGTTTGTTTGATTTGATGTTTTAACGTCCCCGTCAACACAGTATAGGTCATTTTGGAGACGTTGCTTCCAATTTTGTGGGACTTTTTTTTTTTGGTTTGGGTTTTACGGCCCTTTCAAGATTATTTCACTCATATCGAGCCAATCGTTAATCAGAGGTAGGCGAAAACCGGAGTACCCGGAGAAAAACCACCTGACCTTCCGTTGCAGAACTTGGCGTCTCACATGTGACCCGAGCGAGGCTCGAACCACAGCGGTGAGAGACCTAATGATCAAGAGTCAGCGCTCTTAACCACTAGGCCACGGACGGCCATTAGTAAAACTACTGGGGTCTTCAACTCCGGACTTTACATTTTGATTGTTTTGTTTGTTTGATTTGAGGTTAAACGTCCCCGTCAACACAGTATAGGTCATTCTGGAGACGTTGTTCCAATTTTTGTGGGACTTTTACCCGACATTGAGATGAAATGACATTTCAAGCCCTGTCGCCCAATGAAACCAATTGGGTTTATAATCATGGACAGTTCGCCTCGCATCGCGGTTCCTGGACAGGCTTAGATCCTCTAAGAGGTTTACCAGTACTAGTGTGCGGATGGGTTCAGGTCTGCGTGGAAGCATCATGCAGTCCATCTATTTCTTCAAGCCCCGATGCGCGAGGGCGGACATTTTGATTGTAGAGAATGAATATAATTACTTAGTGATAATTGAAAATGTTTATATGGTAAGTTTTATTTCAAATTCCATAAGCCAATAAAGCCCATGAGGATACAATAATACAACACATAATGGCAAACAGACAAGATAGCATTAACTGTACATATACCACAAATATTTGTTAATGAAACAAAGTATCACAGTCTGGAGAAGGTAAACGCCTAAAATGTCATTGAACAGTTTGGGCTGGCCACGTCATTGAGATTTATTTATGTATTTATTTATTTTTCCGCTGTTCGTGGAAACACGAACGCAGTGGGTCGCGTGCAGAGCCAATGAACCCCAAAGGTACACTATGCTAGCGACCCACCGTCGTTCATACCTCCATGGAAAGCAGAAAAATTAAGCAAATTTTTTACATTCACATTTATATTATTTCGCACAGAAAATAACATAACCTGCTTTTGGATGCTATGAAAGAGTAATACAAATGATCATGTAATGTTATCTTATTAATGCTATTTGGAAACATAAAATGATCGTGACAGAATTTTGACAAAAAACTTCTAAAACAGGACTATCGGTATCACAAACTGCGCAAAACATTTTCAAAATTTCATTACGAAAACACGCCTATACAAATACATTGCAGATTTTACCACCTAAACAACGAAAATTTTAGACGAAAAATTGTGATATTTTTCTTTTTTCTGCTAAAAATATAGATTGTGGGTACAAGTTAGAACCGCCTCATTGAGGCGGTTCTAACGAGTACCCACAAGATATTTTCAGAGCAGAAATAAGAAAAATAAGGTTTACCCCTGTAAACCCCAGTTTTACTTTATAAAAGTGGGGCTCAAGGGGATGAGAATTATATGGGCGTGTTTTCGTGATGTGATATTATGTCTAAACATGACGTTTCTTTGAAGACATTTCTGCACCAGAGACTGTCGGCACCTGAATTTTTTGGAGATCTAGGTTATAAATTCAGAGAAATACAAGGTAGTGATATTTTTTCTGGTTGTTTCAGAAAAATTATTGCGAAATACAAAAATTGGTTACAACATGGCTGTTATGCGACAGACCGACTACGAACAAAACACCAGTAGTATAATCAAAACAATACAATACAATAATACAATAAATTTATTCAGCATGAAACATACTCAACACTGACAAAAGCCACTGATCTACTCAACACTCACAAACGCCACTGATCTACTCAACACTGGCAAACGCCACTGATTTACTCAACACTGACAAAAGCCACTGATCTACTCAACACTGACAAACGCCACTTATCTACTCAACACTGACAAAAGCCACTGATCTACTCAACACTGACAAACGCCACTGATCTACTCAACACTGACAAAAGCCACTGATTTACTCATCACTGACAAAAGCCACTGATCTACTCAACACTCACAAACGCCACTGATCTACTCAACACTGACAAAAGCCACTGATTTACTCAACACTGACAAACGCCACTGATCTACTCAACACTGACAAAAGCCACTGATTTACTCAACACTGACAAAAGCCACTGATTTACTCAACACTGACAAAAGCCACTGATCTACTCAACACTCACAAACGCCACTGATCTACTCAACACTGACAAAAGCCACTGATTTACTCAACACTGACAAACGCCACTGATCTACTCAACACTGACAAAAGCCACTGATCTACTCAACACTGACAAAAGCCACTGATCTACTCAACACTCACAAACGCCACTGATCTACTCAACACTGACAAAAGCCACTGATCTACTCAACACTGACAAACGCCACTGATTTACTCAACACTCACAACAGCCACTGATCTACTCAACTAACAAAAGCCACTGATCTACTAAACACTGACAAAAGCCTCTGATCTGCTCAGCACTGACAAAAGCCACTGATCTACTCAACACTGACAAAAGCCACTGATCTACTCAACTAACAAAAGCCACTGATCTACTAAACACTGACAAAAGCCTCTGATCTGCTCAGCACTGACAAAAGCCTCTGATCTGCTCAGCACTGACAAAAGCCACTGATCTACTCAACACTGACAACAGCCACTGATCTACTCAACTAACAAAAGCCACTGATCTGCTAAACACTGACAAAAGCCTCTGATCTGCTCAGCACTGACAAAAGCCACTGATCTACTCAACACTGACAACAGCCACTGATCTACTCAACTAACAAAAGCCACTGATCTACTCAACACTGTCAAAAGCCACTGATCTACTCAACACTGACAAAAGCCACTGATTTTCTCAACACTGACAAAAACCACTGATCTACTCGAGAAACAAATACGCCGTGTTTAAAGCACACAGTCAGAGTCTCAGAGACATATGATCATTTTTGAGAACAAAACTTTGTTCAAATGGTTTAGGTCACATGACCAAGATGGCTACCATGGTAAAAAGCCTTGAAAACGTCTCAGAAACCAAATGGCTCCATAAATAAAAAGAGATATATCATCAGTTAATTCTCTTTGTCGTTATGGCAGCGTCAGGAGATGCTTCCATTTTAAGGCTCTTTAATTGCTAAAATATCTCCTTTTAATTTGTTATACTGTCTACAGAGTTTTTTGGACAATATATGTTTTATCTAGTTTTCTGAGTTAGCAGAATTCTTGCTAATAGCAGAAATAACTACTTGCCAAAGCTGATTATGTGTCTCTGACTGATTATATGGCTCTGATTGTCAAGCCCCCGCCCATAGGAACGGGCCTCCGTGGCCTAGTGGATAAGAGCGCTGACTCTTAGTCATTAGGTCTCTCACCGCCGTAGGTTCGAGCCTCGCTCGGGCCACGTGTGAGACGCCAAGTTCTGCAACGGAAGGTCAGGTGGTTTTTCTCCGGGTACTCCGGTTTTCGCCCACCTCTGATTAACGATCGGCTCGATATGAGTGAAATAATCTTGAAAGGGCCGTAAAACCCAAACCAAACCCCCGCCCATAGGGGCTTGAAGAAATATATGGGCTGCATGATGCTTCCACGCAGAGCTGAATCCGGCCCGCACACTAGTACTGGTAAACCGCTTAGAGGCTCTAAGCCTGTCCAGGAACCGCGGTGCGAAGCGGACCGTCCATGCTAATAAACCCTTTTGTTTCATTGGGCGACAGGGCTTGAGATGTCATTTCATCTCAATGTCGGGTAAAAGTCCCACAAAATTGGAACCAACGTCTCCAAAATGATTTTCTCGATTAGGTCAGTGGCTTTTTTCTCACATAAAGCTGCACATAATGATTAAGTTTGGTTACATCATCCTTGATGAAAACTGAATTTCTGTTGTGTCGGAGTTGATATCATTTTTTTTAATGAAGTCTATATTTTACCTTGTCATGTAAACAACAAATATAATAAACACTTACCCCTTGTCCTGCTGAGCCCGGATATGTCTTATCTTTCAAACGATGAAGATCCAGATCAGATGGCTTCTGAAGAAGCCACCTGATCAGGATCTTCATTGTTTGTCATTCAGTTTATGAATTTGTCACAATAATTTGCATCAAGTAATCTGATTGGTTGATAATCAGTAGTGGGTGTGGCATATTTAAATATTCAGCAGGACAAGGGTTAATAACCCAACACTTTCTCAATCAAAACACTAACACCACTAGAAGGTCGGTTAAGTCTGAGTCCAGGCTGTTACTCGTAAATTTTGTTCTGAACGATAACTTAGACTGTATCGACTAACCCTTAAATGTTTGTACTGTAAGTAGCCCCCGCCCATCGGGGCTTAGAGAAATAGATGGACTGCATGATGCTGCCACGCAGAGCTGAGCACGAGTACTGGTAAACCGCTTAGAGAACCTAAGCCTGCCCAGGCAATGCGGTGCGAGTCGGCCCGCCCATGCTTATAAACCCTATTGGTTTCATTGGGCGGCAGGGCTTGAGATGTCATTTCATTTCAATGTCGGGTAAAAGTCCCACAAAATTGGAAGCAAGATCTCCAAAATGACCTTTACAGTGTTGACGGGGACGTTAAACTTCAAACAAACAATTAAACAAATAAATCTGTACTGTAAGCAAACAGTAAAGAATCAGTTAAGACGTCGCGAACTTTTGCCTCTGATCTAGGTCTACACTGCTAGCCAATCCAAACACGTGAATCCAGTCCTGATTCTATTAATGACCCCCATACGCGACGCTGTCGTCAAAGCTTTTTGGAGCGTAGCTGTTGCAGCGTAGCTCCAGTGAGATGAGAAGTGATTTCTGCACTACTTTCGGTGTTACTGCATATGACCCAATCACCATTGAAAACATAGTACCCCGTGTTAACATAGTAGATTATTACGCCATGCGGTATCTTTTTATAGACTGCTTCACAGACCACCTATTTCAAACGAAAAAGATGAATATTCTTAATAGATGAACTGTGTAGCAGTCTAATCTTTTTATAGTTCAGTTCATATAACCCAGTTTACAGCCAATTTGTACCATAAAAGCCCAAACCTGACAAGTTGCAAACAGGACAAACCCAGATCAGATACCACAGAACGTGGAGTCTCATTATGACCTGCACTGCATACTTACAAAAAGGTTCAGCCATTTTTGCCAAATATTTCGTGGAAGCCACAACCTGACATCCCTGATTTTAAAATGAACTCATTCCATACTGATATAAGGTGTTGAGGATTCCATTCATTTAAAATCGGTTAAAAGTACGCAGTGTGGGTCGATAATGTATTACCAAAATAAGACAGTTGGAATAAGTTTGTACAGGTGCACGTCAAGGTTTATATTGTAAGCAGTAAATTTCGCAGTTTAGACACAGGTGAGACGCCACTTATTGTAGCGTCTGATCTGGGCCTGCTATGTGTGCCCCTAAAAAGGCTGCTAGACATATACTCAGAGTATGGGTTAATGTGTGTGTGTGTGTGGGGGGGGCAATGTTACTTTTTAAAGCGACCTGTCTGCGTCCTAGGCATGTGACCATAAATAAAGCAAATTATCTGAGCTCAGACGCAAGTTCGATAGTTGCCGAGTTCGGCAACATTCTTTCCAGGAGATTGATCGTGAAACCTGTTCCACGGTGATTCTATCCCTTTCGCTGATTCAAGAAGGGCAGTTGTTGGTTTCCAGTAAAAGACTGTGCACTGTGTTGTATTGACAATATCTAACCAAAGAAATTGCCTTAATACCAGATCATTCCATAAATGGCCTCGTTGAGGGCCATTTATTTATATATAATAATAATGGAGTATAATGTCTAAGCCTCTTCAAATATTCCTATGGATTGATATTGAAAATAACTAACCCAAGAAACTGTTGTATGCAAGATCACTTCATAAATGGCCTCACCGATGCAATATATATTTAAAAAAATTGTTAACAGAGTATAATGTTCAAACCTCTCTGAATATTCCGATCGTTTTTGGCATTCAGATTGATATTGACAATACCTAACCCATGACGCTGTTTTATGCATGATTACTTTTTGAATGGCCTCGCCAAGGCAAAATAATATAAAAATGAAAAACGGAGTATAACATCTAAAACCCGGCTCTGATCATTTTCGGCATACAGGTTGATATTGACAATACATAACCCGCAAAATTGCCTTATGCCAAATTACTTTACAAACGGCCTCGCCTAGGCAAACTGAAAAATCATTTCGAAGTGTAACTTCTAATCTACTTGGAATATTTTTGACAACTGTTAGCATACAAATAGATAATGTACAGATCTAACCAACGAGATTCCTGAATGCCCAGTTTCTTTATTTTAGCCTCGGCAAGGTAAAAAATTCACCCACTGACACGGTCGTATAACTTTCAAACCGACGGGTATATTTTTATAATGTTTTGCATGCAGATGTAAATTGACAAGATCAAGCTAATGATATTGTCTAATGCCAGATAGCTTTATAAACAGCCTCACCGAGGTTATTTTTAAAGACTGAATACGGATGTATAACTCATAAACTGCTGGGAAAATTATGCTATTTTTTCACATGAAGATAAACATCATCAAGACGTAACCAAAAGAATGTCTAATGCAAGATAAATAACCTCCCCTAGGTAATTTTTCAAAAACTGATTACATAAATAACTTTAAAGTCGCCAAACAATTTCGCAAGCCGCAGTTATTGCACGAACTATAGCTCAGCAGAAATCTTCAAGTAAACTGTAGAACTGCATGGTTGCTGTATTGCTCAAAAACATTTATTGTGGGTACTTGATAAAACTGCCTCGTCAAGGCGGTTCAATCAAGTCCCCGCAATCAATGTTTTGAGCAGAGATAAGATTATATAACAATTTTGTATCTTAAAATTTTCATTTTGTTTTGCCGAAAAATTGACAATGTATTTGTACAGGCGTGTTTTCGTGATGATTGTTTCGGGGCCTACACCTTAGCATGAGTTAATTTCAATATAGGTCTTGTTGCTTTAACACGACTTCTGGCCCAGAATAGCTTCAAACAGCTATGTTCATTGGATCAATATGAGCCTGAATTAAAATATCAATCAAACGCTAAATCAAATTATCAAAGCTACGCTCCATCAGCACTCTCAGTGCTTTGATTTTATATAACTAATCGTTTTCTCGATTGTCAGCAAAACAATAATAATCAAGTGGACTTAAGCATTGAAAAGCTACTACGCTTTTAATAACTTTGTAGTCGACCATAAAAAGTAGCAACCGTTGGGATGCATGACAAAACAGGTTTTTATTGCCTAAGCACCACGCAAAGGTTCTTCCGACACTGCTCACCTGCGCAGTCCATTGGGCAGTCCATTGCGCAACTGCGCAGTGTCGCTAGAGGCATTTGCTGCTCGCAGACATTTTGAAAGAGACCTTGAGATAGCTTCATGCACAGGCCTCATATTTTTCAGGCATATGCAGGATTTCAGGCTTTCAGGGCTGGATTTTTCCTTGATTTTTCTTGATTTCAGGCTTTTTAGATTTTGATTTTTCCTCCTATATTCTGTTTAAAATGACGATAAAATGCTTATCCTGCTGAATATTATTTAGCTATTCCCATTTCTGACTATTTACCTATCAAATTACTTGATGTAATGCATTTATTCAGATCAGAAACTGCATTACAACAGTGCAGATCCTGATCAGATGGCTTCTTCAGAAGCCATCTGATCAGGATCTACACTGCTTGCAAAGGTTACAAACAGTGTAGATCCTGATCAGAAGCCATCTGATCAGGATCTACACTGTTTGCAAAGGTAATGGTTGCTGTGTTCAACAGGATGAGGGTTAAGGCTACAAAATTGGGTATTTCAGGCATGGAAAAGCTTGGTCAGTATAAGGCCTGCATCCAAGAAGTAACGCATCTAACCCTTTTACTCCCTCTTAGCCCATTGTTTACCGGAAACCCTAAAACGGGTAATTGGCGAACAGTGCAGGCCCAGATCAGACGCGGCAGGGCCTACACTGCTTACAAAAAAAAACATTCAGCCAGTTTTCAAATAAATTTTGAAAAACGCAACCTGACACCCCTAAATTTTGAAAAAAACTTTACTCTGTATATAAGAAGGACGTTTCCAGTTTGGTACAAAAAGGGTTAGTTAACAGGACGCGTGCATCTGAAGAACGTAAACCGGAGACATTACGATGATACATCCGTGTGGCATAGTGCATTTTTTTCTGGTCTCCAAAACGGTCATTTTTCTGATAAAATTTTGTGATATTTTTTATTTATACTCCAAACATAGGTCGTCTGTGCTCGTTAGAACTGCCTTCATCTAACGAGTATCCTCAAGCGATGTCTCGGAACAGAAACTATAGAAAAGTAATGTATACCCCTATGAAAATTTTAATATGAAAAATTGTGATATTTTTCTTATTTCTGCTCATAATATAAATTGTGGATACTCGTTGGAACCGCCTCATCGAGGCGGCTCTTACGAGTACCCGGAATCTATATTTAAGAGCAGAAATAAGAACGATGAGGCGGTTCTAACTAGTAACCACAGTCTATACTTTGAGCATAAATAAAAAAATAGGTTGACCCCTGTAAAACCCAGTTTTACTATATAAATGTGGGAAACCCCAGTTTTACTATATAAAAGTGGAGTTCAAGGGGTCAAAATTATATAGGCATGTTTTCGTGATAGTTGATCTGACAGTTATTCAAAGACGTGATTCACTTACTATCCATAGTAACATAAGGACAGAATATAATATATAGAATAATAAAAATAACACCATTTTTGACTGCTTCTACAGTCTTACGTTCTTTAGAGAAAAAGGCTTGAATTCAAAAATGACATCTGCTAGTTTTATGCACTTCAAAATATGCGGCATACCGTCACGAAAACACGCCTTTATAATTTTGACCCCCTCCAAACCCCACTTTTATACAGTAAAAGTAGGGTTTACACGGGTATACATTATTTTTCGTATTCCTGCTCAAAAACATAGATCGTGGGTACTCGTTAGAACCGCCTCGTCGAGGCGGCTCTAACGAGTACCCACAATCAATGTTTTGAGCAGAAATATGAAAAATATTACGATTTTTACCTGGAAAATTTCATTTTTTGGTGGTAAAATTTTACCAATATATTTGAATAGGCATGTTTTCGTAATGACTTGGAAGAAAAAATGAAAGGTATCCCTTGAATATACCCGTTAATACTCTATATCTAGACGGGCCTCCGTGGCCTAGTGGTTAAGGGCGCTGACTCTTGATCATTAGGTCTCTCACCGCTGTGGTTCGAGCCTCGCTCGAGTCACATGTGAGACGCCAAGTTCTGCAACGGAAGGTCAGGTGGTTTTTCTCCGGGCACTCCGGTTTTCGCCCACCTCTGATTAACGATTGGCTCGATATGAGTGAAATAATCTTGAAAGGGCCGTAAAACCAAAACCAAAAAAAAACAAAAAACCTCTATATCTAGAGGTATGCACATCCAAGATAAGTGAACTTGTCTGCCACTTGCAATCTTTGCCCTTTGACTGTGATGGTGGAATCCTTGTTAGTTCTAGCCAGGTCATTGTCAGGTTAGGTTCATTGCCGCTGCTGGTAACATGTAAGCCAGTACAGCCTTTTGCATGCGGGCAGATGGGACTCGACACCTCGGGAGGGCAACCCAGCTTGGAGTTGCTAGATCTCTAAACAAAGCTAGCGTGGGTAGGTGGAATCCGTAACCTTGGTTGACAATCCACCTAGAGGTTTAGGTCGCAAAACAAAACCTAGCAAGTGGCAGGGGACTATTTTTTTCTTAATTGGATACTCACTCCCCTTTATTGGGCGGACTGGCCTCGCGTTACCTTGTGCACAGCTGCGGTCGTCCAACGAAACCCTCTGTTTGTGCTTGGTCAGTCTGACTGTGCACATGAAACACATGCAACACATGGTGGTTCCTCTGACGCTGCAAGGGGTACATGGAGCCATCAAGCCCTGGTCGGCAATCCACCTAGAAGAAGGCAACTACAAACAAAACCTGCATATCTGGATTTTCCTGTCCCAGCTGTCTGCTTCGGCAGCGGTGGCGGAAGAAATCATTAATCTAGCGCCGACGCAGCCGCGTGTCGTGGAGCATGAAGAGCATGACAAGGCACTGAAGAAATCATGGTCAGCCACTGCAGCCGGGCTTAGCTCGAGATGCCTCGTCACTGTCTTGCCGCTGGATCCAGCTAGGTCAAGACGAGAGAGTGAGAATGACTGCGCGCCTCTCCCTCACAATATAATCCGATTCACAGCGCATATCATCTCAATCATATACACACAGTCGCTGCAGGCACAAATATGCGTGAAACTAAAAAAGGCCTGTGGCGATGGGCGAAGCGGCAGGTGAGGATACGCTGGAAGCTGTTGTTGCTGACCTGCACAAACATTACGCAAACACGCCTATACAAATACATTGCCACCTTTATCGCCGAAAAAAAATAAAAATTTTGTGATGAAAAAGTGTGATATTTTTCTTATTTCTGCTCAAAATATAGATTATGGGCACTCGTTAGAACCGCCTCATCGAGCGGTTCTAACGAGTACCCACAATTTATATTTTAAAGCAGAAATAAGAAAAATAAGGTATACCCCCGGAAGCTCCAGTTTTACTATATAAAAGTGAGGTTCAAGGGGGTCAAAATTATACAGGCGTGTTTTCGTGATGAGGCGGCTTGGTTCTATATGTTCGCTTTCCTTAAGAATGAAGCAGTACGGTGAATTCGGCAGTCGAACTGACTGAGCAGACCTTCTTAGACTCGCACTGCTCACCCCCTTAGCCAAAGGATAGGGGGTAGAAAAGGTGCCCTAAGCAATTACCTGCTTCAAAAACTCTTAGCTGGTTAACCGCGATCAGTAGGGATCCCATCTAGCCATCGAATAAAAAAGAAGAAGATAAAGGTGATACCCTTAAAAATCGGCGCATGGAATGTGCTCACCTTGATGGACAGTGCTGGTTCAGACAGACCACAGCGTAGAGCAGCTCCTCCTTTTGAGGAAGTGTGCAGAGCATGAACTGCAGATTACCAACACAGTCTTCCGTCGGCCAACTCGCAACAAGACATTATTTTCCAAACACTGGCATAGTTAGAAGGAAGGACAGATAGAGTGTCAGAGTGACAAAGACTGTGTGTGGTGAGGACTGCTGGACAGATCACAGGCTTGTTATCAGATATGTGACAATCACTGTGGCATCTCTTTATTGTAGATTGCTGGGAAAGTCCTTGCAAGAGTCCTACTTAACCGACTGAATGACCACATTGAACAGTCAGGGCTTCTGTCAGAAAGCCAGTGTGGGTTTGGGAAAAAAGAGGAACAATTGACATGATCTTCACAGCAAGGCGGCTCCAAGAGAAATGCCAGGAGCATAACATGGATTTATACATCACCTTTGTTGACCCCACCAAAGAATTTGACACAGTCAGTCGAGAGCGTCTTTGGAGAATCATGGTGAAGTTTGGATGTCCAACCAAGTAAATAGCAATGGTAAGACAGTTCCACGATGGTATGCTTGCACGGGTCTCCCCGTACATCATCATAATGCAGATTATATTTTCTGGTCCTTTGGGATCATTGAGTTCATTTGGGATCATTTTGAAAATAGAGTTCTGCTTAAGCCAATGCTAGAGGGCGTGACCGATGTTGCACATTTCAGTACTGGTCATGAACAGACTCAATAAAACCGAGTCTGCTATTTTCGTTTATTTGGTGTATTCCTTGCTTCCAAAGGATCTAACTTCAGAACCTATCCAAAATGATGGTGCGTTTTCAGATCCATTCCCTGTGACATATGGAGTCAAGCGAGGCTGTATGTTAGCTCCAACACTGTTCAACATGATTTTTTCTGCCTTGCTCACGGATGCTTCCCTGCATATCTATTAGACATCGCTTTGATGGGAAGCTTTTCAATCTCAGAAAATTGCAAGCCAAATCCAAGGTGCAGACAGAGGTGCTATATGAGTTCCTCTTTGCTGATGACACGGCAACAGGTGCTCCACATTACGGAAACACGCCTATATAATTTTGACCCCCTTGAACCCCACTTTTATATAGTAAAACTGGGGTTTCCGCGGGTATACCTTATTTTTCTTATTTCTGCTCTAAAATATAGATTGTAGGTACTCGTTAGAACCGCCTCGATGAGGCGGTTCTAACGAGTGCCCGCAATCTATATTTTGAGCAGAAATAAGAAAAATATCACAATGTTTCATCATAGAATTTTCATTTTTTCGGCGATAAAGGTGGCAATGTATTTGTATAGGCATGTTTGCGTAATGAACAGAAGAGAAGATAAGTCATCTGAACACTGTTGGGGCCAGTACTCGAACTGATCATTGCCTTCACTTCTATTTTGCTTAACGCCATTTGTCATAACACCATATGGTGTTATAGCATCATCATTTTATACCCTTGCAAGCATACGATTGTGGGTATTCCTCACCATGGCTGTGAACTTAGTTAGACAGCCGAATTTAACGTTAATTTTCTAAAGAACCTCACGACTCATCATAAAACACGCCTATATAATTCTGACCCCCTTGAACCCCACTTTTACATTGTAAAACTGGGGTTTACAAGAGTAAACCTTATTTTTTCTTATTTCTGCTCTTAAATATAGATTGTGGGTACTAGTTAGAACCGCCTCAATGAGGCGGTTCTAACGAGTGCCCACAATCTATATTTTAGAGCAAAAATAAGAAAAACAACACAATTTTTCATCATAAAATTTTTTTTTTTTTCGGTGATGAAGGTGGCAATGTATTTGTATAGGCATGTTTGCGCAATGGTCTGCGTCAAATGCTTTGACAAGATCAACATAGGTCATGTAGAAGTCCATGTTCTATTTCTGGCATTTCTCTTAAAGCTGCGTGGATGTGACTATCATGTCAATTGTTCTTCTGCACTTTCTGAATTTTCTGGAAGAATCCCTGACTGTTCAAGGTGTTTATTCTCTCGGTCAAGTAGGACCCGTTGCAAGGATTTTCACAGGAATTGACAATAAAGAGATGCCAGACCTGAGCATCCCTTTCACTATTGAATATGTGGAAAATTGATGCATCCTTGAATTCATTAGGATTGATGTTCCTCCTGTTTGTAGATCTCAGAAGTTATTGCATCTGATCCTGGAGCCTTGTCGAATAGAAGTAGAGGCAATGATCAGGAATCGATACAATCAACCCGTAGCTCCCATCAGAGACACCAAAGGGAAAGAAACACAAACTCGCAATAACAGACCTAATGGAAACACCAACAGCGGAAAGACAAAAGGACAGCCACCCTCCCACAAAACGGCCAACAGGCCAGCCAAAACAAAACAACACAAGCGACACAAACACCTAAAGACAAACCATAACAAAAATAAATCGCGACAGAATAACCGCCCAGGAACGGCCAGCGGAAACGAACTTCACCGGTGTGGCCCACATCGATTTCACGTGGCCACAATCCTCGCCCCTATTTCCAAATTGCTTTCGTTGTTTCAGAGACGGTTGGGAACTCGTCAAGCTGCAGTTTACATTCCACTTTTGGGAGTCTTTTGATAAGATCATCATTGATAGAGGAATGTCTATTAAGAACACTTTCAAAGTGTTCACCCCATCTTTTCAAAGTCAGAAGAACAGTTCCATCTGCATTGGGAAGAGGAGTTGTCCCTGAGCTCCGGGGACCATAAACTGTCATTATGAATAAATATGCTTAAACCAAACTGCCTTTAGTGCATCAAACGTTTAGACCAAAGTAACGATCTCGTTAACAGGTCCGTGAAACAAACATCACTATAATCCCCACTTTATAATGAGAAAAATGGGCTTTACAAGGGTATGAATCATTTTCCTTTTGCTCAAAAACATAGATTATCGTTATTTGTTTCGTCACGAAAACACGCCTATATAATTTTGACCCCCTTAAACCCAACTTTTTCAGTAAAACTTGTATGGTTCGAACACCGATGGCTCGTTTACCATGGCTGAGTCGAACCATTTTTTTAGTCCCTAGGGAATTCCTCAACATTAGAAGTAGAGTGGGATAATTAAGGACCTTTTCGACTTTTATCTTGCAAATGTATGCTGTGTGTGCTCATTAGAATCGCCTCGTCGAGGCGATTCTAATGAGTACACACAACATACATTTTTATTATGGAGCACCGAAAAGATGTCCCAAAATTAACCCCGTTATGCGTCCTGGAAGTAACCCTCAGTAGCTCGAGCTACCCCTGTCTCGAACAGATTTTCATTGCCCTAAAGGTGTTCGAGCCATTGAAGTTCGACTATATATAGAAAAACTAAGGTTTTCAGGGGTATACATTATTTTTTTTATTTCGGCTCAAAAACATGGAGTGTAGGTACTCGTTACAACCGCCCCGGAAAGAGGCGGTTCTAACGAGTACCTACAATCTATGATAATCTAAAAAATATCATAATTTTTCATCTAAAAAATAGTTTTAGATGGTTAAATTTACAATGTATTTATTTTGGCGTGTTTTCGTAATGGAACTGCTAAAATACGGCGGTTCTAACGAGCATTCATAATATATGTTTGAACCCGAAAACTAATAAACATTTGCACCCGAAAATGAATGTTGTTTTAGAGACAAGAAAGGCGTCATTTCAGTAAATGGGCGTGTTATCGTATTGCAGATCAAAACGTTGGCATCACATGCTGAAGTATTGGCATTTCCACAAGCTAGGTGCTGCATATGAGACAAAATCTATACCAGGTATTGTCACAAATCGCATTAATCATACGGAATTGAATTCATATAAAGTAGTTGATGTTAGAATTTAAAGAAAAGGGATAATTCTTTGCATGTAGCTTTCTGTAAGTAAGTCAACAGACGACAAAACTGTTGTGATTTTAACTCTAAAAACATGGTTTGACTCATTCTTCTTCTTTTTTTTTTAATTTTGTACTCGAGACAATTTCGCGGTAATATATAATAATTGTGTTGACAAAAGACTTTACAAAACTTTACAAATATCAGTGAAGAAAAAGACTTTGCAAAACTTTACAAATATCAGTGAAGAAAAAGACTTTACAAAACTTTACAAATATCAGTGAACAAAATACAAAGTAATTCTAAACTTAAAAAGGTAGAAATAAAGAAAGGAAAGAAAGGAAATGGGAGAGTGTAAGAACTTTGAAAAATAGATAAAACAAAAACAAAGAAAGAAAAGAAGAAGAAGAAAAGGGAAGCAAGAAGGACGAAAAAGACAAAAAAGAGAAGATTTCTTTTCTGTTGAATACATGTAAATATGATGTTTTTCTCATTACGATGAACATTCCCGTGTAACATAGAATATGCTCATTACGATAACACAGCCGTATGATATAGTGCATTTTTCAAACCTCAAAAAGGTATATTTTTTCTGATGAAAATTTGTGATATTGTCCTTATTTCTGCTCCAAACATAGGTTTTGGGTACTCGTTAGAACCGCCTCATTGAGGCGGTTCTAACGAGTACCCACAACCTATGTCTTGGAGCAGAAATAAGGAAAATAATGTTTACCCCCATAAAACCCCAGTTTTCGCTATATAAAGTGGGGTTTAGGGGGGTCTTTATTTCACGGACTTGTTCACGTGATGTTTAAAAGCTCTAAAACGGTTACTTTTCTGATGGAAATCTGGGCCCAGTTGTTCAAAATTAACGACGTCGTTAGTTAACGTATCGTTAAAACTTTGATCATTAAATATGGCAAATATGCTAATATTTTTGCTGAAAAAATGTGAGCAGCTTTTGCGAATGCAAAAGCATTCGCAAAAGCTGCTCACATTTTTTCAGCAAAAATACCAAAATTCTAAATATTAAACTTGTTAGAAAAGTTAACAATACTACCACTAACGAACTCGTTAAGCTAACGATGCTTTGTACAACTGGGCCCTATTGTATTTTGTCTTATTTATACTCTAAACAGAGGATGAGGGTGCTCGTATTAACCGCCTCAATAAGGCGGTTATAAGGAGTACCTACAACCTAGGTATTGGAGCAGAAATATGAAAACAAATTTCTCTTTATTACCTCATTTATATTCATAAGTTATTCTAGAACTCTCATTGGCCGAGAGTATGGCATGCACAGGGCAACAAATCATCTTATTCCCCTGCAATATTCTACGGAACCCGCGGGAAGGGACTTGATTTTTTTAATATGTTGTTATTATCTTGTGCGCAGAAGATAATATGTTGTGCGTACAAGATATTATCTTGTGTGGATAACATAATTTATCTTGTGCGGACAACATATATCTTGTGCGCACAAGATAATATCTTATTCACACAACTTAATATCTTGTGCGCACAAGATATCATCTTGTTCGCACAAAATATCATCTTGTTTGTACAACATAAATCTTGGTAAGTTGTGCGAATAAGATAATAGCTTGTGCGCACAAGATATTAAGTTGAAGAAGATACATGTTGTGCGGACAAGATATTATCTTGTGCTGACAACATAATATCTTGTTTGCACAACTTAATACCTTGTGCGTACAAGATATTATAATGTCCGCACCAGATAATAAGTTGTCCGCACAAGAGTATATCTAGTGCGAACAAGTTAATATCTTGTGCGAACAAGTTAATATCTTGTGCGAACAAGATAATATCTTGTCCGCACAGAATATTTTCTTACATGATTTTCAATGAAATATAGAGATTTCTCAGTGAAATCGAAAACGACAGTGTCACTGTTTCAAACAGTGACAGATGTTTCAAACAGTGACAGATATCAATTTTATTATTCACTTTTTGGGACTTTTTTTTTCTCCAAATCAAATTCTGTGGTCAGTTTTTCCATTGTCAGATGATTGAAAATTAATGAACTGTATTCGAATTGACGCTAAGCCGGTTCACACGTCACGAAGATGTTTATGACGTAATATCAACGCTGACGTCACGTATTTTGTCGCGCGACATTAGATCTGTCCGCGCCTTCTTTGAGAAAATAACCTCTCAATTAGTTCTGTAACCTTTCATAAAATGCAATCCTAGGCTATTTCTCAGGTGCAAACTCCCAATATGATACCCAGTAAATACGTTGGACACCACTAAATTGACGCGAAACGACTAGGAACAAAGTTAGTATCTCTGAGAGTGACTGACGGGATTAGTGAAGCTAAATATTGCCATTTTGAAGCATGTAAGAAACAGAAAATTTGACTTTTTAGGGTAAGATCAAATTTTATTTCACCCATGAACACCAAATTACGCCACTCATGAAAATATCGGTTTTTGAGTTCATTCGATGAAATAATTTTTTTTCTTGCACACCAGACAAGGAAATCCGTGATTTTACCCTGGGATAGAAATTTTATTTTCTGACCCTGGTGTTCCGACCTAGAAACGAATATAATCGTGTGTTTGACAAATGCACTGGTTGATTACGACCTCGTATGCGCCGTCGTTAATTGTTACGTCACAGCACGTTACGTGACGTCACTAAAGATTCCTGCAGTGTCAACACAATATGGCGGACGTTGGTAACCGAAGTGACTGCAGCATTAACAATCCGCACTAAGAAATGGAAGGTATGCAAGAAAAGAGTCCAATATGGGTGTGAGGGGTGGATGGAAAAATCCGTCCCTCGGAATCACTGTCCGGCATCACTCGGCAAGCCTCGTGATGCCGGACAGTGACCCTCGGGACGGAATTTTCCATCCACCCTTCACACCCATATAAGTTTCTTATAGTCTTACACTGAAAAAATCAAATATCCTCTATATCTTGTGCACACAACTAATAAAAAAATGCATGTCCCTTCCCGGGCTCCGTTATATTACCCCCTGACGTTACTGCTCAAAAGTACAACTTCAAAATTTTATCATTCAAGTCTTATGTTTACGGTACTCGGGAAGGGACATGCATTTCTTTTTAGCTCACCGTCACGTAGTGGCGAGGTGAGTATTTGGGATCACTTTTTGTCCGTCGTCCGTCCTGCGTGCGTGCGTGCGTCCGTGCATGCGTAAACAATTTCTTCAAACAACATCTCCTCCTAAACAACTGATCGCATTTTGACCAAACTTCATAGGAATGATCCTTAGGTAATCCCCTTTCCAAGTTGTTCAAATGGTTCCGGTCCATTGCACATCTAGGTCACAGGAGCAAAAAATAGATTTTTTTTTCACCGAAAACTTAAAACAATCTTCTCTGAAACCACAAGGCCCAGATCTTTGATATTTGGTATGAAGCTTCATCTAGGGGACCCCTACCAAGATTGTTCAAATTATAGTGCTCGGGCCAAAAATGCCCCCGCCCCGGGCCCTTTGGTTTTACATGGGCTTATACAGGGGAAATCTTTAAAACTCTTCGTCTCTGAAACCGCAAGGCCCAGGTCTTTGCTCTTTGGTATGAACCTTCATCTAGTGAACCCCTACCAAGATTGTTCAAATTATAGTGCTTGGGCCAAAAATACCCCAGCCCCGGGCCCTTTGGTTTTACATAGTATTATATAGGGACAATCTTTAAAAACATTCTTCTCTGAAACCGCAAGGCCCAGGTGTTTGATATTTGGTATGCAGCTTTATCTAGTGGACCCCTACCAAGAGTGTTCAATTTATAGTGCTCGGGCCAAAAATGCCCCCGCCCCGGGGCCCTTTGGTTTTACATGGGCTTTTATAGGGAAAATCTTTAAAACGTTTCTTCTCTGAAACCGCAAGGCCCAGGTCTTTGCTATTTGGTATGAAGCTTCATCTAGTGAACCCCTACCAAGAGTGTTCAAATTATAGTGCTGGGGCCAAAAAGGCCCCCCTCCCCGGGGGCTTTGGTTTTACTTAGGCTTATAAATCTTTAAAAATCTTCTTCTCTGAAACCACAAGGCCTAGGTCTTCGATATTTGGTATGAAGATTCATCTAGTGGACCTCTACCAAGATAGGCTCAAATTATAGCCCTGAGACCAAAAAAAGCCCCCGCCTCGGGACCCTTTGGTTTTACATAGACTTATATAGGGAAACTCTCTTTAAAAATTCTTCTTCTGTGACACCACAATGCCCAGGTCTTTGCCATTTGGTATGAAGCTTCACCTGGTGGACCCATACCAAGATTGTTCATATTATAGTGATGGGGCCAAAAATGCCCCCGCCCCGAGACCCTTTGGTTTTACATAGGCTTATATAGGGAAAATCTTTACAAATCTTCTTCTCTGAAAACGCAAGGCCCAGGTCTTTGATGTTTGGAGTGAAATTTCATCTAGTTGACCTCTATCAAATTATAGCCCTGGCGCAAAACATTCTCAAGCCCCGAGACCCCTTGGTTTTACATAGACTTATATAGGTAAATCTTTCAAAATCTTCTCCCCTGAAACTACAAGGCCCATGTCTATGATATTTGGTATGGAACTTCATCTAGTGGACCTCTACCAAGATTGTTCAAATTATAGCCCTCGGGCCACAAATGCCCCTGCCCCGGGGCCGTTTGGTTTTACATAGACTTATATAGAGATAATCTTTGAAAATTTTCTTCTCTGAAACAGAAAGGCCCAGGTCTTTTATATTTGGTGTGACGCTTCATATAGTGGACCTCTATCAAGATTGTTTAAATTATAGCCCTGAGACCAAAAATCCCCCCCCCCCCCCCGCCCCGAGGCCATTTGGTTTTACATAGGCTTATGTAGGGAGTATCTTTAAAAAAATCTTCTTCTCTGAAACCGCAAGGCCCAGGTCTTTAATATTTGGTACGTAGCTTCATCTAGTGGACATTTTCCAAGATTGTTCAAATGATAGCCTTTGTTGATATTTGGAATGAAGCTTCACCTTTTTAGATCCCCCTCAACATTATGTGCATTATAGCCCTGGGGTCAATAATGGCCCTCCCCGGGGCCCACTTGTTACTCTTTGGATCAGGTGAGCGATCCAGGGCCATCATGGCCCTCTTGTTTATTATGTTGTGCGCACAAGATAAGGTACCCCTTTAGGGGTTTCCCGCATGCAATGGGTTAAGTTTAGATCTTCTCTTTTACATAGTATTATCGATTTATTTTTTGTTGACTAATCCATGAAATAAAAGCTCTTGTATTTTTATATTTTTTTTAATTGTGGGGTTTACAAAGTAATTCATTATTTTCTTTATATTCTTTTTCGAGAATCATTACGCAAACAGGCCTATACAAATACATTGCCACATTGATCGCCGAAAAGATGAAAAATTAATGATGAAAAATTGTGATATTTTTCTTATTTCTGCTCAAAATATAGATTGTGGGCACTCGTTAGAACCGCGTCATCGAGGCGGTTCTAACGAGTACCCGCCATCTATATTTTAGAGCAGAAATAAGAAAAATAAGGTATACCCCTGGAAACCCCAGTTTTACTATATAAAAGTGGGGTTCAAGGGGGTCAAAATTATATAGGCGTGTTTTCGTGATGATAAAGAGTGATAGAGGTGGTTATAACGAGAACCTTCGACTCCCGCCCATCGGGGCTTGAAGAAATAGATGGGCTGCATGATGCTTCCACGCAGAGCTGAAACCACTCGCACTGGAGTACTGGTAAGCCACTAAGAGGATCTAAGCCTGCCCAGGCAAAGCGGTGCGAGTTGTCCATACATATAAACCCTATCGGTTTCATTGGGCGACAGGGCTTGTGATGTCATTTCATCTCAATGTCGGGTAGAAGTTCCACAAAATTGGAAGCAACGTCTCAAAAATGAACTATACAGTGTTGACGGGGACGTTAAACCTAAAAAACCAAACAAACAAAATAATGAGAACCCAGATTCTATTTTATCAGGTTAATTAAAGGCACTTATTTTTGTAACAATAGCACACACGGTGTGTTGATAGTGGTTTTATTGACTCTGTGATATACTGTCTTCAGCAGATCAAAGGCGGTCTATAACTGGGTGATTAGTAGCTATTGTTTAATCCCCTGCGGGAAAATCATTAATGTACATGAAAAAGTAGATTCAGAATTTATATATTGAAAAAGTAATATAATTGATAAGAAAAAAATAATCATGTTGGAGACGTTGCTGCCATTGTCGCGTAACTTTTACCCGACATTGAAATGAAATGACAACTCAAGCCCTGTCGAACAATGAAACCAAATTTAAAGGCTTATATGTGCACTGGACGGTCTGGTACACACCACTTTGCCTGGACAGGCCTAGTCCTTCAAAGCGGTTGACCAGTCCTCATGTGTGGTCAGTTTCAGCTCTATGTAGTCGAATCTATTTCTCTAAGTCCCGATGGGCGGGGGCGAAGTCGGTGAGTTGTCGTTCAGCGCTCAGTAATACTGTGCTAAAGGACACCTACATGCTACATAGAATGTTGGTACTCGTTGGAAACACCCATAATCTATGTAGCAGTCATGAAGGCATATCACTGCTGTTTCAAGTTTGTCATACTTGTGCATATAGTATTGTCAATACCGGTGATCAGTAACCAAAATGATCTATCTTTTCCCCTTTTTATTCAGCAGTCAGAGCTTACTGTGAGAAATATTAAAATATCGACACCACAAAAGAGCTTTCCTGTAAACTCAGCATGGGTGAGAAACAAACCGTTTAGTTTTTTGTTGTTAAAATCCCTTTTTGCATTGGTATCGGTAACATGGATTTATTGCCTTTTACTAGAGGCCGGGGACATACATCCAAATCCAGGTCCAGCTAGTAGCTCATCATGTAGTAGTACTGATTCATCTATTTCAAATATGTTGAACTTATTTCATCATTTATCCTTTATTCATAATAATGTTCAAAGTATATATAATAAATTAGATATTTTAACTGCTGAGCTTTCCGATTTCGACATTCTAGCTTTCACAGAGACATGATTGCATCCAAATATCTCTTCATATGACCTTAGCATCCCATCCTATCATAAACCTGAACGTAAAGATAGAGTAAATGATCCTCATGGAGGCGTTATGATCTATGTTAAAGACACCATTCACTTCAAGCGCCGAGACTATTTGGAGCTTGTCGGTATAGAATGCCTATGGGTTGAATTAACTTTGAAAACAAAACATACTTTATTTGGCGTTTTCTACAGACCACCTAGTTCCTCTCGTATATACCATTCAATAATAGAAGATTCTATTCATCTTGCAGTACACACAGGATTTGAGGAAATATTAGTTACTGGAGATTTTAATTATAACGTTTTGTCAGAACAGTCGAATCGTAATATAGTGTCTATTTGTCAGCAGTTTTCCATGCATCAGTGTATAACAGAACCAACGCACCATACCGAAAATTCTTCCACACTACTCGATTTAGTTTTAGTCAAAAATATAAATAGTATCATTCAGTCTGGAGTCTATGATCCCTTCTTATCTCAGGATGCTCGGTACCGTTGTCCAGTGTTTAGTTTAAACTTTTATTTCATTTGTATACTTTAAACAATACAATTCATTAGAGTAGATATAGAAACAGTACATACAAACGGGATCCAGAAGAAAGTCATTAGACTTTTATTGAATCTGTATCCCATACAAAAGTACATCAGTGCAAATTACTAGTGATCTGAGTCATAATCAGAATATTATGAAAAATGTATTGCGATTTGATACTATTTGTAACAACTTTAAGGTCTAAACTTAATAGCTGAAAAAGCATGATAAAACTTATCAATATACATATACATGTATAAGTGTATCAGGCTCCACGGGGGAAGAGTGGAAATAAACCACTTTACTAAATTTGATCTTGGTCTTTATCTCATACTCTTTGATGAGAAAAAAGAAAAGTACGTCGTCAGTCCAACAAAAGCATTTATTTAAAACGTTTTGACTTCAGTATATAGTCATGCACAGCGAGGACGATGGTGTTGTTTTGATCGAGTGAGAGAGAAGGATCCCCATTAAGCAGGATATTTAAATTTGGATTGCAGATTACTGACACACGGCTGAACAGTTCACGCCTAAGTTCGGTATACTGTTCACATGCTAAGAGATAGTGGTGCGTGTCCTCTACAGATCCACAAACACACCGAGGGCAATCTACAATGTTCTTAGAGAACAAGTGCTGACGTAAGGAACTACATTTAGTTCTTAGCCTAGAATGATAGATCTGACCGCGTCTTTTACCTGTGAAATAGTGTCGAGGTGGTATAGTAACATTCGTGTTTAGCCTAGTTTTAAATATATTTGGACTTGGCGAGTTGCGGGTTTCCTCAGGGAGTTCATTCCATTCTCGGACAGCTGATGGCAAGAAAGACTTATAGTAAAGTTGCGATCTTGTATGTAGAGTATGGAGATCATTAGCATTTCGTAATGGATATGACGATGTACTACCAACGGTAGGTGGAACAAGTGAACAAAGATATTCAGGAGTAATGTCATTATGCATTTTATAGAATAAAGTGAGTTTGTGCTTTTGCCTCCTGGACGCCAGTGTTTCCCAGCCTGTTTCTAACAAAAGGGAATCAATTGATACCAGTTTCGTTGCACCAGAAACTATTCGTGCAGCTTCGTTTTGAATTTTTTCTAACTCATTCGCTTCGTATTGTGCACAGTTATTCCATACAACGTCGGCATATTCTAAAAGGGGGCGAATAAAAATGAATAATATATCGACTGGAGAGATTTCCGATCTAACTGTAATTTTAGTTTCCGCATAACATTTACACGATTCCATGCTTTTGTCTTAATATGTTCAAGATGATCTTGCCAAGTACAATCATCTGAAAAAATAACACCTAAGTGCTTGTGTGTAGTTACTTCAGTTATTTGTTTATGGTCCATTGAAACAGGTGGGTGATAAGGTTTGTTGTGTTTTCTTGAGAATAGCATAGATTCTGATTTTCCTGGATTAAATGTAACTAACCACCGTTTTGCCGAACGATTTACTTTTTCTAGGTCTGAATTTAATTGTTCAGCTGCTTGAATGGGGTCGTCCACTATTATATACAAACTTGTATCATCTTCAAACAATCTTATAGAAGAATTGATATCTTCAACAATGTCGTTAATATATAGGATAAACAACAAGGGTCCAAGAATCGAGCCTTGAGGGACACCGGCGTTAATTGGAGTCCATGTCGAACTAGCACCTGGTATCACAACGCGTTGTTGTCTATCATTTAGGTAGTCAGCAAACCAAGATAAAAGATTTCCAGTTATTCCTACAGATTTGAGTTTGAAAAGCAGACCCCTATGCCATACCCTATCAAAAGCTTTGCTAATATCGCAAAATACTGAACGAACTTCTTTACCGTCATCGAGAGCTTTGCAGAAGGTATTATATAAATCAACTAACTGGTTTACAGTCGAATCGCCAGGAACAAAGCCTGATTGTAAAGTTGAGATTGTATTATGTTCATGGAGAAAGTTGTATAAGTGTTTATGTACAATTTTCTCTAGCACTTTACCGACTGTACTAAGGAGAGAAATAGGTCTGTAGTTAGAGATTTCAGATGGGTCGTTTTTCTTGTGTATTGGCGAGACATTGGCTTGTTTCCAAAGTTGTGGCACTTTACCATGACGTATTGAGAAGTTGAACAAGTCACGAAGTGGATGCGAAAGAGGCTGTGAAAGTTCCTTGAGGATACGATTATTAATCAAGTCTGGGCCGGCTGCTTTACCGAGAGGGAGTGATTTTAAGGTTGATTCAACCTCTTCAGTGGTAATAAAAAGTGAGTCTAAGTTATAATTAGGTATGTTCATAGTTTGCGGAAGAGATGCCGTACTATCATCAAGACGTGTCTGATTAGTAAAATAATCGTTTAGAGCATTAGCTTTGGCATTATCGTCTGAATAAATGGTACCGTCCTTATTCAAGGGTGGTATGGTATTTACCTGTCCAGTGTTTGGCATTTTAAATTTCTCCAAACCTAAACGCAAAACTTTTACACGGAATATTTGGCTATACGACCAAGGAAATTACGAATTATGAAAAGATAAAGCATGGGCAACTGATTGGGAAACGTTAAAAGACACTGATATTAATAAATACGTGAACAATGTAACAGATCATATATTATCTATAGCAAAAACATGCATCCCTACCAGGACTGTCAGAGTAAATCAATCTGAGCCGCGTTGGATAACATCACACATTAAGAGGCAAATTCGGAAACGTAAAAGATTATATATAAAAGCAAAAACATCAAATGACCAAGCTGTTTGGCGGAAATTTAGACAAATTCGGAATAAAATTCCATCTTTGATTCGCACTGCAAAACAGTCTCATATCGTTAAGCTGGCTGAAAGGCTGAAGTGTGAACAATACTCTCCTAAAAATCGGTGGTCAACCTTGAAAGCATTTATTAATCCTGAAAAATCTTCAAATATCCCTCCTTTGAAGGCAAACGGCACAGTAGTGACTGATGAACTTGATAAAGCGAATTTGTTGAATAACTACTTTCGTGAACAAACCATAATAAATGACGTCAATGTGCAGATTCCCATATTTAGTGACGTCCCTATAAATTCACACCTTGATAATATCATCATCACTGCATTAGAAGTTGAATCAGTTCTTAAATCATTACCATTGGGCAAAGCTTCTGGCCCTGATGACGTAAGTAACCGAATCTTAAAGGAACTTGCTACCTCTTTGTGATTTATTTAACTACTCATTATCATCAGGTATTGTCCCTGTATCATGGAAACGGTCCCATGTTACCCCAGTTCCAAAGCAAGGCGATCTTTCTTTTGTGTCAAATCACAGACCCATATCCCTATTAAGTAATTTAGATAAAACATTTGAAAGACTTGTTTTTAAACATTTGTATAATCATCTTCGAGATAACAATATATTGACAGAATTTCAATCCGGCTTCACTCCAGGCGATTCGACTATAAATCAACTGACCTATTTATACAACACCTTTTCAGAAGCATTGGATACTGGGAAGGAGGTTAGAGTTGTGTTTTGTGACATCAGTAAAGCATTTGATCGAGTATGGCACAGGGGACTCTTAATTACGTAAATTAGAAGCAGCTGGTGTCACGGGCCCGGCTCTGATTTGGTTCACAGATTATCTTTGCGAAAGAAAACAAAGGGTCGTTCTGCCTGGTGATGTCGGATTGGAATTCAATTAAAGCAGGAGTACCCCAATGATCTATACTTGGACCGTTACTATTTCTAGTATTTATAAATGATATTGTAACAGACATTAGTTCCAACATTAGATTATTCGCCGATGACACAACACTGTATATAATAGTTGAAAATCCTTTAACGGCGGCAACTTGCCTTAATTCAGACATACAAAAATAACCGCTTTCGCAAACAAATGATTAGTTACCTTTAATCCTTTGAAAACAGAATCACTGTTGGTTTCTCGAAAACTCAATAGATTACACCATCCTCCCATTTACATGGAAAATAAACAAATTGCTGAAGTTACATCGCATAAACATTTAGGTTTATTTTTAAGTAATGATTGTACATGGCATGTTCATATTGATTTTATTAAAGAGAAGGCATGGCAGAGAATGAATATAATGCGTTGACTGAAATTCACACTTGACAGGAAATCACTTGAAACTATTTATTTATCTTTTATTCGACCTGTGCTTGAATATGGCGATGTAATATGGGATAATTGTACCCAATATGAGAAAAATGAATTAGACAAACTTCAAAATGAAGCTGCGCGCATTGTCGCGGGGGCAACGATTTTAGTATCTTTTCACTCTTTATATCAAGAAGTTGACTGGGAATCCTTGCAAGACAGACGATTAAAGCACAAACTTAACCTATTTTTTAAAATGCAGCATGACTTACCTCCAAACTACTTAACGTCTCTTCTACCCCCTTTAGTGAGTGAAACTTCACGTTAAAACTTACGAAACGCGGATGATTTTAGTACAGTTAATTGTCGTACGCAGTCATATTATTCATCTTTTTTACCCTCGACAGTAAGAGAGTGTAACAACCTACCAGGAGCAGCAAAACAAATCAGCTCATTACATTCCTTTAAAGCATTCCTGAATAAAGATAAGTTAAGGATTCCTAAATATTATTACCGTGGAAACAGGAAAGCTCAGATTCTTCACACAAGACTTCGAACAGGTTGTAGTTCCCTAAATAATGACTTTTTTGAAGAACATAAAAGCTGCCCCGTCATGTGAGTGTGGTGCAGCTATAGAGAATGCATATCATTTCTTCTTCAGTTGCGAACGTTTTACAATCCAAAGAAACGAAATGCTCCAAAACTTGGCAAGGTTCCCGTGTTTAACGAACCAAATTCTCCTCCATGGCGATGAAACTTTTAGTCTTGAAGAAAACATTGGAATTTTTGCGGCAGTTCAGAAATTTATCGAAAAAACTAAACGGTTTGAAAACTAGGTTCATGATCACCACATTTTTGCACAAGAAGATTTCTTTTTTATCACAAGCCGATAGGTGCTCTGGGATAGTTAGGTCTCTGTTCATTGCCCGATATCGCTTCTTATAATTTTGTAATCAATTTTTTTCTTGCATAGTTAACTTCAACTTAAGACATGTAATTATTATTGTCCAAGTTATTTATTTCAGTTTTCCCACTAAAACATGTAAAAACAGCATGCCCAAGGAGATGAACTTAATAAGCTTTAAGCTTCCGTTCAAATCCTTTCAAGAATGAACATATTTATATGTGGTTGTATATTTATATGTATGTATTTCTACGAATAAATACGTTTAAACCAATCTATGTTTGGAGTAAACATAAAAACACAACGGGCCTCCGTGGCCTAGTTGATAAGAAGTTGACTCCTAATCATTAGGTTTCTAACCGCTGTGGGTGCGAGCCTGGCTCTGGTCACATGTGAGACGCCATGTTCTGCAACGGAGTTTTGTTTGATTTGAGGTTTAACGTCCCCGCCAACACTGTTAAGGAAGGTCAGGTGGTTTTTCCTCGGGTACTCCGGTTTTCGCCCAACTCTGATTAACGATCGGCACCATATGAGTGAAATAATCTTGAAAGGGCCGTAAAACCATAATAAAAAAAAAAACATCACGAAAACACGCCTATAAAATTTTGACCCCCTTGAACCCAACTTTTATATAGTAAAACTGGGGTTTCCGGGGTATCCCTTATTTTTTCTTATTTCTGCTCTAAAATATAGATTGTGGGTACTCGTTAGAACCGCCTCATCGAGTGCCCACAATCTATATTTTGAGCAGAAATAAGAAAAATAGCACAATTTTTCATCTAAAAATTTTAGTTTTTCGACTGTAAAATCTTCAATGTGTTTGTATAGGCGTGTTTTCGTAATGAAAACAAAAAAAAAAAAAAAAAAAACAAAAAAAAAAAAAAAAAAAACAGTTTCTCATTTCGATAACCCACCCGTGCGACTAAGTGCATTTTTCACATATTTTACATCTCCAAAAATACTTTTCTGATTGAAAATCCTTGATATTTTTCATTTTTATACTGCTATAATAGGTTGTAGGTGCTCTTTAGAACCGCCTCATTGAGGAGGTTCTAACGAGTACCCACAACCTATTTCTTGGAGCAGAAATAAGAAAAATAATGTATACCCCCTATATCCCAGTTTTCTCTATAGCATGTGGGGTTTTGCGGGGTGTTCATTTCACGGCTTTGTTCACGAAAACGCCATTTTGGTGCTATAAACGAAGTTTCTATATCAAACAATTAGGGGATAACTGTATTCAAAATTGTGATTTGGGGAGGTAAATCGGAGGTTTTACGGTCGGAAATTTCGTTTTACGGCGACGCGTCAGCGGAGCCGTAAAACGTAATTTGCGACCGTAAAACCGACGATTTACCTCCCCAAATCACAATTTTGCAATACAGTTATCCCCATTCTAATGCACTTATACGGTTGTTTTGTTAAAAACTGAACTGTTTTGCACAATTCGGCTAGCGCTGTGAGCTGCGTAAAACCAAACGCCAGCCAATGAAAAGCGACGTTACGCGATGACGTCGGGTTTCCGACAGTATATCGCTGAATATACTGTCGCAAATTTTTTGGCGTTGTCCAATCAGACGTCGCGTTACATATGCAAGTGCATTAGAATGTGTTATATTTATTCGCAGAAATGTTGCCGTGTGCTAGTCAAACAAATATTAAAATTACAATACCATTCTGTTCCTTTCAGGATACAGTGTAGGCTTTCGAATCACTGATACAAAAGGGACATGCAATGAACATGCCAAGTACCATGAAGCTAGTCGCAGTCTTGGCGTTAATCCGGATAGCATGCTCCACAGAATATAAGATAGGGATGATTGTACAAAGAAAATGTTGCGCCTGGCATTCTATGGACATAATAGGTGGAGCTTGGAACATTGCCTTGGACCATCTGAGAAAGGATCATGTCGTTGATGGTGTGAACTTCAGGTAATAATTTTCTCAATGAGCATACGAGGGCGGGGAGTGGATTGGGGGGGGGGGGGGGGGTAAACAAAGTTCGTAGATGTGTTTGTTTGTATTGGCGGTTACGGCCCAGTCATTAGGTCATTTTTGGGCCGGTCAGTTTACCTATCCACATTTTCCTGGGAAGGCTTATACGTAAGCTGTTAACCAGTACAGTGCACATTCTTTTGCCAGAAACTGACAACTACCCTTCTTGAATCAAGGAAGGGAGAGAATGACTGTAGAAAAGATTTCATGATCAGTCTCCCTGAAAGAAGTTGCCACAAACAACATATGAGCCCCGCTAAGCGAATTTGTGTCTTCGAGCATTCCGTCATGACAAATTTTAACTGCGCATGCCTAGCCATTCAGAGGGGCCAGGGATATGGCTTTCTGTCTGAAGGTTCCTCTTGATTAACTGCTTGTATGAGCGAGCAGCGAAGGTTCTGGCGAGACTGCGCGGATGCGCAGGCTCGCCTGAACCTTCGCTGCTCGCATTGGCGATAAGTACCAAAATCGCTTGACGGGGCCCATATTATTTCTTAACGCAACAAAAGTGTTTCCGTCTGAATTTTAATGGGCTTTTCTTTCACGGTCTAAGACATGCTGTTTCGTTTTGTTCTTAGGCAAATCCATAAAATGTTCCTATTTTGACCTGAATAAGAGTAAAGGGGTCTTCGCGCATGTACGCCCAGCGTACGCATAGTCTAGTCAGAGTCTTGTATGTGCACAGGATAATCATTTCTTGCAGTCAATGAAGATTGTATTCAGATCAAGTTACGATAACGCGCCCATATGACATAGTACATTCCTACATCCTAACCTAAATGGTTAATTTTCTGATAAATTTGTGATATTATTCTTATTTATACAGTAAAACCTGTCTTAGTGGCCACCTCTATTAAGCAAGCAACATGTCTTAGTCAAGCAGGCATTCGGTTCCCGAAAATGGAAAATGTATTAAAACTCACCTGTGTTAAGCAAGTGCCTGTCTTAAGCAAGCACTTTTTGATTATTCCATAGATGCTTGCTTAATACAGGCTGGACTGTACACATAACACAGGTTGTAGGCGCTCGTTAGAACCGCCTCATTGAGGCGGTTCTAACGAGTACCCACAACCTATGTCTTGGAGCAGAAATAAGAAAAATAATATATACCCCATTAAATCCCAATTTTCTATATAAACTGGGCTTTACGGAGGTGTTTTTATTTCACGGAATAGTAATTACGATAGCACACCCATACGACATAGAGCATATTTCATATCTCCAAAATTGCTATTTTTCTGATAAAATCCGTGATTTTGTTTGTTATTGATCCTGCAAACATAGGTTGTCGGTGCTCGTTAGAGCCGCCTCATTGACAACCTATGTCTTGGAGCAGAAAATAAGAAAAATAATGTATACCCCCGTAAAACCCCAATTTTCTCTGTACAAAGTGTGGTTAAAGGGGGTGTTCATTTCACTAACGTGTTCATGTGATGGGACGTGATGTTTGTGACGTCACTGAGAGCACATGCTTGAATGTCCATTTTATCATTACGAGAATACGTCTATTCAAATATATTAAAATTTTACCACAAAAAATTAAAATTTTCAGATAAAAAAAAATTGATATTTTTTCATATTTTTGCTCAAAATATAGTGGGAACTCGTTAGAACCGTGTTCTAAGCCGAGGCGGTTCTAATAACTACCCACATTCTATGATAGGAAAATAATTTATACCCCCACTATATACAAGTGTGTTTTAGGGGGTCAAAATTATATAGGCTTGTTTGCATGATGTAGAGCTGAATCGTAAGACTGAATACAAGTCGCTGCGCGGGCAACTATCCCTCATCTGAGAAATAGCACAGGCTGTCAGATTCAAGGCGAATTCCAACTCATTTGAGATATTATGCTTGTCCTTTTTTCCTAAAAAATCCAAAAAAGATCCTATCTAAAACAGCTGAGAATAAGTGGAGACACTTTTTTCTCTTATTTTTATGCTCAAGGGCAGGTAACTCCAAAGCCGTTGGTCCTGCGAGGCCCAAAGTCGAACCGACGTAGAACGTATGCCTCTCCTGGTTATCTGCAGGTTTGATAAAGATCAGAGCAGAAATGGCTGAGTAAAGTTGTAGACGTCGTTTTTCCACTGTAAGCCTATGGTAAAAGTGTTCATGCTCAAAGGAACGTAAAAGCAAAACCGGTTGTAAGATTCGAGCCAAATTCGAACTCATCTGAGATATTATGCTTTTCCTTGTTTAACTTAATTTTTTAAAAGGATCAGATCAAAAACAGCTGATAAAAAGTGGAGGCGCTATTTTTCACTCATATTTATACTCAAGGGCAGGTAACTCCAAAGCCGTTGGTCCGGCAAGGCCCAAATTCGAACTCGACGTAGACCTATGACTCTCCTGGTTATCTGCAATTAGTTCTGAATAGTTAGAGCCTTTGGAAGCAAATAATACACCAACTTAACGAAAAAAGCAGACCCGGTTTTATTGAGTCTGTTCATGACCAGTATTGAAATGTGCAACACCGGCCACGCCCTCTAGCACCGGCTTAAGCAGAACTCTATTTTCAAAATTATTCTAAATGAACTCAATGATCCCAAAGGACCGGAAAATATAATCTGATAAGTCTGATAAAGTCTGATAAAGATCAGATCAGAAACGGCTGAGAAAAGTTGGAGACGTCGTTTTTCCATTGTTAAATATAAGTAGAGGCAATGCTCAGGAAGGGATACAATTAACCCACAGCTCCCATCAGAGACACCAAAGGGAAAGAAACACAAACGTGAAGCAACAGACTCCAACGGAAACACCTATGGTAAAATTTTTCACGCTCAAGGGAACGCAACTGCAAAACCGGTTGTCAGATTCGAACTACCTTCGAACTCGTTTGAGATATTATGCTTGTTCTTGTTTGCTAAAAGTTACAATAAGATAAGTACAATAGCAGCTGAGAAAAAGTGGAAACACCATTTTTCGCTTATTTCTACGCTCAAGGGCAGGTAACTCCAACGCCGGTGGTCCGGCGAGGCCCAAGTTCGAACTCTACGTAGACTGTATGCCTCTCCTGGTTATCTGCAAGTTGATAAAGATCAGAGCAGAAATTGCTGAGAAAAAGTGGAGACGTCATTTTTCCCATTATAAGTCTATGGAGCATATTTGTTTCTATGACAGCCACAGTTCTCCAAAACCTAATGCAATCAATACCCCAACCCAGTGATGCTGCACATAAAATTTGATTAAGATTGGCCAGCTAGTTACTGAGATATTCAAGTTCAAAAGTGTGGACGACGGATGGACGACGGACAGACGCCGGATGCCTGCCTATACAATAACCTTGTGAACCTTCGACGCAGGTGAGCTAATAAACCTCGGTGCTTTTAAAAAAGTGAAGTAATTTAAAAGCGAGCAGTTACACCTGATGCTTAATGTAATAAAAGGTAGTTTCGCTGCGTCAGTCAGAATGCTGCCTTATTCACATAGAAGATACACTGTAAAAAATAAGTGTGTACTCGACGCAAAGGCAGAGTAAAGTTTACACTAAAACTCGTGTGAGCTAGAACCATACACCATTTTGGGTGTTAAGAGTTCCTTTGAGTAACAATACACTGATAATTTGTATAGTTTACTCCAACATTGGTGTAGCACTGCAAAGTTGGTGTTTGGCGTAACTATTCTACAAAACAAGAGTTACGTTTCATGTTTGAAATGATACACTATTTATGGTGCAAGGTTTGCTACTAAATAGCGTAATTTTAGTCATACTACAGGGTAACATTTTTTGAATGGCGGTATAACTGTGAACATTACACTTTTTTCAGTGTAATGAAATATCGGTGTAATGTTTTTTTTCGAATGATGGATAACATATCCTTATGTTCAGTGTAAAAAAGTAATTGCACCTTGAAAGCGTTATCTTTCCAGCTTTTCGAAGTTGTGTTTGCTCTTATACTGGTGTTTTATTCTACCTTAACGTAAGTTAACGTTTCCTGTCGAATTGTGTAACTAGTCGTACAAGATACGTCATATGTACAACATATGTTATTTTGTTCCTCTTTCATGCCACATAGCTCAAAACGGCATAAATATCATACAAATTATATAATTATTAATACTGATTATAGGCTTGTTTCCTGCGTAATGAAAATCCTGGTAAATGAGATTAAAATGAGATAAATTCTATTTCAGTATAAACACAATTTTTGTTAAATAAAGAATTTATACAAAATCTAATGGAAAGTGCAACATTTACACTACCTTTTTACAAAAACTCTGACATTACCATTGAAAAATGGGAAATGTTACCCATTTAGGGTATCAAACGTACCTTTTTAAAAGGGCATCGGAGTCTAATAAGCTCTATACCAAGATAAATAATTATGATACATACTGTTAATGTCTACTGTGGTGTAGCCAGTCTTAATTATTGGTGTATTGTTCCACCCATTTAACGAAGGAAACAATACACCCACCTGGAAACGGAAACGTTTCCTTCAATGGTACATTTACGCCAGTAGTGAAGATCAGTTACACAATGGTGTAAACTTTTTTTCCAAGTGCGAATGTCTAATTACACCATATATTTGGATTAATAGCCTTCAAATCGGCGAAAAGTTACCGAGCATATAATGGAGATGACTTACACCAAAACTAGTGCTGGTGTAATGTTTCCTTTCATTTTTTTTACAGTGTATTCTATCAGAAAAGACTTACATTAGACTGATGGTTACCCTCATATTTCGTATATATACAACTTTGCTCCTTCTTTAAGGAGAAAGGGAATACTTGACAAATTTTTCCGCCATTTTTCAAAACGGAGACAACTTTCGGGACTTCCTGTTCTCTTTTCTATAAGCCCTGTCCCACTGAAAAATGAGTCTACTCTTAAAGGAAAGAATTTGCTCCTCAGGAGCAAATTCTTACCTTAAGAGTTGACCTCTATTGACATGGGAGACAAAAATACCTTTGCAAGAGTTGCCTCCCCTGAAGGTGTTCCCATTCCTCTTTAATTTTAGCTGAATACTCAAACCAAAGTAAAACTGATAAGCAGAGAAACTGAAGAAACATGAAAATAAAAGTAGGAGACTTGTACTAGTCTACCCATTTACAGTATAATTCCTATATTAAGACCACCTTATGCCCCCGACCATCGGGCTTGAAGAAATAGATCGGCTGCACTATACTTCCACGCGGAGCTGAAACCAACCGCACACGAGTACTGGTAAACCGTTTAGAGGAGCTAAGCCTGCCCAGGCAAAGCGGTGCGAGTCGGACCGTCCATGCTTATAAACCCTATTAGTTTCATTGGGCGACAGGGCTTGAGATGTCATTTCATTTCAATGTCGGGTAAAAGTCCCGAAAAATTGGTAGCCACGTCTCCAAAATGACCTACAAAGTCATGACGGGGACGTTAAACCTCAAATAAACAAACAAACAAACAAATTAAGACCACCTTTGGAACTGTTCAAAAGTGGTCTTTAAGACCACTTTTGAACATTCCCAAAGGTAGTCTCTTATATAGAGATACTGGGGGTAGACAACACAAAAAAATATATACCTGAAATCGATCATCTATCTACCTTCATACACAATGTCAGTCATATTTGACCATTACCTCAGGTGGGTTGGAATCTTCTGAATAGGGTTTTAAAAACAGATCTTCTCTTGATTTTAGGTGGTCTTAATAGCGGGATTTTACTGAATATATATGCTTTAACTCATATAGGGTGACTGGAATCTTCCAACTTAAGCTTATAATTTGGAATGGTCCATTTCTAATTACGGTGTCAGATTTGCTTTCTTCGCGTAGTTTATTTATTTTATTTTTTTTTTTTCACAAAAAAATGCATGTAGTTTGAGCAAACAGTGTTTACACAGATCAGTTGAGCGGAACGCGGCATCTGAAATTGGTATACACTGTAAACCAATGTCCCAAAAATGGGACGCTAGGAATACAGGGATTAAAATTTGGAAAGGTCTATTGCCAGTCGACTGGCAATAGCCAAAACACGTTAAAATGGCTATTGACAGTCGACTGGCACTAGCCATTTGAATGTATTTTGGCTATTCCCAGTCGACTGGCACTGGTCATTGTAACGTATTTTGGCTATTGCCAGTCGACTGGCACTGGCCATTGTAACGTATTTTGGCTATTGCCAGTTGCTTCTTGTTTTTTTTTTTTAATTATTTATATCATACGAGCTTATTATTCTTACGAGCAGGTCATATTTCATATACACAACGATCCTGGGCAGACATAATTTTCTAACATTAGGATACTCATTTGTGTGTGATATTGCTATCAAAGCCGTAAAATGTTGTTTCTGTTGGATATGTTCTTATTTCCTGCTATATACATCCGCGCCCATCGGGGCTTTGAGAAATAAATTGGACTCCACAATGCTTTCACGCAGAGCTGAAATTAACCGCACATAAGTACTGGTAAACCGCTTAGACGGACTAAGCCTTCCCAGGCAAAGTGGTGCGAGTTAGACTGTCCACTGCATATAACCCCTATTGGTTTCATTGGATTGCCCCCTCCCTCTGCCAAAGTTTAGCTGTGTGCCATTGTCCAGTGCAACAGTGTCCGATGGGCTATTGGGCTTTTGTTCCAGTGGGCTCTAGTCCGTTCACCATAATGACACTTTTTGTGTCCTCGCCCGCTAATGATGCAGGAAACATAATTCCTTGCACAGAATATTTATCTTTCGCCCTTTTATTACATAAACGTCTGTGTCTGCTCTCAAAACCGACCATTTGAATAAAATGAAGGCAATTCGATGTGAAAATGAACAACCCCACTCCTTTACTCCATATAAATTGTATTGGCTAATCGGAGTTAATTTCTGATAGACTGAGGAATTCTCGTGTGATCAGCGGGTTTCTTCTACTGTGTTTTCTGAGAAAATCGCCAGCATCCAAGAGTTTAACTTCATTAAACGGGTTTAAATAATTTTGAATAACATTATACCGGAACAAACGAATCCGTCCTTATTTCTGGTTGAAATACGTTAGGGGAGGCGATTCTAACAAGAGTGAGTGAGTGAGTTTTTTAGTTTTACGTCCCACCAACAGCTAAGGTCATACGGAGACGGGACCTCGGTTTAAAGACTCATCCGAAAGTCTGGAGAAGCCCGGGGTCGATCCTGCGATCCCTGGTTTACAAGGCGAGTAGCGTAACCACTGCACCACGGAGGCTTCTGATTCTAACAAGAACACAATATCTAGTTTTTTCTGAACAATATCAAGAAAACACGCCTATATAATTTTGACCCCACTGAACCCCACTTTTATATAGTAAAACTCGATGAGGCGGTTCTAACGAGTACCCACAATCTATATTTTGAGCAGAAATAAGAAAAAAAAATCACAAATTTTCATCTTTAATGTTTCGTTTTTCCGGCGGTGAAGTGTAGAATGTATTTGTATAGGCGTGTTTTCGTAATGATATGTAAGGAAAATGATATATACTTTTGAAGACCATATACTTTTATATAAAGTGAGGTTTATATAAAGTGGGGTTCATATAAAGTGGGGTTTAATGTTGTCCATTACAAATTTTGTTAACGCATTACGATAACACGCCTGTACAAATACAGTGTAAATTTAACCGCCGAAAAAAAAAAAAAAAAAAAAAACACGAAAAATTTAAGATGAAAAATTGTGATATTTTTCGTATTTCTGCTCAAAATATAGATTGTGGGTACCCGTCGATATAGCGGTTCTAACGAGTAGCCACAATCTATGTTTTAGAGCAGAAATAAGAAAAATAAGATTTACCCCATTATACCCTAGTTTTACTATTTAAAAGTGGGGTTCAAGGGGGTCAAAATTATATGGGCATGTTTTCGTGATGGTATGGCTCGAGATGTTATTTCATCTCAACGGCGGGTAAACGTCCCATAAAAATTGGAAGCAAGGTCTCCAAAATAACCTAAATATTGTTGACGTGGAGATAAAAAAAAATAGCACTGATTGTCAACCCTAATAAGCAACCAGAAGGGGAGGGGATGAGGTTGGGATTCACGGGGGTCACTTTGTTGTTTCTTATTTCTGCACCAAACAAAGATTGCGGGTGCATTTTACTCATGACATGAACAGGTCCTTGAAATGAACGACCCCATTAAACCCCACTTTAAATAGGAAAAAATGGGTGAACGGGACTAAACATACGATTTTTTATTTCTGCTCCAAGAAGAAGCCTCTGTGTTGTAGTGGTTATGCTTCTCGCAGGATCGATCCCGGGCTTCTCAAGACATTCAAATGAGTCCCGTCTCTGTATGACCTTAGCTGTTTGTGAGACGTAAAACACTCATCTGGCCAATTTCTGCCCCAAAACATTGGCTGTGAGTACTCATTCGAATCGCTTCAATGGTGCGGTTCTAACGAGCACACTCAACTTATATATACAGTATATAAATAAGAAACTATGACCGATTTTCATCGGAAAAGTATCGATTTTGGAGATGTGAAAAATGAATTATGTCGCATGGGTTTATTATCGTAATGTGTCGGCTCCAAAAATAGATTGCAGGTGCATTTTACCCGGGATGCTTCTGAGTCGAGGTGCTCAGAAGCACCTGCAACCTCCCAAAAGACACATGACGTAATTTTGACGTCACATCGACATCGGTACATTGTCATGACGTTTATGCAACATAAAATCTAAGTCGGTGCAACGTCATGACGTTGCAACGACGTTAAGTTGACGTTGCCCTAGTGACGTGTGCCTCCTGGGCTGTCTTTGGGCAGGGATGATAAACCATATTATTTTATAATTTACTGGACCCGTCCATCCTTAGAGACATTTCCATGTTTTATGACCTTATTTTCCATTAGTCATTAGTCATGTGTTCGGTACATCGGTACAATGTCATGACAATTATGCAACGTCAAATCTACGTCGGTGCAACGACATGACGTTGCATCGACGTTGATTTGACGTTGTCTTAGCGACGTGTGCCTACTGGGCTCTCTTTGGGCAGGGATAAGAAACCGTGTTATTTTTTTTACTGGACACGTCCATCCTCAGAACCATTTCCATGTTTTATGACCTTATTTTCCATTAGTAATTTGTTCGGTACATCGGTACAATGTCATGACGTTTATGCAACATCAAATCTACGTCGGTGCAACGACATGACGTTGCACTATCGTTGATTTGACGTTGTCCTAGCGACGAATGCCTACTAGGCTGTCTTTGGGCAGGGATAAGAAATCATATTATTTTTTTTTCATTAGTCCTAGCGACGTGTGCCTACTGGGCTCTCTTTGGGCAGGGATAAGAAACCGTGTTATTTTTTTCCATTAATCATTTGTTCGGTACATCGGTACAATGTCATGACGTTTATGCAACATCAAATCTACGTCGGTGCAACGACATGACGTTGCACTATCGTTGATTTGACGTTGTCCTAGCGACGAATGCCTACTAGGCTGTCCTTGGGCAGGGATAAGAAATCATATTATTTTTTTCCATTAGTCCTAGCGACGTGTGCCTACTGGGCTGTCTTTGGGCAGGGATAAGAAATAATATTATTTTTTTTCCATTAATCATTTGTTCGGTACATCGGTACAATGTCATGACGTTTATGCAACATCAAATCTACGTCGATGCAACGACATGACGTTGCACCGACGCTGATTTGACATTATCCTAGCGACGTGTGCCAACTGGGCTGTCTTTGGACAGGCATAAGAAACCATATTATTTTTTTTTACTAGACACGTCCGTCCTTAGAACCATTTCCATGTATTATGACCATATTTTCCATTAGTCATTTGTTCGGTACATCGGTACAATGTCATGACGTTTATGCAACATCAAATCTACGTCGGTGCAACGACATGACGTTGCACTATCGTTGATTTGACGTTGTCCTAGCGACGTGTGCCTACTGGGCTGTCTTTGGGCAGGGATAAGAAACCGTATTATTGTTTTTACTGGACACGTCCATCCTTAGAGCCATTTCCATGTTTTATGACCTTATTTTCCATTAGTCATTTGTTCGTAATGCTTCAGTCTCCGGTAACGAAAGTTAAATGCCAAAGCAATAGCGGATGAAATTTCTTGGAATAAACATTTTTATACTGAATAGGGTTTCAGATCAATTTTATGGCAAATATACTAAACACATTGCTGTTGAAAATGTGAGTAGTGTTTGCAAGTAAAGATAAAGATAAAGATAAAAAAGCTGTATTTTATCGTCGCATATTAGAAACAAATAGCATAAGCTCTATAAAGCTTTTATTTCGACAAACAAAGTATCCATTAACAATTAACAAATACTTACCTGCCTTCATTTATCTCCTGATAATGCGAGCTTCAGCCAAGAAAGTTCCTAGTACCATTTTTACGTCTTTGGTATGGCGTGGCCTAGGATCGAACCCGCGACCTCCCATTACCGAAGCGGATGCTCTACCACTGAGCTACTCACATTTTTTTCAGCAAAAGTACCTTGGTATCAGATATTGTACTTGCTAGAACAGTTAACAGTTTGACCACTAACGAGCTCGTTAAGCTAACAATGCTTGGCCCAAGTGGGCGCTGAGCTTTAAACTAAAAACATGCCAGAGTAGTCCCTGATCATTTTAGCACCCACTTCATCTGGGTCGGTGCTGTTTGCACTGGAACCGGTGTCTTTCTTCATGTTTAGATCTAGAAATAGGAACCAGAAGTGATTCGTTGAGTAAAGAAGTACAGTTTGAAGGCTAGCTGTAACGGTGGTCAAATCACGAGTGCGACTGACCCGTTTACTTACAACTCAATGACAAAGTGTAATATACTACTCAACAAATCACACCCTAGAGCTGATCTATTTCGATTCTAACACATTAAAAATCGACAATAATTCTGTTGTTTTCTTCAAATTCCCACAACCTTTCGCCATTGTTAGACGTAATCCCTCCATCATTATTGACTGTTTAACAAATATTCATGTCCTTTTGTAATGTTTTGATGCAAGAAAATAATATTTCACATTCAAACGTCAAAGAATCTATGAGTGACGTCATAAACGGCGAATTTTTATGACGTCACACGTCAGGATCTTCGCCCGGCGGCTCTAACGAGCACCCACAATCTATAGTTGGACTTGAAATAAGAAACACATATCAAACATTTTTTATCCGAAAAAGGTGAATTCTAGAAACAGGAGAAACGCTAATGCAGCGTATGTTTTTGTAAGGCGCCTAAATAAGGCTGCTGTAACGAGAATCAAAAACTACTCTATTCATTACACATGCCTACTTAAATATATTGAACATTTTACCACCAAAATGAACAATTTCAAATAAATAATTCTGACATATTTCATTTATCTGCTCAAAACATAGAATGTGGATACACTTTAGAACCGCCTCGGCGAGGCGGTTCTAACGAGTATCCACAATCATTGTTTAAAAATAATGTATACCCTTCAAGCAAACCCCCGATTTGCAGTATAAAAGTGGGGTTAAATGGGGTCAAAATTATTTTGATGTTTTCGTGATGTATAACAACATTTAGAACATTTACATTTAGGGCCGACTAACCGGAGCTGAAAAGATAATCGGTTATCAGTCATGTCATTGCGATCGATAATCGATTAGTAATCGCTCAGGTTTTTGTCATTATTGTAACTGTCTGGCTTTCCGTCTGAGCATGACATTTACCATATGTTTCACTTGACCATATGTATATTTGAACAGACAGGCCTGAGCAAACAGTGTAGACCCAGATGAAACGCCGCATAATGCGGCGTCTCATCAGGGTCTGCACTGTTTGCCACTCATCCAGCTATTTTAGGCATAATTTTGGGTAGTAAATTGTACCTATCAAGTAATCGCTTAAAAGCAAATCAGAAATGATAATCATTTTTGTGGAATTTATCGATATATTAATCGATTATACGATTAATCGTGTCAGCCTTATTTACATTTCCAGTGTAAAGTCAAATATAAACCTATAGAAAACGATGTAGTTCATACTTCCATGAACGCATCGAGTCACATGATTTTTCAGTGACGTCAAGTGACGTCAGTCTAAACCATTGTTCTCTATGCGCCTTGGTGACGTCATAGCTCATTTCCGCTCCTTTAAGAAAAACAGCGTGTAAATGCTTTTCAGCTTTAAAAGTTTGCCCTGTAAGCATTTGTTCGCCCAGTGATGAGGGACAAAGAATGTAAATATAAAAAATAAACTTATTTTTTTTTCTACTTTTCATGAAAGTATGAAAGACAGCGGGTCGGGGTTCATTTAATTTGCACGCGACCCACTGCGTTCATACTTTCATGAACATCAGAAAAAAATCATTTCTTTTTGTAAACCGTAGTATTTGTTATAAATAGGGATTAACATGTCTTTTCGCTGACTTACATTGAAGCAACGTCTCCAAAATGACCTTTACAGTGTTGGCGGGGACGTTAAACCTCAAATCAAACAAACAAACAAAACATTTATGTGATGTGCCCCTATCTATAAAGAACATTGCACACGACCTTATTCGATATAAATTAATTTCCATCTACCATCGCTTCGTTTTGCCTTTTTTTAACATTTCATTTCATTTGCAATCAGATTTTGTTGAAATTAATTTCACCTGCATCTTTAATTTTCTCGTTATAATTCAATTTAGACAATCTGATTACTTTCTTGCATTTAAAATACGCATTCTGGTCTGCCACAACAAGATATGTGATAAAATTTCAAAGTGCAAAAATGTGATGTAATGACTTATTGAAAACTGATATTATTTGACCTGGTTCAAGGTTTACTACTACTACTACTACTACTACTACTACTACTACTACTACTACTACTACTACTACTACTACTACTACTACTACTTCAACGCCTAATGCTGCAGCTACTACTACACTGTTTCTACTTCTACTACTGACACTACTGCTATTACTTCTACTACTACAACTACTACTCCTCTTCTTCTACTACTTCTACTACTTCTACTACTACTACTACTACTACTACTACTACTACTACTACTACTACTACTACTACTACTTCTACTACTTCTACTTCTACAACACCTAGTGCTGCTGCAACTACTACACTGTTTCTTCTTCTACTACTACTGCTGCTGCTGCTGCCACAACAACAACTACTACTAACACTACTATTATTACTACTACTACTACTACCACTACTTCTACTACAATAGCAACTGCTATTTTTACTACAACTACGTCTACTAACACTACTTCTACTACAACAGCTATTGCAATTACTACTTCTACTACAACTGCTGCTACTACTACTACTACTACTACTACTACTACTACTACTACTACTACTACTACTACTACTACTACTACTACTGCTGCTGCTGCTGTTACTACTACTATTACTACTACTACTACTACTACTACTGCTTCTACTACTACTAATTAAGAAATAATCTCCACGTACCGTGTGTTATCGTGATTAACACACGGTGTTGGAGGGCAGATTGCGAAATATTAATTCACGACGGCGAAGCCGGAGTGAATTAATATTCGCATCTGCCCTCCAACACCGTGTGTTAATCACGATAACACACCGGGTGCGTGGAAATTATTTCGATTCTAACATGATGCTAAACTGAAATACAGTAGTAACAAAGCGTTATCTTGGGGACTATTTTGCAGCGGATGTCGACAGAAGGAAATGTTTACATGCAACGTCACGATGACGCCAAATTGCACGCACCACGTTGACGACGTGAATTATCGCATATTTGCAAACGCTGACGTTTCCACTGGGTTCAATGGGAAAAACGTTAACGTCATGTTAGAATACTACTTTTACCACAACACTTACGACTGCTTCTTCTTCTACTACGACGACTACTACTACTACCACTACTACTACTACTACTACTACTGCTACTACTACTACTACTACTACTACTACTACTACTAACTACTACATATACTACTACTACGGCCACCGCCCATCGGGGCTTGAAAATAGATGCTTCCACCAATGCTGGAACCGACCGCACACGACTACTGGTAAGCCGCTTAGAGGATCTTAGCCTGCCCAGGCAAAGCGATGTGAGTTGGACCGTCCATACTTATAAACCGTCTTGGTTTCATTGGGCGACAGGGCTTGGAATACCTATACAGTGTTGACGGGGACGTTAATTCTCAAACAAACAAACAAACAAACAAACAAACAAACTACTGTTACTCCTTCTGCTGCTAATATTTTTACTACTAGCACCACTATGACAACAGTGAAGAACGCAGTAACGGATCGTATCCTGAAGCCGATCAATTCAGTAGACTTTGATTTGTCGCCTAGACAGCAGGAAAGCCATTGGGCCGAAAAAAAAAAACAAAAAAACTTTTAGTCATTTCAGTCTACAAAATTACACATTTGTCGGTGACGTGGATATTGCCAATGTGTAAATTTAGACGCGTTATTGTCTAGCTAATTGTCTACGCCCACGGGCGTAAACAATCTTAAGAAAAGGTCATGACTAGTTGAATGTTATTTTCTATAAGCATGCCACCCGTGTTATTTTCTACACCTGTGGGTGTAGACTACCTAACGTTTAGGTGGCTATTCACAGTTTTGCCGTGTTGGCCGGGGCCAAAAATCTTAATATAAAGCGGTAGGCCTCCTGAGTGGCCTGTAAAATTTTGTTTCCTTCTAGTATTCAAGAAACTTATTCACTTTCTGAGTGCAAAGGTTTTGAAAAGTAGAAAAATAATCTTTTTGGCACCTCAGAAGTGTCCACTGGCTTTGCATGTCAGAAATACGAACTTGTGCCTGAATTACGGCAGTCCACTGTTTACATGTGCTATTCAGAGTGCTTCCATTGAAAGACGATTATCTAAAAAAGTAAACGGCTGTCAGGGTATCACTAACCATTTGAAGAGTTCACCTGTAAGTCCTCTAAATAACCATATGTACATTGAGGGCCATGGTTGCTCCAGTACTTGGGTAAAGGCCTCCAAATTTGCAGCATTTTGAAGAAAAATTGTACTCCAAAACAGTGGGTGGGGTAAAATTTCATTTCTTGTCACATTGGTTTAAGAGTCTGAAGTATCCCAGAAATGGCTTTAAAATGTCTTTAAACATTAATACAGCCCATTTAAATATAAGGGGTACACATATGTGCATTTAAACTGACTGATTTTTATCTTTGTTTTGGTGACGGATGAGCTGCGGCTCGGAATTCTCCAGAAACTGTTGAGTGCTACCTTAATTAAGGTGGCTATTCACAGTTTTGCCGTGTTTGCCGGGGACAAAAATCTTAATATGAAGCGGTAGGCCTCCTGAGTGGCCTGTAAAATTTTGTTTCCTTCTAGTATTCAAGAAACTTATTCACTTTCTGAGTGCAAAGGTTTTGAATAGTAGAAAAATAATCTTTTTGGCACCTCAGAAGTGTCCACTGGGTTTGTATGTCAATACGAACTTGTGCCTGAATTACGGCAGTCCACTGTTTACATGTGCTATGCAGAGTGCTTCCATTGAAAGACGATTATCTCAAAAAGTAAACGGCTGGCAGGGTATCACTAACCATTTGAAGAGTTCACCTGTAAGTCCTCTAAATAACCATATGTACATTGAGGGCCATGGTTGCTCCAGTACTTGGGTAAAGGCCTCCATATTTGCAGCATTTTGAAGAAAAATTGTACTCCAAAACAGTGGGTGGGGTAAAATTTCATTTCTTGTCACATTGGTCTAAGAGTCTGAAGTATCCCAGAAATGGCTTTAAAATGTCTCATTACGATAACTCGTCCGTGCAACAAAGTGCATTTTTCACATTTTCAAAATGGCTACTTTTCTTGTGAAAATCCTTCATATTTTTCTTATAAATGCTCAAAACATAGGATGTGGGTGCTAGTTAGAACCGCCTCATTGAGGCGGTTCTAACGAGTACCCACAACCTATGTCTTGGAGCAGAAATAAGAAAAGTAATGAATACCCTCGTAAACCCCAGTTTTCTCTATATAAAGTGGGGTTTAGGGGGGTCTTCATTTCACGGACTTGTTCATGTGATGTTTAAACATTAATACAGCCCATATATAAGGGGTACACATATGTGCATTTAAACTGACTGATTTTTATCTTTGTTTTGGTGACGGATGTGCTGCGGCTCGGAATTCTCCAGAAACTGTGGAGTGCTACCTTACTTTTGCTCCAGAGGCATTAAAGAAAAGGTCATTGCTGGTTGAATGTTATATTCTATTGACTGGTCAAAGTTATTATTTGTTATAATGATTAAAAACCGGGATTGGCCGGAACACTTCCATAAGCTTATTCGCATACAAAGTAAACATGACTTCTAGGTTCACATGATGTTGACTTCCCTCCGATGATACAGTACATCTATTTCTGTTTGTCTTCACTAAAAGAAGGCAGGTGCATCTGTTCTACTGATTTTTCCTTTCCTTGTATGAGTGGTTGTCATAGCAAACGATTATAGTTTTGCTTGTGTGTGAAACTGGAGTCAACTTTTGGAATCTTTGGCTATTATACAACTTTCCGTATTTGCTGGCACACTTCTACATGAACAGCTTTGTTATTTGACTTTCCAATGCTTTGACTACACAAATTAAGTGCTAAGCGTAGACTCGAATCTTTTTGTAAAAGCTAATACTTGTAACATGTATTGACATGACTGTCTGCTAGAAACGGAAAGCAGACGACCAAAACTTGTGGTCGTCTTGAATGACAAGTAAGGGTGAATAATACCCCAAAAAGAGAAATTGAAAAACAAAGCAACGAAGGTATAGGTACTTAATAAACGATTAAACACTGAATTTTTGGAACCGCAGTAACAGATCAGTTATTGCACGACCCGCAGAAAAAGCAACCGACTGAAGTCGGTTGATTTCTAAGAGAGTGCCCTAAAATCACCGTGTCATTCTGTCATTCGGTCATTCTGTCAGTCTGTCAGTCTGTCCGTCCGTAACCCGTTTGTGAAAATTGGTGATAGTGACTTAACCGCTTGGAATATTTAAACAATTTTTGGCATACTGATAGATATCAATGAGATCTAACCATTGAACTTGAGAAATATTACATTCCATTTAGTATAGCCTCGCCGAGGCGAAAAATGTGAAAATTTTCGAACTGCTTCTTCTCGGAAACCGTTGGGCCGATTGAAGTCAAATTTCATATGGAGCCTCTATGGGATGGGGGAAACCAAAATTTGCTCATGGGGTCCAGGTCACATGACCAAAATGGCCGCCAAGCCATATATGGTCTGTCTGTCTGTCCGTCCGTAACCCGTTTGTGAAAATTGGTGATAGTGACTTAACCGCTTGGAATATTTAAACAATTTTTGGCATACTGATAGATATCAATGAGATCTTACCAATGAACTTGCGAAATATTACATTCCATTTAGTATAGCCTCGTCGAGGCGAAAAATGTGAAAATTTTCGAACTGCTTCTCCTCGGAAACCGTTGGGCCGATTGAAGTCAAATTTCATATGGAGCCTCTATGGGATGGGGAAATCAAAGTTTGCTCATGGGGTCCAGGTCACATGATCAAAATGGCCGCCAAGCCATATATGGTAAAAACACTTCAAAAATAGTCTTCTCCAGAACCCCTGGGCAGATTTCCACGAAACTTGATAAATAGCATCTGGGACGTAGGCCCATCATAAATTGCTAAAATGGTGACCCTGGGTTGACCTTGACCTTCTTTGTGCCTAGGTCAAACTTTGACACATATGCTTTTGTACTGGAAAAGTGAGAATGCATTTTATCCTGCAACCGATTCAGAATACACTACTAAAGTATAAGATCTATTTTTGCTCCTTACGATTAGGCGCATTAATTGGGGGAACCGTTTTAGGTCCAGGTCACATGACCAAAATGGCCGCCATACCCATATATGGTAACACTCATAAAGCTAAAAGCATCCGGCGGATCGTGCACTTCAGCTGAAGCACTGGTTTTCGTTGTGATTCAAAAAAAAAAAAAAAAAAAAATCAGTTTCTTTTAATCGGATGATGCATCAGTTGACTCATTTGCATTTTAACCCTTTTTCTACGGAATCTTCCTCCATACGTATAGCAGAGTGCATTTCAAAATTTAGGGTTGTTAGGTCGTGTATTCTTCAAAATTTATTTGTAAACTGGTTGAACGTTTTGCAAACAGTGTAGGCCCTGATCAGCGTTCTGCGGCGTCTGATCTGGGCCTGCACTGTTTGCCAACTACCCATTTTGTGGTTTCCGGTACAAAATGGGTTAAGCTTTGCATTTTGAACAGTTCATTTTCAGCCATTTGCCACCCACTTTTTTCTCCAGAACTTAGATATTACAGACCTTGATTAAATGCCCAAATGCGACATCTGATCGGAGGCTATATAAACAATTCGAATGATAGTTTTATTGCAGAAAACGTTTTTTCATAATCTGTGTTAGGGGCTCAGGCCCAATTCGCGAGAAGACATTGCATCCATTTACACTTCTGCAGGATGAAAGCCAAGAGTATTCATGTAATTACGGTAGGGACCAATAACCCGCACAGGGGATGGTGCTCTCTGCACAGGTGGGCTCCTAGATTGATACTCAGTCTCATATTCAAAAAAACACTTCTTTTATTCCCTCTTTAAGGGGAATGGGAACACCTGGCAGATTTTTTCGCCTTTTACAAAGGGAGACAACTTTCGGGACTTCCGGTTAGCTTTTCTATAAGCCATGTCCCATGGAAAAAGGGTTCTTCCCTTAAAGGAAAGAATTTGCCCCTCCTCCTTTAAGAGTTGACCCATATTGACATGGGAGACAAAACTACTTTTTCAGGAGTTGCCTCCCCTGAAGGTGTTCCCATTCCCCTTAATAGCAGCGAAAATCTACTTCAAGCCAAAGTAAAACTGAAAATACATGTAAGAAGGACTGGAAAGGAGAGACGGAAGAAAAAAAGAGCGCCCAGAGGGCCCTGAATCGCTCACATGAGAATCAGTGTCTCTAGTACATTCTTGGCCCAGGGCTCTAATTTGAACAAACTTTGTAGCGGTCAACTAGATGAAGCTTCATACCAAATATCAAAGACCTGGGCCTTCAGGTTTCAGACAAGAAGATATTTAAAGCTCTAAGGGCTGTAACTGCAAAACCGAAAGTCAGATTCAAGCCAAATTCAAACTCATCTGAGGTTATATGCCTGTTCTCGTTTACTGAAAGTTGCGAAAAGATCAAATTAGAAACGGCTGAGAAAAGTGGAGACACTATTTTTCACTAATATTTCTGCTCAAGGGCAGGTAATCCAAAAGCCTTTTGTCTCATGCGGCCCAAATTCGAACTAAACATAGACTGTAAGCTCCTGCTGGTTATCTGAAAGTTTGATGAAGATCAGATCAGAAATAGCTAAGCAAAGTTGCAGACATCTTTTCCCACTATAAGTATGTGGGAAAATTTTTCACTCTCAAGGGGATGTAACTGGAAATCCGGTGGTCAGATTCAAGCCAGAATCGAACTCATTAGATAATTTATGCTTATCCTCGTTTACCAAAAGTAACAAAAAGATCAGATCAAAAACGGTTGCGGAAAGCTGGATACACCATTGTCCCCTAATATTTATACTTAAGGGCAGGTAACTCAGAAGTCATTTAACCTGCGTGGCCAAAATTAAAACTTAACATAGACTGTATGCCTCTCCTGTTTATCTGCAAGTTTGATAAAGATCTGATTTGAAATGTTAAAGAAAAGCTGGAGACGTCGTTTTCCCATTGTAAGTCTATGGGAAAATCTTTCACACTCAAGGAGATGTAACTGGAAAACCACTGGTCAGATGATTTAAGTCAACTTCGAACTCGCTCGAGATTTAATGCTTGTCCTCTTTACCAAAAGTATTAAAAACGGCTGAGAAAAGCTGGAGACACCATTTTTCACTTACATTTATGCTCAAGGGCAGGTAACTCAGAAGCTGTTTGACCCGTGAAGCCCAAATTTTCCATAAGCAACAAATCTTTGGTGCTTGAATCTAAATATAATTAGGAAAGTGGGGGTGGGGAAGAACTGGGCCGGCCCATTTCTTCCCCACCCCAGATTTTTCTGTTTACTAAAAATTATTGTGATAAATTTTCTTCGCTTTTTAAGACATACATTGGTATTTACTATACAGATATAATAAGCAACAATTATTTGGTGCTTCATTTCAATAGAATTTTGAGACTGCGGGTGGGGAAGGACTGGGCCGGCGCGTTTCTTCCCCACCCTAGATTTTTCTGTTTACTAATAACTCTTGTGATACATTTTCTTTGCTTTTTAGGACAAAAATTTGTATAAACTAAAAAGATATAATAAGTAACAAATTATTGGAGCTCAAATATAAATAGAATTTGGAGACTGGGGGTGGGGAAGAACTGGGCCGGCCCATTTCTTCCCCACCCCAGATTTTTGTGTTTACTAATAATTCTTGTGATAAATTTCCTTTGCTCTTTAAGACATAAATTGGTATAAACTAGACAAACAAATTATAAACAACAAATGTTTGGAGCTCAAGTATAAATAGAATTTGGAGACTGGGGGCGGGGAAGAACTGGGCCGGCCCAGTTCTTTCATACCCCAGATTTTCTGTTTACTAAAAATTCTTGTGATTAATTTTCTTTGCTTTTTAAGACATAAATCGGTATTAACTAAACAGATATAATAAGCAACAAATGTTTGGAGCTCAAATCTTAATGGAATTTGGAGACTTTGGGTCGGGGAGAACTGGGCCGGTCCGTTTCTTCCTTACCTTTGGGTGGTGTTGTACAGTTATGTCAGTCATATCACTGAAGATGTCTGGGTGGGGAAGAACTGGGCCAGTGCGTTTCTTCCCCACTCTTGGGTAGTGATGTTCAATTAAATCAGTTATTATGTTGAAGGTGTCTGGGGTGGCCCAGTTCTTCCCCAGCCCTGGGTAGTGTTATACAGTTATGTCAATTATATCGCTGAAGATGTCTGGGGTGGGGAATAACTGGGCTGTCCCGTTTCTTCTCCACCCTTGAGTAGTGTTGTACTGTTAAGTCAATTATGACGTTGAAGGTGTCCAGTTCTTCCCCGCCCTTGGGTAGTGTTGAACAGTTTTGTCAGTAATATTGCTGAAGATATCTTGGGTGGGGAAGAACTGGACCGGCCCGTTTCTTCCCCACCCTTGTGTAGTGTTGTACAATTAAGTCAATTAGGATGCTGATGGTGTCTGGGGTGGGGAAGAACTGGGCCATCCTGTTTCTTCCCAACCCTTGGGTAGTGTTACAGTAATGTCAGTTATATCTCTCAAGACGTCTTGGGTGGGGAAGAACTGGGTCGGCCCAGTTCTTCCCCACCCCCCTCTCCAAATTCCTAGTCAGATTTGTGGGCCAAACAAAAGTTGCTTATTTTATCCTTTTAGTTAATACCAATTTATGTCTTAAAAAGCGAAGAAAATTTATCACACAAATTTTTAGTAAACAGAAACATCTGGGGTGGGGAAGAACTGGGCCGGCCCAGTTCTTCCCCACCCAAGTCTCCAAATTCTATCAAAATTTGAGCTCCAAACATTTGTTGCTTATTATAACATTATGTTTAGTTTATACCAATCTTTATCTTAAAAATCAAAGGAAATTTATCACAAGAATTATTAATTAGTAAACAGAACATCTGGAGTTCTTCCCCACCCCCAAGTCTCCAGATTCTATCTAGATTTGCGCTTCAAACATGTGCGCTTATTATACCTGTTTAGTTAATACCAATTTTTGTCTTAAAAAGCAAAGAAAATTTATCATAAGAATTTTTAGTAAACAGTAAAATCTGGGGTGGGGAAGAACAGGACCGGTCCAGTTCTTCCCCATCCCTCAGTCTCAAAATTCTACTGAACTTTGAGCGCCAAACATTTGTCGCTTATTATATCTGTTTAGTTAATACCAATTTATGTCTTAAAAAGCAAAGGAAATTTACCACAATACTTTTTTGTAAACAAAAACATCTGGGGTGGGGAGTCCAGTTCTTCCCCACCCTCAGTCTCCAAATTCTATTTAACTTTGAGCGCCAAACATTTGTTGCGTATTATATCTATTTAGTTAATACCAATTTATGTCTAAAAAGCAAAGGAAATTTATCACAATATTTTTTGTAAACAAAATAATCTGAGGTGGGGGGCCCAATTCTTCCCCACTCCGAGTCGCCAAATTCTATTTCGATTTCAGCTCCAAACATTTGTTGCTTATTATATCTTTTGAGTTTATACCAATTATTTCTCAAAAAGTGAAGGAAATTATCACAAGAATTATTAGTAAACATAGACATCTGGGGTGGGGAAGAACTGGGCCGGCCCAGTTCTTCCCCACCCCCAGTCGTCAAATTCTTTTTAGATTTGAGCGCCAAACATTTGTGGCTTATTGTATCTGTTAAAGGCATTTATTCTTGATTATTGAGGACTATCATTTCATTTAAGAAATAATCTCCACGTACCGTGTGTTATCGTGATTAACACACGGTGTTGGAGGGCAGATTGCGAAATATTAATTCACGACGGCGAAGCCGGAGTGAATTAATATTCGCATCTGCCCGACAACACCGTGTGTTAATCACGATAACACACCGGGTGCGTGGAAATTATTTCGATTCTAACATGATGCTAAACTGAAATACAGTAGTAACAAAGCGTTACCTTGGGGACTATTTTGCAGCGGATGTCGACAGAAGGAAATGTTTACATGCAACGTCACGATGACGCCAAATTGCACGCACCACGTTGACGACGTGAATTATCGCATATTTGCAAACGCTGACGTTTCCACTGGGTTCAATGGGAAAAACGTTAACGTCATGTTAGAATACATAATATTATTTAGCCCTCAGAGCTGACTTAAGAGAAGTCCTCTGTCTTCACAGGTAAGGGGCCTCCTTGGGGAAAATCAATAAAATACTTACTGTTGACTGGTATATATTATTGATTTTCCTCTTAAGCGCCTCAGTCAGGGGATTCAACAAGAGCTCCTAATCACCCTATTAAAGGCATTTATTCTGTAACAGTAAAACACACTGTGTGTCCATAATTGTTTTATTGCCCCCTGTGATATACTGACTATAGCAGATCAAAGGCGGCCCTTAATAGGGTGATTAGTAGCTCTTGTTGAATCCCCTGACTGAGACACTTAAGGGGAGAATCAATAATGTACACCAGTCAACAGTAAGTAATTTATTAATTTTCCCCAAGGCGGCCCCTTACCTGTTGAAGACAGAGGACTTCTCTCCAGTGAGCACTGAGGGCTACATAATATTATGTAATGAAATGATAGTCCTCAATAATCAAGAATAAATGCCTTTAAGGGCCGCCTTTGATCTGCTACAGTCAGTATATCACAGGGGGCAATAAAACAATTATGAACACACCGTGTGTTTTACTGTTACAGAATAAATGCCTGTAAGTTAATACCAATTTATGTCTTCAAAAGCAAAGAAAATTCATCATAGATGCTGGAACTGTGATGAATATTTTATTGCATTTCCGTGAATGGTGTAGCATAGAGCACATTTTGTCATTCAAGCTAAAAGGACTCAGAACTTATTCAGAATGGTCTCTTTTCTCATTTTTAACAAATTGTGAGCCAAAAAATTATTCATTGACTATGGTTATAAAAAATTTAGGTGGGGAAGAAACAGACTGGTTGGGGAAGAAACTAGTCAGTTTCTTCCCCCGGGGAAGAACCGGGCTGGCCCAGTTCTTCCCCCGGGGAAGAAACGGGCCGGCTCAGTTCTTCCCCGGGGAAGAACCGGGCCGGGGGAAGAAACTGACCGTTACACCGGCATTCTACAATAGGCTCTTACAGGTAATTCGGAGAATCCCGTACCGTCAAGAAAGGAAAAGCGATTTAATATGTATAAAAATCATCAAAAAAGAACTCTTCCCCAAATGTTTTTGAAATGAAACTTATATCATTAAAAAATAGAGATATTGTTGCATACGAAACCATTTGCACAGCCTAACTGACCTATTCTCGTTCAGACATTACGCAAACACACCTATACAAATACATTGCCACCTTTATCGCCGAAAAAATGAAAATTTTATGATGAAAAAACTGTGATAATTTTCTTATTTCTGCTCAAAATATAGATTGTGGGTACTCGTTAGAACCGCCTCGATGAGGCGGCTCTAACGAGTACCCACAATCTATATTTTAGAGCAGAAATAAGAAAAATAAGGTTTACCCCTGTAGACCCCAGGTTTACTATATAAAAGTGGGGTTCAAGGGGGTCAAAATTGTTTAGGCATGTTTGCGTGATGAAGTGCGAAATGTCTTTAAATCGTGTTACAGTTTATTGTTTTACTATATATTTATTACATTGTGATGGTACTTTTATATTTCCTAAAAAAAGACTTTTTTATTCTTAAGATAGACATTTGAGACTTATATCATAGCAACGCTGAAATAACAAGCTTTACAGAACTGTTTGCACAAGATTGATAACCAAATCGTAAATGCGATATTTAAGATTTAGTAAAGTTTTCCCATAGCGCTTCATATACGATTTGGCACATACCTGGCCACAGGTCATGATGAGATTTTCTCCGTATGTACCAGAATCGATTAAAGTAATAAAGCCAGAGTTATGGTTCTTGTCTTCTGCATATCGTCTTATAGTGCTTTATATTTCAGTAACGTTTCATGAAAGCAACCATAGAAGCCTCCGTGGTGCAGTGGTTACGCTACTCGCCTCGTAAACCAGGGATCTCAGGATCGATCCCTGGCTGCTCCAGACTTTCGGATGAGTCTTTAAACCGAGGTCCCGTCTCCGTATGACCTTAGCTGTTGGTGGGAACTTGAAGTAAAACTAAAACTCACTCACTCACTCATGAAAGCAACTCTAAGTCTGCACGTCCTCTGATAGTGCTTTAGCCTAAAAAAATGCTGTGTTTTCTCTTACATATACCGAACCGTTGTGGATCGGTAGGTCGCACATACTGTTTTTGTCAAGATTTTATTTGATGGAAAAACGCAAATAACCATTCAAAAATAGAAGTGAAGGCAATGGTCAGGGGTCGATACAATTAACCCACAGCTCCGATCAGTGACACCAAAGGGAAAGAAACACATGCATGAAATAACTAGACCCTAATGGAAACATCGATTGCGGAAAGCCAAAAGAACAATCTGATTGAAACCCGATCTAAGCTGAACTATGTACGCCTAGCGAGATCGGATTTTAATCAGATTAGCCGAAAGGACAGTCACTTTGCCACAAAATGGCCAATTGGCTATCCAAAACAAAATAATATTATTTGTTTGTTTGATTTGAGTTTTAACGTCCCCGTCAACACTGTATAGGTCATTTTGGAGACGTTGCTTCCAATTTTGTGGGACTTTTACAGGGGATTGAGATTAAATGACATCTCAAGCCCTGTCGCCCAATGAAACCAATAGGGTTTATAAGCATGGAAGATCCGACTAGCATCGCTTTGCCTGGGCAGGCTTAGATCCTCTAAGCGATTTACCAGTTTACCACTATGTCGCATGGATGTGTTAACGTTTTGATTGATTTGATTATTAGCGTCCCCGTCAATACTGTATAGATCATTTTGCAGAAGTTGCTTCCAATTTTGTGGGACTTTTACCCGACACTGAGATTAGGTGACATCTCGGACCCGGTCGCCCAATGTAACCAATGGGGTTTATAAGCTTGGACGGCCCAACTCGCACCGCTTTGCCTGGGCAGGCTAAGATCCTCTAAGCGGTTTACTAGTACTCGTGTGTGGTCGATTTCAGCTCTGCGTGGAAGCATCATGCAGCCCATCTATTTCTTCAAGCCCCGATGGGCGGGGGCGGAAACAAAAAAATATAAGCGATACACACATTCAAAAGACAAACCACAACAAAAATAAATCACAACAGAAGAACTGCTTTGGAACGGTCAGTGAAATGTATTTCCACTGGGAGTGGGCGGGGGGGGGGGGGGGGGGGGGGGGGTGGGGGGGGGGGGTCTTAAATCGATTTTACGCAGCTGTAATCTTCGCTCTTACTTCCGTCGCGATTTAGACAAATAATTTGTTCAGTCCGCATGAAGGCCTCCTAACTCATCAGTGCAACATCTCCGAGTACACAAAAATCAAACAACCACAGAGATGAAACAACGGTGAGAAACCGCTGAAATGCTGGAGCAAAAGAAAGCCAACAGTTAGACTCCGATATCTAAAACTGCTAAATTGTTACTATATTGCCCGAAAGCATTAAAAAAAGAGGTTAAAAGCATGAAAGAAGCAAACGAACAGGGTTCGAAAGTTTATGGTAAAACAGTTGATTTTAATTTTGGAATTGTAAATTTACCTTTCTTGTATCGTGACATCCCTAAGGCTATGTCTTATGGAGTTTATATGTCACAGCTTATTCGTTTTGCTAGTGCTTGCTGCCATGTTGTTGATTTTAATGATCGTAACAGAATTTTAACAGCTAAGCTTAACAAAACAAGGCTACCGGTATCATAAACTGCGCAAAACTTATTTATTTATTGTCCACATTACGACATTATTTCTAAATTTAGCATTTCTTTGAAGACTCTTCTGCAACTGGGACTGTCGGAACCTATTATTACGAAAACACGCCTATACAAATACATTGTAATCTTTATCGACGGAACAATGAAACTTTTAAGATATAAATTGTTAATATTTTCCTTTTTCTGCTCTAAATATAGATTGTGGGTACTGGTTAGAACCGCCTCATCGAGGCGGTTCTAACGAGTACACACAACCTATTTTTAGAGCAATAATAAGAAATATAAGATTTACCCCTGTAAACCCCAGTTTTACTATATAAAAGTGGGTTTCAAGGGGGTCAATATCATATAGGCGTGTTTTAGTGATGACTACCATGTATATTTAGTTTATCAATTCAGAAAAAAAACTAGGTACGTAGTGATAATTTTCTGGTCAGTTCAAAAAAATATCTTAATACAAGAAAAGTTGTTATAACATGGATGTTACGCGACAGACCGTGTGTTTGGTTGTCGATACATTCACAGTGGACAACTTTGCTTCGGTCTTTGATTGCACGGCGGTGGGCCAGACACCGGACTCTTTGATGACGGTCCCATCCTAAGTCCTTTGAATTCGAGAAGTGTGATGGAGCCGGATATTTCCTGGGTTCGGCCCTCCGTGATCTAAATGGTGATTTTCTTCTTCTCTGGCGTTGGATTGTTGTTGAGTCCTGGATGGCAATAAAATTGCAGGGTTGGCACCAAAATTCAGGGTCGATGAGGTAAGCGGACAAACAGCTATTTTAAGGACTGGACATTTAATTTCTGTAACAATCATGAAAATAGCTGAAACTATTTTCAAGTTACACGGCTGAAACGACTAGAACCCAAATCAATATTTTCAGTCTCCAGCTTTATTATGTAAAGTTGGTTGGTACCCGACGCTCTGTCTCTGGTTGGGCCCATCGGAGTCTAAATGTTTTTTTTTTTTGTTTTTTTTTTTTTATTTTCGTTATCTTCAAGTACATATATATATATACAAAACATTTCACAATACATTTTTTATATATAAATTCCTTAAACATATTTGCACTTAAGCTACAAAATGAAACATTGTCCTAAAAAAAAAAATGAATAAATAAATAAATAATGAAAATGAAAGAATATAAAGGAGGAAAAAAAAAATCAAAAAGGAAGTATGAAATATAATGGAGAACGAAAGTTGGGAGGTTTTTGCAGTTCCTAGCGCATATTAAAATAGAATCAAACAGAATATACGATTTAAGTCCTTAGATACTTAATAACAAATAATGGAAGAAATGTGTTCAGAAACTTCTCAAATCTTCTAATATGTATGGACAATCACTTCCCACCAAAACTGCCTGCTGTACCCAAAAATGCAAATTTCTATATTTTATATCTAAAAATATACTATCAATCATACTCATCTAACGTTGGCTAAAATAAATAAATAAGCAAATAATGAATAAACTAAAATAAATAGCAATAATAATATAACAATTCTTGGATCTTACCGTAAATGTGTATTGAAATAGTTATATAAGGGTGACCATTTTGAGAAAAACTTGTTTACATTGTTGTTTATATACCCTATATATTTTTCCATTTTAAATTTTTCCCTCATCATAGATATTAATTTATTTATATTTAACTAACTTCTAAAAAACTTGTTACTGTAAATATAATATTTCGCCAAGACGAATATATAATTTATCATCTGGTTATTATCCTGGTAAGAGAACAATATATTTCTTTCTTTTAAATCTATTAATATGTTTGAATTAGCTATTAACCATCCTTTCAGTTCATTCCAGAATTGCTTAACCTTGTCACACTCCACAAATAAATGATATATAGATTCTGATTTGTCTTTACAGTATTCACATAACTCATCGTCTATTTTATTTATTTTAAATAAAAACAATTTGGTAACTAAAATTTTATTGTTTATTTTATACTGAAAATCTTTTAATTTGACATCTTTTAATGCTGTTATAACTTTTTTCCATTCGTCATCACTTATATTTCCTATTTGTTGTGTCCATTTATTTTGTATGTCTTGCTTATCTGCATCAATCATTATATCATAAAAATGTCTACCCCCCTTTTTGTCCTTAATAATTTGTTTTACTAATAGATTGCATTTAACATTAAATCGGTTGGCGATACATAAAATCTTGTTATTACTTAATATCGTTTTCCAATTTTCCGGAATTTTCCTTAGTAGAGAGTATAAATCTAAAAACGTACCTCTCAGCCCATAAATATGCTTTAAAGTGTCAAAATCATATATATTTCCATTCTCAAAAAGGTCACCAATCATAGTTAGACCCTTTTTAAACCAATCATGAATACAAAAGTTTTGCCCGTTTATTAATTTTTTATTATACCATAAAGGTGAGTCTAAAATATCTTGAGGTGTTTTTACCTCCAATTTGTAGCAAAACTCTGCCCAATTTCTTAAAAGATCTTTCCAAAATGGGTTTTGGATATCAATTGTTTCAAAATAACCAGATCCAGTACTAAATATTTTTTTAAAATCAATGTTTGCTAGTGTAAACCATGATCTGGTTTCCGAACTATGAATAATTCTTCGCAACCAAGATATTTTCAAAGCTTTTATAAAAATATAAATATTTATCATTCTAAGTCTCCCTGATGCTAGGTTCTTAATAACTATACTTCTTTTAACTCGGTCTGGTCCAGAGTTCCACAAGAATTTGAAGAATAATTTCTCCAACCGTTTTACTAATTCACCTGGTGGATTTGGCAGAGCTAAAAAAAGATGGATGAACTTGGCTAGAGCTAACGATTTTATGACGGTTATTCTTCCTAAAAGAGTTAATTTTCTTTTCGACCACTGTTTACATAGACTTTCTACCTTAGAAAAAATATCATTAGCGTTAACATCCCATATGTCAAAAACTTCTGTTGTGAATGAAACTCCCAGAATCTTAAAAGGTCCCCGTGCCCAATCAAGTTTATAATCTTTACAGAGTTTTATTGTGGAATTAAACAGCCACCAGTTTTTTTTTGCCTCACCAGAAATTAGGCAAACTCACCTAGTCTTTCTAACACTTTTAGGTGGCTTTCAATGCATTTAGGTAATAGCTTAGATGTATACAAATTATTTCTATATGATTTGGTGAAGATATACATAACAGTTTCTTGGCAAACCGGGGTGAAAGGGTGAAAATCCTGCGGGATTTTTGAAAATCCCGCGGGATTAAAATAATCCCGCGGGATTTTTTCTTCACTCCCGCGGGATTAAAATCCTATAAAAATATCAGGGATTTTTCTCCCACGGGAGAATTTCAAAATTTTAAATCTTGCTTTTAACTATCAAAATGGACCTACTTAACAATAAAATACATGCACAAAAAATATGGCTGCTACTGCTCTAATTTCAATTTCTCCCGCAGGATTTTTCTCCCATGGGATTTTTTACGGAGGAAAATCCCACGGGATTTTTTTATTTTTTAAAATGCTCTGGAATGAAGGTGTAATATCTCTTTTCTATTAATAAGGTCAATTAGAGAAGCTTACAATGAGTAAAGCATGAATATAACTATTTTAAAAAAATCCCGCGGGATTTTAATCCCATGGGATTTTTATCCCTTAATCGAAAAAGGGATTTTTCTCCCGTGGGATTTCACTTATTTCCAATTTCCAATAAATCTGCTTTGTTTGGACAAAGCTATAATAATTTTGTCCATTTATGTATAAAACATGCATAATTTATTGGTTTAAAGTAACTAATATTGGCTCCATTGAAATTAACTCCCGCGGGATTTTTATCCCATTTCAGAGCACAGGATTTAAATCCTGTGGGATTATTTTATTTCTTTCGTTTTCTTTTTTGGCTGTTAACCCATTTTGTACCAGAAACCCCAAAACGGGTACCCTGGCAAACAGTGCAGGTCCAGATCAGACGCCGCAAAAAGTGGCGTCTGATCAGGGCCTACATGGTTTGTGAAAAGTTAAGATATTTTCAAAGTAAGTTTTAAAGAAATAAAGAAAACACAGCCTGACGCCCTTAATTTTGGAATGGACTCCTGGTTTATATAAGGAGGAAGATTCCATTTGGTACGAAAAGGGTTAAAATTTAAGAACAATGTAAGAAAATCAGACTTCAGGTCCTTCTTTCCAGTTAGTGGATTGGCCTTTCTCAGCTTTGAGGGTAAGTTCTGACTTTCTTTGTCCGCATCAGGTCAACACCCCATCAAAACACTTCTTTAATAATAGAAGCCTATAAGATACAGAAACTTCTGTAGCCATCGAAAGCTTTGAACAGACTGAGTGAGCTAAAATGGCTGATTAGAGTTTTTTTTTTTTGTTTTTTTTTTTATTGCCATTACTGTAAAAATCCTAAAAATACAAACACAGCCAAGCATTGCTGTAATATTCTCCTAAAATTTTAACAAATTTGTTTCATGATCCAGCAGGGGGGGTCCAAAAGGAACAGATAGAATGGCAAATAGTGTTGACACTGATCAGACTGCTTCAGGAGCCGTCTGATCTGGGTCTGCACCTATCTGTACCAATACTTAGGATTGTTATGGTACCAGGTTTTCTTTAAGAGTTGCTAAATAATGAAATAGATTTTATTGCATATTGCTATATGATCAGCCTTAGCAATGTGCTTTATGGACAGCCTTGATACAAAGCAGCTTCATCACATTACACTAATATATATTCATGTACTAAAACTTCATTTTATATCACACTCCAATGATTTCATTTTGTATTTTTCTGGTCTCTATAGTAAAAACATACGTTGTGGGTGCTCTGTAGTACTGCCTCATCAATTTAGTTCTAATGAGTACCCAAAGCTCTATCCCAAACGGTTTGAAAGTTATGACCAAAAATGTTTATTTTTTTTTAGTACGTCAAAGGTCAAGGTCACAGGTAAAAATTTTTGCTTGAATGTAACGCATTTGTCACAAGGAACCTACATGCTAAATATGAAGGCTGTATCTCAAACGGTTCAAAAGTTAAGATAAATGTTAACTATTTCTTTTATGTAGGTCAAAGGTCAAGGACACAGGTCAAATTTTTTTGTGTGAATGTAAAGCTCTTGTCACAAGGAACCTACATGCAAAATATGAAGGCTCTATCTCAAACCGTTCCAAAGATATGACCAAAATGTTATTTTTTTTATTTTAAGTAGGTCAAAGGTCAAGGTCAAGGTCACAGGTCAAAATTTTTTGCATGAATGTAAAGCTTTTGTCACAAGGAACATACATGCTAAATATGAAGGCTGTATCTCAAACGGTTCAAAGTTAAGACAAATGTTAACTTTTCCTTTTATGTAGGTCAAAGGGTCAAGGTCACAGGTCAAAATTTTTTGTGTGAATGTAAAGCTCTTGTCACAAGGAACCTACGTGCAAAATATGAAGGCTCTATCTCAAACCTTTCATAAGTTATGACCAAAATGTTATTATTTTATTTTAAGTAGGTCAAAGGTCAAGGTCACAGGTCAAAATTTTTTGCATGAATGTAAAGCTTTTGTCACAAGGAACATACATGCTAAATATGAAGGCTGTATCTCAAGTGGTTCAGAAGTTATGACCAATGTTATTTTTTTCTTTTAAGTAGGTCAAAGGTCAAGGTCAAGGTCACACATCAAATTTTTTTGCATGAATGTGAAGGTCTTGTCACAAGAAACCTTCAGGCCAAATATGAAAGCTCTATCTCAAACGGTTCAAAAGTTATGGCCAACGTTAAAGTTGTCCACGTACAAACCAACAAACAATCAGACAGGGCAAATACAATATGTCCCCGCTATCACTACCAAGGACATAAAAATGTTTAACAATCCAGCAAGGAGTCAAAGAAGTGCCGCTCGAATGGCAAATAGTTTGAATTCAGCAAGGAGTCAAAGAAGTGCAGCTCAAATGGCAAACAGTGTAGACCATGATCAAACTGAAGGAGCAGTCTGATCTGGGTCCACACTGTTTGCCGAGCCTGACTGTCCCAATATTAATGATCAGTACAGTATCCATGCTTGTTATAGACACCTCTGAAGACACATTCTCACTAGATGTGATATTTTTGTTTGTTTGTATACGATGTTGTGAAAATAAATAATTGTGCATTAACTGCCAAACCGGCCCCGATAGCTCAGTTGGTAGAGTGTCCGCTCCGGGGAACGGGAGGTCTGCGGTTCGATCCCGGGCCGCGACATACCAAAGTCGTTAAAAATGGTACTAGCTGCTCCTCGCTTGGCACTCAGGTTTACGGGGAAGAGCTAGGACTGGTCGATCCAGTGTCAGGATAATGTGACTGGGTGTGGTATCATGTACTGTGTCTGGGACATGATACTTCAGTGAGGCAGCACTATAAACGTGAGCATTGAGCTCCCTGTCGCAACCAGACACCGTCGTGATATGACTGAAAAATTGTTGAAAGCGACGTTAAACCCGAATTCACACACACACACACACATTAACTGCCAAATCTTTGTTGTTTTTCACAGTTGAGATATCAAATCAAATTATGATAGACCTGGTGCTCAACCCTTTTTAAGTCATGTCTATCACTATCAGGTCTGTAAACCTTTGTTCTGTATAGGCTTATACAGTTGATAATTTCAGAACACTTTCTTACACCCTTATCTGCAGTGGCTGAGCCTGAACAGTTTTGTTTGAGTTTAGATTTTGCATCCCAGTCAATTCTATTAAGGTCACTTTGGAAACAATGCTTCTGATTTTGTGCGACTTTTTCCCTGTCATTGAGATGAAATGGCATGTTAATCATTGTTGTTAGAATTCCAACACATTTATTTACTATGTTGAGGGTACATTTTGGAATTGCCTAATCGAGTTGATCCAGAGAGTATCAACAACCTATTTTAGTGGAGAAATATAAACAAATAATCCCAAAATCATACACATGCCCTTAAAACTGCATACAACACAATTTAGCCGGGTTAATAAAGCACGATACAAAAATACAATGTACTTTGCATTTTCATTCCAAAAGAAGTTGCAAATGTTCATGTGTTTAAAGTTTACCCTTATCCCATTGTTGATGACTACCCCTGCCTTTGCAAACAGTGTAGATCCAGATCAGATGGCTTCTCATCAGGATTCAAACTGTTTGACATTCGGTTTCTGAATTTACAGGAATACATTACATCAAGTAATCTGATTGGAACAGAGTCAGAAATGGGTGTGGCTAAACTGAATATTCAGCAGGATAAGGGTAAACACTATGCTCAGTATGTACTGTACTGAAGAATAGCAGATGATCCTGTCTATCACAGGAACTAGAGCCATTACAGTCATGATCAGAGCCCCATGGTAGCAAACATTTTGCAGGGCCGTAATAAAAATTGTTCCCTTTAGGAGGCTGCGGTTTCAACACCTGCTGGGTCAGCAACATCCTTTGTTACAATTTTAAAAACTTTCCTGTAGTTATTTGCTCGCTTTCTCTGATTCGAAAAGGGCATGCAGTTGTCAGTTCCTGGCGAAAGAATGTGCAGGCTTAAGTATCAGCATTGAAGAAAGTGTGGTTAGATATGCAGAATGCTGACCAGCTCATTATGACCTAAATAGTGTTAACTGGGACATGAAACTCCAAACAAGCCCTTTAGCGGGTAAATGATTTTGTAGCTTGTTAATAATGATTCTTTGGTTTGCATATATTTTCTCATTATGACAACACTACTGTGCAACCTTGCGTCCTTTGACACCACAGATCTGGACAATTTTTATATCCCCCAATATCAGGACAATAACTCCATAACTGGTTATGCCCATCAAACATGATACATAAACATAAGAGAACAGAATTCACAAGCTCAATTTTACTGAGTTTCTTCAAACATTCAATACCGTAATGATCCTAAGTATTGGGACAGACAGGCCTAAGCAAATAGTGCAGACATAGATCAGACTGCTACTGCAGTCTGGTTCAGGGTCCACACTGTTTGCCATTCTGCCTATACTTTTTAACATCTTGCTGGATAGTGAAATTTAATTTGTTATAAGTTTAGAATTAACCCATATCAGACTGGAAACCCCATAAAGGGGTACTCTGGCAAACAGTGCAGGCCCAGATCAGACGCCGCAGAACACGGCGTCTGATCAGGGCCTCCACTGTTTGCAAAAATTTCCAAATAAATTTTGAAGAAAACACAACCTGACATCCCTAAATCTTGAAATAGACTCCTGCTATATATAAGGAGGAAGATTCAATTTGGTACAAAAAGTGTTAAAGCAAGTCCTCAAGGTATCCAAATATTTAGGATTTTAATGGAATATTCTTCAAGGCTGCATATTCCATCCAGTGCTTGCTTTCAGTTGTTTTCCATTTTCAAAATAACCAGAATCGATTCAATATACGTATCATAATCTTTACACAGCACAAAAACTTATGAGGCGTTGGAATAACTGAAGCTTGTAGAGTCACTATCTTCCTGGAGATTCTGTACAACTGAATAGATGAGGCATATGACATACACCAAGATTTAATTCTAAAGCAATAACCTCCACATGCAGCAGCAATAATCTGAAATGGAAAGCAAGGCAGTTTTTTTTTTTTTTTTTTTTGGTTTGGGTTTTACGGCCCTTTCAAGATTATTTCACTCATATCGAGCCGATCGTTAATCAGAGGTGGGCGAAAACCGGAGTACCCGGAGAAAAACCACCTGACCTTCCGTTGCAGAACTTGGCGTCTCACACGTGGCCCGAGCGAGGCTCGAACCTACGGCGGTGAGAGACCTAATGGCTAAGAGTCAGCGCTCTTATCCACTAGGCCACGGAGGCAAGGCAGTTTTACTCTTACATGCTTTACACCTGTAGAAATACAGAGATTTCTCAGTGAAATAAAAATCGATATTGTCACTCTTTCAAGCAGTGAAATTACGATTTTAAATTTTCACACTTTGTGAATTTGATGTATCATTGAAAAATAACATACATTTTCATAGCTTGTGAGACAGGTCAACTGGAGGCATCAGGCAAGAGACGCCTACCTTAGGACTTATATGCGTCCCCCACCGAGCCAACATCTGCAAACATGGCCAACACTCCACAGAAATCCCCGGCATCAGGAAGGAGATGTCCAAAGTAGCGAGACTTGCAAAATTTAAAATATATCAAAAAGTGGCAACCAATATTATACCAAGTTAACACACTGAACACATCTAAATCGATGCGAAATCACCATGAAATTTTTTTTTTCCCCATGCTGACGGCTGACTCTTTAAAATTACTTTAATAATTACAGTTTAAAGCATACAAGAAACAGACAATTTTATCTTTTCAGTGTACTAAGATCAATTTTTATTTCACTCATGAACACCAAAACAAATATTTCACTCATGGCTTCGCCACTTTTGCAAATACTTATTTTTGGTGTTCATTCAGCTGACTCTTTAAAATTACTTTAACTCTTATCATGCTGTTCACGACAACCCCTATCTTTGGAAACAGTGTAGATCCAGATCAGATGGCTTCTGAAGAAGCCATCTGATCAGGATCTACACTGTTTGACATACAGTTTATGAATTTGTAGGAATAAATAACATCAAGTAATTTCATTGGTTTGTAGACAGAAATGGGCGTGGCTTAAATGAATATTCAGCAAGACAAGGGTTAATAATCACAGTTTATTTAAAGCATATAAGAAACAGAACATTTGATTTTTTCATTGTAAGATCAATTTTTATTCCACTCATGAACACCAAAAGAAATATTTTCACTCGTTGCTTCCCAATCTTGAAAATACTTCTATTTGTGTTCATTTGGTGAAATATAAATCGATCTTACACTGAAACAATCAAATATCCCCTATATCTGCCCCAGGTACAGGAATGGAGGATTGCTATTTTTTTTTTTTTTTCAGATCTACTTCAAACTTTTTTGTAGGGTTCTCATTAGAACTCCCTCATAAATATAAAATGGGTTGTCACGTGACCCAAAGCTATAAGAACAAAAGCTCTTCAGTGCTGATGTTCACACATGACTATCACTGATTTGTAGGAAGTCAACATAACAGTTATCTCTAGAAAACAGTTGTGCTATTCTTGTTGTTGTGACATCAGAGTGCTGTGTAAAAGAAAAATTGTCATACACTGACTTGTAATATGTGCTCGACTTTGGAAAACAATTTAGGCCCAGATAAAATGCCACAGATCATGGTGTCTGATCAGGGTCTATTTTTTACCTGGCCCCTGCCCATCTGGGCTTGAAGAAATGGATGGGCTGCATGATGCTTCCACGCAGAGCTGAAACCTATTCGCACACGAGTACTGGTTAACCACTCAGTACTTATAAACCCTATTGGTTTCATTGGGCAGCAGGGCTTGAGATGTCATTTCATCTCAATGTCGGGTAAAAGTCCTACAAAATTGGAAGCAACATCTCCATAGTGACCTTTACAGCGTTGATGGGGATGCTAGACCTCAAATCAAACAAACATCAGGGTCTAAACTCGTAGAAAGTACAGGAATATATGGGTAAATGCAAATCAGTCTGATTTTTCATTAAGGGCCACTTTCCCAGCTTAGAAACAATAGATCCAACAAAGCTTTTTTTTTGTTTTGTTTTGGTTTTATGGCCATTAAAATAAATTCACTTATTCTGAGCCCTTTTTTAATTAGAAGTCAGTGATCAAGAGCTTCACAATTGGGGCATTATTCGCCCATGGCAAGTAATTGTCTGTACATATGACCTTGACCATGGGGGTACTGACCGGAGTCTTGCATGTGACACATTGTTTCATAATGCTTAACATTTGTGAAAAGTAATTTTAAAATCCATTGATGAATAAATGAAGGTGCGAGCGGGTTAAAACTAGCCACAGTGACCTTGACCTTGAGCCCAGTACCCTGAAAGTCAAACTCGCTTGAGATATTATCAAACCCAACCCTTGTATGAAGTTATATTAAAATCCATCAGGAAATAAATGCGCTAGAGCGATGACAGAGTTTTTCTAAAATAGCCATGATAGCGACCTTGACCTGGACCTTGTAAGTCTAACTCACTCGAGCTATCATCACACCCAACATTTGTGTGAAGCTATATTAAAATCCATCAATAAATGTTGGTGCTAGAACGATAAAGTTTTTCTAAAAATAGCCAAAGTTTTTCTAAAAATAGCCACAGTGACCTTGAGCTTGAGGCCATGACCTTGAAAGTCAAATTCGCTAGAAATATTATCAAAAGCAACATTTGTTTGATACTATAGTGAAATCCATTAATAAATATATGCGCTAGAGTGATGACAAAGTCGAACTCCCTCAAGATATTATCATAGGCAATATATATTAACCCATTTAGTACCAAATGGAATCTCCCTCCTTATATATAGCATGAGTCCGTTTCAAAATTTAGGGGTGTCAGGTTTTGTTTTCTTCAAAATTTATTAGGAAAATAGCTGAATTTTTTGCAAACAGTGCAGGCCCCGCAAAACACAGCGTCTGATCTGGGCCTGCACTGTTTGCCAGGGTACCCCTTTAGGGGTTTCCAGTCTGAAATGGGTTAATTCTCCTAAAACTATAACATAGCTGAACTTTTTGCAAACAGTGTAAGCCCTGATCAGATGCCGCATACTGTGATGTATGATCTGGGCCTTCACTGTTTGCCATTGTACCCGTTTTGGGGTTTCCGGTACTAAATGGGTTAAGAGCCATGAAAAAGTTTTTTCTAAAAATAGCCACAGTGACCTTGGCCTTAAGGGCATGACCTTGGAAGTTAAACTGGCTCGGGATATTATCATAAGCAACATTTGTGTAAAGTTATTTTAAAATACGTCAATAAATGTAGGCGCTAGAGTGACGACAAAAGTACATACATACAGGACAAATTCTATATATTCCCCCTCACAAGTTTGTTGTGCGAGGGGATAAAAAGGATCATACCTCTCAGTCATAATAATTGGCAGATTTTACCCAAAATAGAACTTGATCTGCATTTTATGATAATACATGTATACCTGTGTATAAAATTTGATTCCAATCCACAAAGGTTTTTAAAAGATATATTCCATGGAAACCATTTTTCAAAATGGGCATATAAAAATGCAGATGGAATATCAAAAAGAGAAGACCCTGATCAGGAGCATTCTGATCTTGGTCTACACTGTTTGCATTAGCCTATATGACCCAATACTTAGGATCATTATGGTATATGCATTATTTCATAACTTACCTGAGAAGACTAATTTCATAATGTTGCTCAAGTGTCCATTCTAGTAAACATCTGTAGACATATTGGCCATGCAGCAAGTCTAAAAGAGAAAAAGTATGTAACAACTAAAAATGTATCAATACAACACAGATGCCCCCGCACAGGGGCCCACCTCACCCCCCCCCCCCCCCCCCCAAAAAAAAAAAAAAACTCATATAACAATAACACTTTTTCATTGGACAGCATAACTCACCTGGAAAAGTGTCCTTGAGGTCACTGGCATAGGTTGGTGTTGGTGAATTGCTAATTAAACCTTTGAAAAATAACCAAACATGAACTCAATCCATTAAATGGTTTGGAAAATATGAGCTCTTAAAAATGTTAATATTAAAAAATGTTAATAATAAAAACTTCTAAGTCTGCAACCTTGACCTTGAGGTTATGGCTAAATGAAACTTTTGACCTGTACCTATCATCATTTCAAATATGAAGCAAATCCATCAAATGGTTCAGGAAATATGAGCTCTCAAAAGACGTAACATAAAAAAAATCTGTGTCTGTGACCTTGACCTTGAGGTCAGGGGTGTGGGGTATGGATGAATAAAACTTTGGACCTGTAAAGACATGTATCTTCATGCGAAATATGAAGCAAATCCATTACATAGTTTGGAAAATATAAGCTATTAACATACTTAAATGTGAAAATTTCTATGTCTGTGACACCTTGAGGTCATGTTCATTGGTAACCATAATGTTTTGGAAAATATGAACTCTCGAAAAATCAACATTAAAAATTTCTATGTGTGTGACCTTGGCCTTGAGGTCTTAGGCATGAATGTTTTGGAAAAAACTAACTCTCATTAAACATTTCTAAGTCTGTGACCTTTACCTGGACTGGATAGACCGGGGTATTGCTGAATGAATATTATGACCTACATCTATCATCATACCAAATATGAACCAAAATCAATTGTAAAAGTTCAGGTTCTATCTGGTACAAATATCTTAACCTGTGTCTTTAACATTAACAATTTCTAAGTCTGTGACCTTGACCTTGAGGTCATAGGCATGAGTGGGGGTATTGCGGAATAAGACTTTGCACCTATATATATCATCATACCGAATATAATTCCAATCCAACATATGCTTTGGAAGATATAAGCTCTTAAAGAACTAGAAATTGGGTTTGTGAAACACTATGCTCCCAACCATATGCTTGTCTCTAAATGGGACAGTAAACTGTACCTCATGATCATTTGCATTAAAAATAAACCTGTCAAATATTAACAGATTTTAAACAAAAGTTATTCAGGTCATCTATGCCTTAGTAGCAAACAGACTGCCAAATATCATGAGCCTCTAAGCTCAAGCGGTTCTCCAGTTTTGTTCACAAGGTTTCCCTATAGCCACAATGCATAAGTCCAAAAAGAAGCATAACTCCATTAAATATTTTCGGAATGTCATCAGAAGTTAATCAGGTCATCTACACATTAGACCCAAACTGTATGCCAAATATCATGAGCCTAGCTCAAGCGGTTCTCCAGATATTTCGTTCACAAGGTTTCCCCATAGCCACAATGCTTAAGTCGAAAAAGTCGCATAAGTTAACTCCTTTCAAATTTTTTGGAATTTGGTCAAAAGTTAATCAGATCATCTACACATTAGACCCAAAATGTAAGCCAAATATCATGAGCCTAGCTCTAGTGGTTCTCCAGATATTTTGTTCACAAGGTTTCCCAATAGCCATGCATAAGTCCAAAAAGGGCATAACTCCAATAATTTTTTTGGAATTTCGTCAAAAGTTAATCAGGTCATCTACACATTAGACCCAAACTGTATGCCAAATATCATGAGCCTATCTCAAGTGGTTCTTCAGATATTTTGTTCACAAGGTTTCCAAATAGCCACAATCGAAAAAGGCGCAAAACTCCTTTCAAATTTTTTGGAATTTTGTCAAAAGTAAATCAGGTCATCTACTCATTAGACCCAAACTGTATGCCAAATATCATGAGCCTAGCTCAAGCGGTTCTCCAGGTATTTTGTTCACAAGGTTTCCCTATAGCCACAATGCATAAGTTCAAAAAGGGGCATAACTCCGTTAAATATTTCCGGAATTCTGCAAAAGTTAATCAGGTCATCTACTCATTAGACCCAAACTGTATGCCAAATATCATGAGCCTAGCTCAAGCGGTTCTGCAGATATTTTGTTCACAAGGTTTTCCTATAGCCACAATGCATAAGTTAAAAAGGGGCATAACTTTGTTTTATTTAGTCAGAATTTTGTCAAAAGTTAATCAAGTTATCTACAACTTAAACTCAAGCTGTATACCCAATATCATGAGCCAAGCTCAAGTGGTTCTCCAGATATTTTGTTCACAAGGTTTCCCCATAGCCACAATGCATCATGCTAACAAGTCCCTGAAATAAACACACCCTTACACCCCACTTTATATAGAGAAAACTGGGGTTTTATGGGGGTATACATTATTTTCCTTATTTCTGCTCCAAGACATAGGTTGTAGATACTTGTTAGAACCGCCTCATTGAGTACCCACAACCTATGTTTTGAGTATAAATACGAATAATATCAAAAATTTTCTTCAGAAAATTGACCATTTTGGAGATGTGAAAAATGCACCATGATGCACGGATGTGTTATCGTAATGCAGTACAAAATTGGTTAACCCTTCTCCTCCTGAACAAGATAACCCCTACCTTTACAAAAAGTGTAGAGCCAAGAAGCCATCTGATTAATGCAGGAAAGAAAGTCACAGGAAAAAATATCACTGAAAAAAGTCAAAGGTTGGGTATTAACCCATTGCATGCGGGTATCTTGGCAAACAGTGCAGGCCCAGATCAGATGCTGGTCTGCACTATAATTTGCTTACAGGATTTTCAGTCAAAAATAGAATAAAAACAAAAAATAGGCCTGACACCCATTATGACAAATTGAGAGTCCATTGGTTAAAAACAGGGTCACAGAAAAAGTCACAGAATTGGTTTCAATCATGTTCAATATTTTCTTAGTTTGAGTCAAAACAGATTGTTGGTGCTCATGTTAAATCAGGTTAAAAGAACATCCCTCTACCCCCACTTTGTACAGAAAATTAAGGTCTTCAGGGGTATACACTGTTTACCTTATTTCTGCTCTGAGGCAGGTTGTGGGTACTCATTAGAACCACCTCAAGGAGGCAGTTTCCCACAGTCTATATTTGGCCTAGAAATATGAAAAAAATTGCTGCAGAAAAATACTAGATCAAGAGATATTGAAGACAAATATATTAATTTAATGAGAAGGGTCTAACAAGTATCCACCATCTTGAACAAAAATAAGAAAATTAATCAATACCCCCATAAAACCACACTTTTCTCTGTATAAGGTGAGGTTAAGATGGATATTCATTGCACCGACTTGTTGACCTGATTTTTTTCTAGTAAAGCATTTATAATTTGTCTGTGAATGAATGTCTATGCTCTATATACATGTATGCATCAGATTGACAAATTAAAAATGAAGGCAATGATCTGTGGAATCAACATCCTTTTAAATCCACTAAAGTTATATATAGGCAAAAGTCAGATGAGCAGGACCTGGTATTGTCAATATTTTCATTTATGGTCAACATCCTTTTAAATAGTTGAAAATTTCTATACTTTCTTATTTGTGACTTTTCTCTGTAACTTTATTTTTATGACTCTTTTTCCTGTGACTTTCCTTGTGATCACCTTACAAACAATGTAGAACCAAAAAGTCATCTGATCTGGATCTACAAGCTTTGTCATGCAGTTTGTCAAGTAATTTAATCAGGATCTACACTATTTGTCATGCTGTTTGTGAAATGCATACATAATATCAATTAATTTGACTGGGGGATAGTCAGAAATGGGTGTGGCTAATTAATTTATTCAGCAGGATAAAGGTTAAACTCTGATCAGCCAGTCCTATTTATCTAAGTTAGTGTCACAAGGCCCCTTTTCAAGTAACATGTGTGACTACCTAGAAGGCTTATCTATTTCATGCACTGGACACAACATTGTAATTCTTATCTTTCATCAATAAACACAGGTGACTGACTTGGACTCCCCACAGGGATTTGCATGGTTAACAAATAGACTTATATAAAGTCTGATGAGATGTGACATTTTTTTTTTTTACAAAGTAATCCTTAGATGAAAATATGTACCCCTTCCTCAAATCTCTCTTGAGATCAGAGTGTTGTTATTGAGTCAATCTGGGCTGGATTTGGCAAGCAGTGTAGACCCAGATCAAATGATACAGAGGGTGGCATCTGATCAGGATCTAC